>CM061224.1:13480070-13900783 GCA_030844895.1 Ambrosia x helenae | reverse complement strand
TTTCTAAACACCAAAGTTTATACCCCTTTTTGAAATTAAATACCCAATTAGAACACATTTATCGACACACTACAAAGTTTATCCTTTTCATTTTACACAGTTTTAAACACACAGACATCCAAAGTTCTAAGATGGTCAATAACGGGGGAACTCATACATTAATTCATAGGGCCTTTACCTCCTAAGACAGACGAAGGATCCTGTTAATTAGGTAAGCAGCAGTTAGAACACATTGAGGCCAAAAAGACAACTACTTTGAAACAACAAGCTCTAGCTATGTTTAAAAGATGTTTATGTTTTCTTTCCACAACACCATTTTGTTGTGGTGCATCAACACAAGAAGTTTGATGTATAATACCTTTTTCATTACAAAAAATTAGACGCTTGTTTGTTAACAAATTCTGTACCATTATCACTTCTGAAAATTTAACAAGACTTTTTAAACTGGGTTTTAACCGTTCATAAAACTTTGAATATTTCAGACACTTCCCTTTTTCCTTTTAGTAAATAACACAAGACAGACCTAGTAAAATCATCTACTATGGTCAAAAAAATACTTATAATATTCCTTCCTAGTAAGTCTATAAGGACCCTAGACATTAAGATGAACAACATCTCCATGACATTTTGTTTTAGATCACTTAAAGGAAAAGGAACCCTGACTTGTTTTGCCTTATGCAAATCTCACAAGGTTCAGACTCAGTAAAATTAAGTGTTAGTTTGTCTTTTAACAAAGCTAGAACTTGGTCAGAAGGGTGCCCTAGTCCACTATGCCAACGACTCCTATCACTAACACTATCGAAACACAAGTTACTCATACTCACATCAGTTCCAACAAAGTATAGAACATCACATTCTCTACCAATCACCAGGACTCTCTTGACTTTGGACTCTCTTGACTTTGGAATCCTGAACATAACATGCATGTTCATCAACTAAGACACTAAGTTTATTATCCCTAGCCAATTTCTGAACAGATACAAGGTTGACACAATAATCAGAATTAGAAAGACATCTTGTAAAATAACACCATTTGCTAGTTTTATGTCACCTATCTTAGTAACTTTATTAGCACTAGTCCCATTAGGATGTTTTACTAACAGATTATATTTTGACACATCGACACAGTTAAGCATATTCTTTTCACAACTAACCATATGCCGATTTGCCCCTGAATCCATTATCCAACCAGATTTCAGAGAATTTTTTTTTATAAAATTACAGCAACTTGAAAAGTTTTTAAAGACTTTGGATAATCTAGTTAAAACAGACATACTAGAAAAACCTGTTACACTACAACTCTTACCTCCTATATTAGTGTTTTGGACTTCACTTGAAGACTTCTCACTAATCAGACTCATCAACTTGGTGATCTGCTCAGAAGTGAAAGGCAAGGCAGTAGAATATGATGCATTGTTACTAGAGACATTTGCCCTCTTATTAGAAAAGTTTCCAGTGTTATTTTAAACAAATTGACCAACTGGCTTCTTTTTAAAAAATTGAGGATACCCAACAATTTCATAACACCCGTCTACAGTGTGCCCCAACATGTTACAATGAGTACACTTTAGATTAGGCTTAGGTCCTCTATTAAAACTTTTCTTGTTATTTGAAAATTGATTTGCATTAGACACAAAAGATACACATTGAGCTTTTTGGACCACCAGCAGAGCCTCTAGGTGACTCTTCTCTAGACACAATAGAAAAAACAGTTTTGACAGAGGGCAAAGGATCTCTAGTTAATAACTAGTTCTAACAGGTGATATAAATGTCATCAAGCCCCATTAAGAATTACATTAATTTATAAGTGCATTAAAATCGTTGAACTCTTTAAGGCTTGACAACTACAAGCAGGAAGTTGAACAATAAAGTTAAATTGTTTCCACATAGTGTTAAGCTTGTGGTAATATTTAGACACAGTATTTACCACTTTGAGTTAAAGAGTTAATTTTTCTGATGCAAATTAAACACAATTGACCCATCAACCTTATCATAGGTTTCTTTAAGATCTAACCAGAGATCCCTAGCAAGTTTAGAAAACACCTGTCCTAAGTATAATTCCTCACTCACAGAGTTTAACAACCAAACAAGATATAAATGGAATCAATGGAATTACACCTATCCCATTGTTTTCCTAACACAACATCTTCAACAGATTTAATACATGTTCCATCAATAAACCCATACTTGTTTTTAGCCTCTAAAGCAATTTTCATAGACTTAGACCAGACATTATAATTTTCAGTTCTTTTAACTTGATACTAGTTATGGACAGACTACTTGTGTCACTTAGTGTGCAAATACAAGGGATTACTCACATCAAGTTTACTAATAAGGGTACCAGCAGCACCTCCTGTAGCAGGATCACCTCCCACTACAGGACCACCACCACTAGTAACAACATCAGCCATAATGAAAAAAAAAAACACAAACAATCAATCAAGAAAGACAACAATTTTAGCCAAAGATTAACAAAACAAATTAACAGATATGAAACAACCTAGATAGCAAAGCTGTGTAGGTGTTCAGATCATGGGTTCATCACTCATAGGTGCCCACGCAGATCCTTACGCATGAGCTCTTTATTAGCTGTTAATATATATGTATATAGTATAATAGCAATCAAACATGAACTCAAATACCAGAACATAGAACAAATACACAAGACCAGATAACACAAATACCAATACTCAAAGCAAATACTTAATCAATACCGGTCCACCCTAACCTGGTCAGAGACTCCTAGACTCAACAATACAAAAATTATGGGATCAAGAACACTTAAAGAGTACTCCAACAGCGCAAAGCCACACAGGAAATAAAACCAAAGAAATAAGATCAGAAGGACTTACATTTGCAAGCTTCCAATCCAGATTATCTACCTTAGATCCAACTCCAGTAGCCAACAGAGATTGGCTTAAAGTAATCACAAGATTTGACAAGATAGAAGACCACTAATAATAGATCTGGTCTATTATCAAGAATATGAGATACAAATCTATAAGACAGATCAATCTCAATACCAAACCCTAGATCTAATCATGACAAAGACACATGAACAACAAAAGACTAAGACAACAAACTCAAGATCAAGAGCCGAAGCTCTGATACCATGTAAGTTTTATAATACCACAACAATAGACATTATAACAACTCAAACAACAACATACAAAAATCATTAAGAAGACAGAAGAAATAGCGAAACAAGTGACACAATCTTATTAACCAATCCAAATATTTCCCCCCAAAGGTCCCAAAAAGTTCTATAATCGTAGAACTCAAATAACCAAATAAAAAGTCCGAGTATCAACTGATGAAAGATCAGTTGATACGAATGATGAAACAAATACAATACACGACTTATAGTGATGAAATAAAACGATTACAGAGAAACCCTAGACAAAATACAGAGACGAAAGAGAAAAAACAAGACTGAATGAAGAGAGATGGTATAATAATCCTTTTATACTCGATCCAGAAGGTTCTAGCTCTCGAGACACATGAGTTGATCACAGCCATCCAATTCCAACAACCTGATCAATCTCAACCACAAAAATAACAAGTGGGATAATGATATCTAAGCTGAGCCATGGGAAAACATCTTATTCGAACAATATCACCAGGCATAAGCCCAACTCACATAACACTTGCAACCAACAATATAAGCTCAATATGTCTTAAGCCCAAACGAATATCACCAAATGACATAGACAACGTGTGATATAGTTATAACATATGAATTATAATTATATGTAAATCATATAATTTTAACATAGTTACATACTTACATACACATAAATCAAATAGAATCATTGTGTAAAGAAATAAAAATTACACGATAACAACCAACAATAAAAACATTTAAAAACATGATATAATTGTTGCACTACTAGAAAAACGGTTAGTTTTCTACAAAAACTTCCAACAAATTTCCCACAAATTTTATTTGCGACAAGTTTGCTACTAATTTCTGACAAAAAGTAGAAACCATGCTTCCTCCCTCAACTTTTTGACAAATAAGCTACATAAACTTAATTTGTCGCAATTTTGACGTAGGTTTAAAGACGTTTTCGACAACATTTTGAGAAAGCATTAACTTTTATTTCTTTCTCTGTTTATATAAGTAAATTAACAAATTTTAAAATATAAAATATTAATTTATCGCAAATTTGTCGCAAATTTAAAGACGTTTTCGACAAATGTTCGACATAAACATGCTTTTTAATAAGTGTTATTTGTATATAAACATTATATAAGTAAAATAATAAATTTAAAGAGGTTTCCGACAAATTTTCGACAAAAAATATTTTTTAATAAATGTTATTCTTTTACAAAACATATTTTTAAGACATTTCCGACAATTTTTTGACAAAACATATTTTTAAGACATTTCTGACAAATTTTCGACAAACACAATCATTTTTAAGACATCTCCGACAAATTTTTAAGACATTTCTGATAATCTTTCGACAAAAACACATATTTTTCCGACAAATTTTTGACAAAACATATTTTTAAGACATTTGTGACAGTTTTTTGACAAATAAAATATTTCTATTAAATTTCATTCTTTTATATGTTTATATAAATAAATTAATAATTTTAAAAACATAAAACTTTATTTCATTCTTACTAAATTAATAAATAAAAAATAATGTTTTTATTTATTAAAGTATTATATTCTTCTGAATTGTGCCCCTTGTATTCGTGTAAGTCTTCTGGCTTGACATCACTACTAGAAAAAAGGCCTTTCTTGACACGCATTGCGTGTCAAGAAAAGGGTCTGATGACAAGAAAAAAAACGTCAAGGATGCGGTGTCATAAATTTAAGATGACATATTTTCGCGTGTCTTCTGTTTATGACACACATTTATGACAGCATTTAATGACACGCGTTATGACACTTTTTAATGACACTTTTTTATGACAGTTTTTGTTGACATTTTTTTGACACCTATTATGACATAAATTTATGACAGAATTTTATGACGTTCTTTTGCGTGTCATAATTTATTAATCTAAAAAAAATTCCTGTAAAATTACATATTTACCCTCCTGGATTTATAGCCATTTTATTATATGCATAATACTTAGCAAACTAATAACAAAAACATCATTTCATTATATAATCCGGCCATATTTATCAAATTACAAACTAATCCGAGACTAACGTTTACAAAATATAGTATTGACATCACATTGCCTTCAAACAAACAAGTTTGGATCATTTGAAAATAAATGTTGCGGCGTGGAACTTTTCTATCCAAAGCTCGGTGGTTGTCTTATTCTTCTTACCCTTTACTGGTTCACCAAGAGGCATTTTCAGATATTCTCCAGCAAAAGCTTGGACAGACTGAAACATATTACTAGACTAATTAAGCACACTTTGTAAAATTTAAGGAATAATCATAAGAAAATAAACACCGTCTTTTACCTCTAATGTCTCTCGAATCCTATGAGGAGCAGAATCTACACGAGCGTATATAGTGTTTCTCTGTAGGAATCAACAATAAATCACGTCATCAACCCAAGAACACTAAAACACAAAATATGAATTTATCTTCAGTGAATAAACAACATGCTTATAAGAACATTATCTAGCCATTAATTTAGAAGTATATCATTTAGTGCATGTTGAACTGTGGAACATTGGACTGGCCTGCAAACATTTTCTGCCCATAATTGGAACATTTTACAGATAACTATTGCATTATTTATTAATTACCAAAGCAATACTACTACAATAAGAATCCAAATGGATGTCTTACCAATGCAACAGACTGATCTTAGAAGCATTAGAAAATGGTCCAAATAGATAACAACCAGCAGCCAATAACCAATTGACAACAGGTCTTTCATGGATATGAGAAGCCTTTTCATACGGTGCACTTAATCCACCCACAACAGAAGCTAATCCAGCAAGTATATGGAGTTGTGCTTGTGATGGAATAACATGCCTTCTCTCTGTTTCTGATATATAACTACACAAAAAAAAGCATGTAAATCCAGCAAGAAAATAAAACATGTCAAAGATAATATTTGCTACGATGCATACTAACCTCAAAGGAATCTTGTCACTTTGATGTTGAAGTACAATAACAACATCATTACTAGTCCACAAGAGGCTTTCATCATCCATCATAAGGTGTGGATCCACACAAATCCGTCACCTGTAACAACCCAACAGAGCACCACACAAATCCGTCACCTGTAAGTCCGCAAAAATTTGTGAGGATTAAGCTTATCTTTTGTAATTCAACTAGTAGTACATCCCGCGCTTCGCAGCGGAAACGTCGACAATGAGAAGTCAAGACTCACGTCTAAAAATAATCATTCTACCTTGTGTATAATAAACCAAAAGGCATAACAACTAACTGTGTAAAAGAATTAACAATCCATTATACACCTAAACATTTTGATATGTTTAAAACTTTGCATCCATCATTTTTTACAAACACTTGCCTCCATAACTTGCATTTCTAATGATCTTGTGCCGAAATATCATGCAGATTTAGAAGTTATCATAAGTTGATAGACATACCTCAGAATATGAAGTTTGAAATAACCAACCATTAAAAAAAAACTGATAACACATTGTTGAATGTCTAAACCAAGTGCTTCAAGTGTGCTCACTGTTGATAACAACAGCTGGGGTTATATTGCAATCATAATAACAAACGAAATAGTTAACTAATCTGTGCATTCGTTGTGTAAACTAAAATGTACCCGCGTGTACCGTGTTGTTGACCTCCCGTTGACCGGTCGACCAGAGCTGCGCGATTGTTGAATTGTGTTTAGACAGCCCCAGATTCAATTTCTAAGGTCTCCAAACACCACCCATGGCTAATGAATATTAATACGAACTTTAAGTCTGCACAAATGTGAGTTTAAAAGAAATATTAATCTAGAAGAAAATGAAAGTGATATAATGGTAAATGTGTATACATACTTTTTTGAAGTTAAGTGCATGTGTATACATTAATAGCAACAAAGAACTATACAAAAAAATCATATATACATACATATATCTTAATTTGAGCATCAATGTCACTACTTGATGAAACTCTATCGTAAGTCATTATACATACAACACGGATTCAGCTACTTGGTGAAACTCTATCGTAAGTCATTATAGACGTTAGTATTTCCCACTAATTTGCTTAACGAAATGAACCATTTTAAGACAAAACAAAGAACCCAAGAAGAAACACAAAACAAATTTGTAAAATCAGTTGTAAACTCGTACCTTTCGGATAGACCCTGGTTGAATCTGGTTAACAGCATGACAAGGAATCAATCCACCAACACCATTGGTGACCGTTCTATCTTCTTTTAGCACGCTATCCACCCGATCACCCAAGTTTGTCGCCGTCCAGAACAGTGAGACAGCTTTGGTAGGATTGGTGTCTACCACCTACAAAAAATCACCCAAATTAGCAATGTATTTGATCCATGTTATCAAACGGTAAACTAAGCAACAAATTTTCAAACGCTAGAATAATTAGAAAAAATGGGCCATGGTCTACTTTCACGCGTCACCATCAGAATCTTGCAAAATTACACTAAATTGCATACTCATCAGTTTGTAATCGCACCACATGTGTTGCGTCAATGGTTCTGCGTTTTCTGGACTTAGTATAGTATGCACTTCAAATTGAATGTGCATATGTAGTATCTTTGTGGCCCACTCCAAAGTTGTACTATGTGATCACCCAAAACCCGCCTTGCCTGCTGACCGGGTGGTATTTAAATTGTGTACCTGCAAGGATCTCTTTTAGATTAATCCACTTGGCCATGCATATAAGACAGTTGTAACCTGCTCGTTACAACCAATTAGAGATCTCCGTCTGCAAACACCTCCGGCAACCATCAACAGCCATCATGCCGCAGTCACAACCGCAACCGCAACTGCGGCCGCTTTCATCTCCTTCATGATCTGTTTTGTTTGCCAGCCTATTTTTCGACTCGATGACCTAGTTCTCTACATATTCTGCTGAAAAGAGGTCACTTTCTACAATTGTGACTGCACTATTGGTCCCTGATCTGGAAAGGCGGAATGTAAGTAGGAAATCTACAATCATAGAAAGGGAAATTACAAAACGTGTACATAGACAGAAGGTAAGTGAGATGGCATAATAAAAACAAAGGCACCCCCTTCATGACATCGCAAGTGAGCCAACTGACAAGGTTATTAATCAAATAACCCTCGCTACAATCTCTTAATAACAATGTTTAAAACGACTTAGTTAGCCAACTGACAAGGTTATTAATCAAATAACACTCGCTACACTCTCTTAATGACATTGCAAGTGAGATGGCATAATAAAAACAAAGGCACCCCCTTCTCCTGTGCACCTAAGGCCCTAATGTTGATAAAAACTAATTACATAGTTAAAGTTCAGTTCCGAATATTTAAACAACAAAAAAACTAGTGTTCACCCATCGGTCATCACACGACTAATGATTTCTAGTTCAAAAGATCTTTAGGCTACAACAAGACAACAACGTTTGTAAATGCATTATCAATCATAACCCACCCTCCTACAACCATATCCTAACACAATGACAATACTCGAGTGTTCGATATACACGCCACCTACACAAGACTCATGCGACAGCAAAAATCGAAAAACCGAACGGATAAATTCATCAACCCTAAAACTTAATCACAAGCCAACTACTTATCCCATTAGCCTGCACATAACACATTCAAACAATATAACCCAAAACATCTTAAAAACAAAAACCAAAACAAGATCCAATCAAATAACTAACCACATCACAAAAAAAGCAACATTTAAAAAAAAAAGAGACAAACGCAACCAACATCAGCCGTTGCTGACACCTTACGTGGCTCAGAGGTTCCACCTTCACCGTCGCTGACACCTCCGCCACTGCCACTCCTTCGCCGTCTTCATCTTCGTTCAGCTGTCCCCACAAACGCAACCAACATCAGCCGGAGAACGCACCAGATCGGCGTGCGATGGAGATGGTTGGTGCAATCCGAACGTTAACCCGACCCAAATACAGAACCCGAACCAGATTATTATCATGGATACACAGGAAACGAGATAAGGCTGGTGCACACATTAACGGGATAAGGGTTTGAGAAGGAAGGAAGGTTATGGATTTGAGGAGGGTTTGATTTGAGAAGGAGGGTTATGGATCTCAGGTTATCTGGTTATTTTGTTATGAGAGAGAGAGAGAGAGAGAGAGGGGGAAGGTTTATGGGGAAGTGCACACAAAATAGAAGGAATTAAGATTTGAGATGACAAAAAGCATGACACACTAATTTTAAAATCGTCATGTTTTTTATTTTATGACAGAAAATTATTGACACGTATGAAAAAGCGTCAAGAAATTATTATTTTTTATTAAAGATGACATTTTTTTTATGACATGCACTTTTGCATGTCATTAAATATGGTATGTCATAAAAAAAGTGTCAAGAAAGGGTATTTTTGTAGTAGTGCATATAGTAGTATGTGTATATGTGTATGTGTCTATTAGGGCTTGTTTGACTTGTTGTTGCTCGTTTTGATATAATATGACTCGCCAAGCTCGCAAGATGGAGGTAGCAGAAATGAGGATGCTAAGGTGGATATGCGGACACACAAGGAGACCGGATAAGAAATGAAGTAATTAGGGAAAAGAATGACAAATAGGTTCCATTATGGCATGTATGAATTGTTATTGTTTGTTACGATATAATCTCACTACAACATGACATAACCTTGCAATCCCTAATTACATGATAAATGCTATAATGGGCCAATAGAGATACAAAGGCCCAGTATGAACCACTATGCTAGTATGACTTCGTATTGGTTGTTGTCAACATGATAAAAACCCTTCAATACCTAATGTTACATATTAAAGACATTAATGGGCCATTTAGATATATAAAGGCCTAAATTTACATGATAAGTGCCATTATGAACCATTAAGAGATACAAAGGCCCAATATGAGCCATTAGGCTTGTATGACTTCGTATTGATTGTTGTCAACATGATAATAACCCTTTAATACCTAATGTTACATATTAAAAACCTTAATCGGCCATTTTAGATATGTAAAGGCCTAATTTTACATGATAAATGCCATAATGGGCCATTAAGAGATACAAAGGCCCAATATGAACCATTAGGCTTGTATGACTTCGTATTGATTGTTGTCAACATGATAATAACCCTTCAATACCTAATGTTACATATTAAAGACCTTAATGGGCCAGTTTAGATATATATAAAGGACAAATTTTACATGAAAAATGCCACAATGGGCCACTGAGAAAAACAAAGGCTCAATATGAACCATCAGGCTTGTATGACTTCATATTGGTTGTTTTCAACATGTTAAAACCCTTCAATACCTAATGTTACACATTAAAGACTTTAATGGGCCATTTTAGATGTATAAAGGCCTAATTTTACATGATAAATGCCATAATGGGCCGTTAAGGGATACAAAGGCCCAATATGAACCATTAGGCTTGTATGACTTCGTATTGAATGTTGTCAACATGATAATAATCCTTCAATACCTATTGTTACATATTAAAGACCTTAATGGGCCATTTTAGATATATAAAGTCCTAGTATGGTCACTAGGGCATGTACCACTTGTTATATCAAATAGTGGTTTGCGGTTATGATATACCATAAGTCACTACACCTGTTATTGTTACAATAAAATATAAGTCACTATAACATGATGTAGGGGGGGACCTTGTCAGTAGTAGTTATGTTGTGTATGTATGTATGTATTAAATGGTCAGTGTTAGATTGTTACAAGTGGTAGCTTCAATTTTTATAGAATGAAAGGGTTACAAGAGGTGATCTAATGTAGGATGTTGTGTATCATTTGAGTATAATTTTAAATTATTAATGACTTCTCAAACTATTTGATCCAATTCCTTTTAGCTATTTTTTTATATATTACTAACCTGGCCTCTTACTAATAAAATATAAATTATGAGTTTAAATTTCCTCAATGATGCCATTCCTCTACTAAACTGGAAGGTCAAACCATGAGAGTGCTTGGCTGCAAGGCTAAGGCAACTTACGACGTTGTGGAATATAAAGCATCAGATGCTGCAGGTAATGCGTATGATGCGGCTAAAGCCAAGGTTGACGACTCGTCGGTTTCAGTGGACTTGTTGAAGGAGCAGGCCAAGGAAACTTATGAAGCTGCAAAAGAGAGCATCAGAAGCTGTCGGGAATGCATATGATGCGGCTACAACCAAGATTGATGACTCTTCGCCTTTGGTAAAGGAGCAGGAGAAGGAAACCTATGAGGTTGCTAAGGAAAAAACATCTGATGCCACAGGGAATCTTGGAGAAGCAATGAGGAGATCCTATATGGAAATCCAATATGTAGATCGTTGTAGGTTCTTTGTTCTACAAAGGTTCTAGGGTTTGCTCCGGAATTTTAGGAGGCGAATAGGCGGCGGATCGGAATTTTTACGTATGCATGGCGGCGAGAGATCGATTCAAGGTCGATACTTGGTACGATATCCCTATGAAGAAAGGCAGAAGCCATTATAACAATCAACAATCGAAGAATCATGGGGAGGGGGTAAAATTTTTCGTGTCTAACCTTCTGGAGAAGTGTTCTTCTTCGGACTTAAAGGGGGTTTTACAGGGTTATGGGGACGTTCAAGGAATATACATCGCTAGGAAATACGACCGACTAGGGAAGAGGTTTGGTTTTGCTACCTTTAAAGTAACTCGTAACAGATTTGATTTGGAGGAGAGTCTTAAGGATGTATGGGTAGGGAGTTATAAACTATTTATCGTGCCGGCAAGGTTTGTCGATGGTCAAAAGGTTAATATTGATAAGGGGAAGGGGATTGACAGAACGGTGCATGGAGAGAAGGTGTGGAAACCGGTGGGTGATAATGGTGTTCCTAATGAAGAAGATGTTCAAGATGGGTCAGATGAGATGCAAGTGGATAAAACACGGGATACCGTGGTTGATCAACGTTTGTTTAAAGATACTTTACTAAACAAATCGCCTGAAATTTGATCCCTGAAGTGAAGGTAACATCTGAAGGTAAAGCGTTTGGGGAATTATATATACTAGTATTGTGGTTAATGTTAAAAATTTTGATATCTTGTCTTCTCTAAGTCGGTTTCTTAAGGCTAATTGGAAGGGTAATGTTACTATTAAATATGTGGGCGGGTTTTGTGTGCTGTTGGTTTTCGTAAATGTAGTGGAGAGGGACGAGTTTCTGGGGTATAAAGAACTTTAGAAGGATTAGTTTTCATAGGCTGAGATTTGGTCTGGACAAGCCGTAGTGGTTGATTGGATTTCTTGGTTAAAAATTACGGGCTTTCCGATTCACATCGCTGAGGCGAAAGTCTTTGAAGATATTGCTGGTATTTTCGGGGAGGTGGTGAATTCAGCGCAATTTTCGGAAGAAGATGTGTTATCGTTTGCGTATGTTGGGGTGATCCCCAAGTCCATTGATCGTATTAGTAGTAAATGTAAGGTGAAGTGGAAAGAGTCATCTTATTTGGTTCTAGTTGAGGAAGATATGGAGGATTGGGTACCAGATTGTGTAGTAGACTTATTGGAGGAGGAGGATCCTGTTATTATAGTTCAAGAGGATGTAGAGAATGTGAGTAATGATCCGAAGCTTGTGCAGGAAGAGAATGTTACTAGGCCTATTGAAGAAACTGTTGAATTGCCTCATCTTAATGGGGTTTTCTCTAACAATGTTTATGAGGATAGGAGTGTTAAAAGTAGTAAAAGGAAGGGGGGGGGTTAGATACTGTAAAAAGAAAGGAGCTCTGAGAAGATCATGTTCTCCTTTGGATAAAGACCAACCGATGAAAAGGATACGGGAGGACAATGATATGTTCGACATTGACAGGTTCATTTTTACTAATCAGAATTCTTTGAATGTTGAGCCGAATGTTGTGCAACAGGTAACTGAGGAGGAGGAATTTAGGACACAAGACTTGAATGCAGAAATTGTAGTAGTAAAGGATGGTACAAAGGGGAGTGGAGAAATCGTGGAAAATGGGGTGGAATTGGTTGATGAAATTAGACAGGAGGTGGCAGACACAATGGTTTTTGCTAAAGACTTAGGGGTGGTCAATATTGAGAGATTTGAGGGTTCTCTATTGGAAAGTGTTAATGAAGAAGGTTTTCAAGGGGTGCCTCAATGAATATTATCTCCATGAATATTAGAGGGCTGGGTAGTATCGAAAAGGGGGATTGGATTTCTGGTTTAAGGACTAGTAACGAGGTGTCGTTTGTTATGCTTCAAGAAACTCAGTTTGATTCCTTGCAAGGTGTGGACCTTGGTAGGTTTTGGGGTAGAGGTGTATTTGAATACGATTGGGTTGTTGCCGAGGGGAGATCAGGGGGTCTTGTTTTGTTATGGGACCAAAGGTTGTTTAAAAAATTATCGGTCCAGAAACATAGGTATTTTCTTGTGATTATAGGCATTGTTAAAGATATTGGTAAGAAAATGGGTTTGGTGAATGTCTATGCCCGTCAGAAAAATGAAGATAAGAGGATGTTATGGCTGGAGTTAAACCGGATTATTCAACAGGAGTCGATTTATTGGTTGGTGGGTGGGAATTTTAATTGTGTCAGAGATAGAAGTGAGCGGAAAAACTCTAAATTCAATTCGGTCTCGGCTAATGACTTCAATGATTTTTTAGATGGAGCTGATTTACACGAGTACGGCTTAAAAGGGCGTAAGTTCACGTTTGTTTCAGGCAATAAGTGTAGCAGAATTGATAGGATCTTTGTATCCTTAAATTTTTTGATTGAGTGGCCTAATGCGGAGTATCGAGCGCTTGCGAGGGACAAGTCGGACCATAGCCCGTTGGTGCTTAAAGTGGAGTATAAGAATTTTGGTCCTAAACCGTTCAGGTTTTTTAATTCGTGGTTAGATCGTGTGGGTTTTGATGAGGTGATTAGCAAAGCAATGGCTTCATTTTCGTGTTCTAGTCCTCCTGACGTGGCCATCATGAAGAAGCTCAAGCATATTCGTAATTGTATTTTGGATTGGAAGAAAAATAATGTTTCCTTGGAAGAGGAGGAGAGACATGCGATCATGGCAGATATGGAGGTTTTGGATGAGGTGGTCGAACAACGAGATTTGTTAGAGGAGGAGCAGTTGGTTTTTGGTGAAGGTAAAATGCGGATCAAGGAGTTAGACGAGTTTAAAAATAAAGACTTAAGACAAAAGGCGAGGGTTAGATGGGCGAGAGATGGAGACGAGAACTCGAGTTTCTTCCATGGGTGGTTAACAAGAGGAGAGTTTCAAATTGCATTCCGGGTGTTTTTGTTAACGGGGTTTGGTGTACCAAACCCTCTTTTGTTAAACGTGAAGTGTTTTCTTTTTCACGAACAAATTTGTAGAAGATATGAAGGAGCGGCCACAACTTGTTTGTAGCGATCTGAAATTATTGTCAGAAGCCGAAGCTGATTTCTTGGTGATTCCGTTTACTGTCAAAGAAATTAAAGAAGCGGTCTTTGAATGTGGTAGTGACAAAGCTCCGGGTCCGGATGGTTTCAACTTCAGATTTATTAAAAAGTATTGGAGTTTGTTTGAAGAAGATTTCAAGAAGATTTTTCAACAATTCCATGAAATGGGTAAAATAAATCGGGGGTTGGGTCTTCTTTCATAACGTTGGTGCCTAAGGTTAGCGATCCTGTGGGGTTAGGAATAAATCTTATTGGGGTGGTTAGTAAAGTGGTATCTAAAGTTTTGGCCAATAGAATGAAGACGGTGATGGATTGGTCACTCATGAGACGCAATTGGCTTTCTTAGCGGGTAGATTCATTTTGGATGGTCCTATGATTCTCAGTGAAGTGATGTCGTGGGCGAAGAGGAGGGAGCACCAGTTATTTATATTTAAGATAGATTTTGAAAAAGCCTACGATAATGTTAATTGTGACTTTTTAATTTCTATCATGAGACAGATGAGGTTCCCGAGTTTATGGTGTGATTGGAATTACGGGGTTTTATCATCGGCCGCGTCTTCGGTTATTGTCAATGGCTCACCTACCTTTGAATTTGCTTGTAGTAAAGGTATTCGACAAGGTGATCCGATCTCTCCTTTTTTATTTATTCTTGTGATGGAAGCATTTTTCTAGTATTATTCCGAAGGCTTGTGTTATGGGGTCGTTTGATGGGGTGAGACTTCCAAATGAAGGACCTGTGTTATCCCATCTATTGTATGCAGACGATGCTATTGTCATGGGCGATTGGTCGTTGTTTAATTTTAGAGCTTTGAGACGTATTCTCCGTATTTTCCATTTAGTCTCGGGTTTGAGGATTAATATTCAAAAATCGATTCTATATGGGGTTGGAGTAAACTCAGAGGCAGTTCGTGTTCAAGCTGAGACATTGGGGTGCAAGTCTGGCGAAACGCCCTTCAAGTACTTGGGCATCCAAGTGGGTGGGAATATGAACCGAATTAACAGTCGGGAACCAGTGGTTCAGGTGTTTAAAAAACGGTTGACTGCTTGGAAGGCTAGAACTTTGTCTATGGGGGAGATTAGTGCTAGCCAAGTCGGTGCTTGAGACTATCCCTTCATATTATTTTTCTTTGTATAGAGCTCCAGTGGCGATCATTAACAAGCTTGAAAGCCTTGTCAGAAGGTTCTTATGGGGAGGTAATGAAGAGATAGGTAAAGTTCATTGGGTGGCATGGGATAAAGTCGCTAAACCAAAAAAAGAAGGAGGATTGGGGTTAAATAAGTTGGATATTTGTAATCATTCGATGTTGCTTAAATGGCTTTGGAGATTTAAAACGGAAGAGGGAGTGCTATGGAAGAGGGTTATCATTGCTATACATACGTCTAATAGGAGATAGGACGTTTTTCCTTGGAATAAGCAAGTTCCAGAGCCGTGGAGCAAGATTGTGAAATTGGGTTATGAGACTAAAGTTCAAGGTGTGGGATTTACGAATATGATCCGTGGCACAGTGGGGGAAAGGTTAGAGGTGCGGTTTTGGATGGACACGTGGATTAGCGATGTGCCTCTGAAAGAATTATTTCCGAATTTGTTTCGTATTGAAAATAATAAATGGTGTAAAGTGGTCGATAGAATCGGTAGTAATTCTGCGAGTGGGTCTGTTCAATGGGAATGGAGTAGGTATCCGTCGTCTGATGTAGAAGTCCAGGAGCTTGTCGAGCGTCATAGAATGGTGGCTTCCGTTCAGTTGAATGATAAGAAGGATACATGGAGATGGAACTCAGGGAGTGACAGTTCGTTTTCTGTTAAAGAGGTTCGCAAGTAGCTGACTAAGATTGATGTTCAGGAAGACCCGTTTGTTTTTAAATGGTGTAATTGGATCCCTGGGAAGTGCAATGTGTTTATGTGGAGGGCTATTATGGTTAGGATTCCTACGGCTACGACTCTTCTTCGTAGGAACATCACTGTTGGAGACGGCTTCTGTTACTTGTGTGGAGAGTGCGAGGAAAACACTAAGCATCTTTTCACGGCATGTATTATAGCGAACGGGGTGTGGAATGCTATCGGTGAAACTTCCGGAGCACATGAACAACTCGAGTGTTAAGAAGAAGCTGTTGTTTGGTATCTGTATCGTGACATGCTGGAAGATTTGGGCGATCGGGAATGAAGTGGTCTTCTCCCAAGCTAAGGCGAATGTGACTAAGATCGTGACAGACATCAAATCGTTAAGCTTATTATGGTATAATAGTAGATCGAAGAAGGATAGGATAACTTGGAAGGATTGGTGTAATTTTGATGTAACTTGACGTTTTTGTTTTGGTGGTTATCTCTAGCTTGGAGATAACCCGTTGTTTAGTGTTTTAATGAAGTTCACTTTTCAAAAAAAAAAAAAAAAAGTTATATATGATTACTTTCTTTTTGGAAGTGTAATAATAAGGTGTATAATTAATGGGTGTGGGTAAGGTGGCTTAATATTTTCAAATACTTATACGTAACTCTATTAATTGATGCCTTTTTTTATTTATAAATTTTGACTAATAGATAAGGCCTGCCTAGGGGTAGAGGTAAGGCCTGCCTACATCTCACCCTCCCCAGACCCTACCAATAGCTTTGCTATTTGTGGGATTTACTGGGCTTGGTTGTTGTTGACTAATAGTTAAGGTTGCTACACTAAGATCTAACGGCACAAAATTGACCAACGCGAATACCCGCCGCAACGCGTGGGCATTCCCACTAGTCACCTAAAGTGTTTAAGTTTTCCTTTTTATTTTTATGTTTTTTTTGTCTTATGTGGAATGATGGGATACAAATATACATTGTTAATTTTCGGTAATTATCGGTTGCATCCGACAATGAATAGGTCAACGATGATACTCGTTATTTCAGTATCGAGTTTGAATAAAAAAAAAAATATAACAAGCCATGCTCAAGTTTAAGAGGAATAGCTCAAATCAAATTTAAAGAAGCTTAGAATTGACCTATTTGCACCTTTAATTTCGACTACAAATCAAAATAGTCAAAACAATGTTATATCTAGAAATGCAATATTAGAGCCTTGGTGGCTAATCCATTAATAATTTCAACTTACAAGGGTTAGATTAGGTGAAACGTAGTTTTTAAGAAATATTTTATAATAAGTTAAAATTTTAAATAAAGGGTAGCTCGTAATCCTCGCACCTGCAACAGGTACGAGATTTGAGGGGAACACTAGTACAAGTTGTATATAAAAATAATGATATACAGAAGACATTGAGTTGGGACTACTTTAAAGTTACAGCGGTGACCCAAATACTCTAATAAATAATTTGGACATGGTCTTCACATTTTCCACATCACAGATAATAATCCTTTTCTTTACAAAACAAAAAACAGATCTGAAGAGAAGAAAGTAGTAACACACCAGTCAGGTATTCTCTTTTTATGTATTTGATCATGATTTACATGCATGATTGTTTCTCTTTATTTATTATAAAGATCCTGAGTTCTATGATTTTAATTGATGAAAATAATATATCGATAATGCATAAGATAAACATATATATAATCTTGAATAGAATCTTCGTTGTATTAGTAAAATCATAAGATTTTAGTCTGATTAATATGATGTTACTTGTCTTAGATTTAATAAACCAAAAGCGGCAAATGAGTTAAACACACTAAGGTTGGAATACCTTCGTGACAAGCAATTCGTTGTATACAAAACTCTTTTAAGTTAAGGGCTTAGACAAGACCTAACATCTCTTAGCTCAGATTTGGCATATCCGGTCTATTTTAGAAAGACAGTTTTCGAATATGGAGCATTCTTTGGGAATTAGAAGTAAGCCACGTATGCAACACACTTAATTCAAAGTATTTGTTTAATACTTTTGATGGAGTAATTGGAAGCTTTGAGGTTTGTATTTATTTGATTAAGGGCATGCAAGGTTGTAGAAGGCGCTAGGCATGCGGTGAGGTCTAGCCTAGGGACTAGTCGGGAATACGCGGAATTAGGCGTTTTGGAATTTTTATACGTATTTTCTATAAATTTAAGTATCAAATGTAAATTAGTAAAGATAGAGGGGGTTAAATGTATAAATAAACAAACTTATATTACACATTTTAGACAAAAAATTAAAAATTTAGAGAATAAATGTAAACTAGTAAAAGATAGGGGGTTAAATGCTAAAATACCTAAAATTTATGTAACCCTAAAAGACAAAACCCACAAATCAGTCGTCACTTTTCTTCTTCATCTTTCTTCCTCCTTCCACCTTCTAATCACCCGCCAAATTCCAGCACCGGCCAAATTTCAGCACTGGCGACTAGGTCCGCCTGGCACCGCCTAATCACCAAAACGCCTAATCCCCAGCCTAGGTCTTAATTCCGATATTCACCTCCGACGACTAGAGCCTAGGCGGCCGCCTAGAGCGCCTTTTACAACATTGAGGGCATGTTTGGATAAACTTAATAACTTATTACTTATTTCCTTTTCCATCTCCTTATCTCCTTTTCCAAAAAGTCAAACATTCCTAACTTATAATGTATCTCCTTTTCCACCTCCTTTTCACCTTATTCAAACCCAAAAAGTCCTTCTTAAACCATCACCCAAACACTTTTAAAATAACTTATGACTTTTTGGAAAAGTCATAAGTTATAAGGAGAGCCAAACACCCTCTAACTAGAGGTTAGAGTCAGGATTGTATAAGGTGATGTTTGTTTTTGAAAAGGTTAAGGGAATGTAGTCTGCGGATCACAACTGCAGAATTCTGCAAGAGAGGAGGTGGACTAAAGGTCTGCAGTCTGCAAGAAGAAGACGGTTTGTATGTTAACGCCTGCAGCGTAACCTAACCATAACCAACCACAAGCCATCATAACCACTGTGAACCACCACAACCCACCATAACCATAACAGAGAGAGAGAGAGAGAGAGGGAGACAGATGTAGAGTTAAGAGAGAGAGAGAGAGAGAGAGAGAGAGTTGTGAGGAGACAGCGGTGAGGAGGGGAAGGTAGCGGCGGAGGGGTAACGGGAGGGGAGGAGAAGGCGGTGGATAGTAATGGCACATTAGTTCCCCATGAAGACCTTTTTTAGTGAAAGGTCTTCCAAAGAAACAAACAAGATGCAACCACAAATGTCTGCACACGTCTGCACGGCGTAGACAGAAGTGATTAGAAGCACTTCTGAGAAATACAACAATATTCTCGACGCATGTACAACGTCCGAACTAGCTTCATGACAGAATAATGTGTATCCGCATCTAGGAGGGTGCGGTTGATATGGTAGATCTGTGCTTGAACCCTCTATCGATCCACCAGGACTACCGCACCCACTGCCCTATTCATAACGGAGAGGTACAACATTAACGGCTCCCTTGGCAGTGGAGCCGTCAAGTTAAGGAGGTTCATCAAGCATTGCTTCATGTCTTGGAAAGTTGTTTCCGCTTCGAGAGTCTAGTAAAAGTTGCTCTTTTTCAAGCAATTCGTCAAAGTGTGGTGTATCGGTTTTAGTAATATAAAAGATATCATTTTCTTGGTGCCAAAAACTTATGGTGTTTAAACCTCAAAACATTGGTTTTGGGAAAAAAGAGGACTTGTTACTAAACCATTACCAAGTTTTAAATTTATAAGTAAGCGATAATTACTTACTTAGAAACTAAAACAAACACACAGGCAGAGAACTTGACGTGTGCAGCATAGATTTCTAGGGTAAATACCTAGTATCGTATTCCAAAGAACACACTTTCCTATACTCAACCTTTCATCACTTTTGTTAATTGGGTTTTGAAAAAGAAAATAAAACGAACGGGTTCAGAAAGATAAATAGTTTTTAAAAAGGTTTTTGGTTTTAAAATAAAAGATAAAATGGCAGGGATAGAAAACGTGCTAGTCGGGGGAACCCTTCGAATATGTAGATTAATTAAATTATTAGTATTAGTTTTAATTATTGGTAAGGAAAACGGGTTTTGAACGGTCTCTTTAGAGTTGGGAGATAGGAAAAGAAATAAACAAGGGGTTACGTTATGGAAACTAAATGGGTCACATGCAGGGGAAGTGCAACAAGTCCCTATAAAGGTGTCTTCGAACTGTTAACCCGTAGGTCGGTCTTCTCCTGGTTGACAAGTGACGTCGAGCCTAACGCACACAAGTAGTGTAGCTTATTGGAAAGTTTGAGTCCTGCTTTTAGGCACTTCCCAAACCACCGCAAAACCACTTGTTTAAGCACTGGGTTTTCTAATTCATCTTCCTAAATTATTGTAGAGGCTTAATTCCTGCCTGGAATCCCTTCCACCTCTCTTATCTCTCACTTTCCATACCGAAGGATCTCACAAGCCATCATCATGTGTGACCAGGGAACCTCTAAGAAGTTGATGGCTTTGTACTAACGAGAACTAGATAAAGTATCCTTGTTTTATTTATCTTTACAAGTGACAACTTAAATATTTATTGATCAAGTATATATAAGATGTAGGGTAATTTGTCTGCTTGGCTAGTTAAGCATGCGCTAATTCATAGATCGTTGGGCTTTGATTACCAAGGAATAGAGTTGGTTTAGTGATATAATAACTTAATAATTACAACCCTTAACCCCCCAAGACTTGTGAATGATAATCTTAACAAAGGTGAAACATAATCCTAAAGGTGTGTGGCTCAAAGACCATGATTTGACCCATAGGGAATTCGCCATTTGCCAAGAAAACCACGCACCCATCTAGTGCAATACCAGAAACTTGTCACCCGGATCTGGTCCACTTTAGAAGCCTGTGCTTAGAACCCGGTTTGGATGTCAGAAGCCTCAAGGATCTGTTTCACGATCAGTTTCCTTGCCTTAGATATAGCTTGGGACTACCAAAAGCCGTACGAACCCCATGATAGTTTTTATATTAGTTAAGTGTTAGTTGATTTTAGGATTGTTAAGCTAACCACTAATTAAACCTATCACAAAAGATAAACAAACAAAGATTAGTTAAGAAGACAAACACACTAAATAACTAAAAATAAACTACTACTAATATAAAAAGTCTATCAAATCGAATCGGTTCGGAGAATACTGGATGGATACAACCATCTAAAGATGAACAAAAGAACATGAGATCTTCTGCTTATAGACAAGCCTCCAACCATCTTGATTCTATGCGTATGAAGTGATCCTCGCGACCCTCGACTTTACCGGATGTAACTACTCATGTAGTGCCATTTCATGAGCGAAAACCCAAGTTAGGAACTATCCCAAGCTTGGAGAGGGGTTTGGTTGGCCCTAAGGCCTCCCAAGAGTCCCCAAGAAGGCTCAAGAAGGTTAGAAACTGGCACACAAATGGTTGAGTTGAAGCTGCTATTTATAGGCAATCCAGACTAAGCACACTGTGCTCCATGAGGTGGCACGCCCGTGCATCTGCCCCACGTACATAAACCTCTAGGCTTACGCCAATTTCATTAACAAAGGCCGTGTCTATCCGGCGCTGATATGTGGCCCCCACATTTTTTCAAACCAAAGGGCTGTGTAACAAAAGGTGCCCATGTCTGTGCAGAAGCCGAAAGGCAGTCTTGTCTTCGTCTTCCCTCACTATTTGTATTTGGGGATATCCCTTGTATGCGTCCAAGAAGCACTTGAAACAATACGGAGCAATGGAATCAACTTTCAAGTCGATCTCTGGCAAGGGATAGCAATCTTTTGGACATGCCTTATTGAGATCTTTGTAGTCGACACACATGTGCCACCCACCTGTGGCTTTCCTTACCACGACGGGGTTTGCAACCCATGTTTGGTTCCAAATGGGGCGTAAGATGCCCGCATTGAGGATCTCGGTGACTTGTTCGTTCATGACCTTCGTTTTGTCCGGCCCCATGCTTCGTTTCTTTTGGACGACTGACACCACCGATCGGTACACACTGTGTCGCGCAGAATACCAACCATGTCCAACGGCTACCAAGCAAAGATGTCCATGTTGGTGATAAGGAACTGCTTCAAGCGAGTGTGAATGCTGTCAGAGATTACAGGGCCAATGACCATCGTTTGCTCCGGAAATTTAGGATTGAGAATCCATTTTTCTGGCTTAGTGCGGGTGGTTGGCTTTGGCATTTGTGGGTGGTTTTCCACGTCCGTGCTATGGCAATCTTTATTTCCCGGCAAAAATGTGACACCAGTACGGGTTGGAAAGCCGATCATTTGATGTGGCATTGAAACGCATGAGTCCTTCCCGTCCGAGAAGTATGGCATGGTGCGATGTTTTCAGCAAGACCATGAAGTCACATACTTATGTTCTTTCATGTTTTCCGTCACTCATCATCACGGGAAAAGTAAACATACCCCTCAGCATGATGGTTTCATGAATAAAACTCAAGATAGGCTTATTTGCTGAAACGAGACGAGCCTTGTCCTCAGGTTCTAGCTGCTCAAAGCACTGCTCATACATGATGCCAGTGCTGCTTCCCTCGTCTAGGAACATGTATGGCATGCGATAGTGTCCAAAGACGGCTGTGATGACCAGTGGGGCGGTGGAGGATGCGCCTCTGCGAAATTTTGGAACGATGACCTCTGCCTCCTTCCATTCATCATTTTGGGGTTCCGCCCAGGACCGCTTTCCTTGGTGATGATCTTTCTTTCCTCCTCTGGCCATGTTGCAGTGGTGACGCGGGACGTGTTCAATCATGTGGGTTTGAAGATTGCGGATCTGTTTCCGAGACCCTTCCGTATGATTGTCATCGTTGTTGTGTCCCCGAGCACCCTTGTGCACGTTTTTCCCCAGGTGACTAAGCTGACCTGTTTTCAATGCAGACTCAATTCCCATCTTCAAACTATAGCAATTATCGGTGAGATGGCCGAAATTGGTGCGGTACTCGCAGAACTTGTTCGTATCCACATGCTTCCGCTTCTGAGGGGCTTTGGCTCCTTGAAGTTGACTTGCTCGGTTTTCAACACCTAGGACGGTGTTTTTGTAAGTGGGGTCCAATCATGGTTTTTCTTGGAGTGGCCACATTGATCCTGTGTCTGTTTGTTGCTCAAAATTTGTCGCGCCACGTTGGAGGCAGAGTACTTGCCTTCTTTAGTAGATCCAGAGATGTGCGACCAAACAGATTGTTTGCCCTTGTTGTTGTGATGGTGCTTCTCGTTGCGTTGTTGGCGGAAAGATTTCTCTGAGGATGCATAAATTTTTGTCTCGTGAATGACGTCCTCCCATGACGCTGGGACGCCATCTTTGCCTGTGAGGCATTTGACCAAGTCGGTGCTGCGGACTCCTTGGAGGAAACCTGCACGTGTGACCTTTTCTCTGCAACCAATTTAGAGTGCTTCCTTGTTGTAGCAGATGATTTAATCCTCAATGGGCTCATTTTCCTTGCACTGACATAAGAGGATGTGTGCATTATCCTTCTTATGTTTTCTCTGCTTGGAGAAATGTAGATCAAACATTGCTAATAAATCGTCAAAGTTATCTATTGAGCCAGCAGGGAGGTTGTCGAACCATACCCTGGCTGCGCCGGTAAGAGTTTGAACAAAAAGATGGCACCATGCGGGTATGGGCTATATAAACTGCGCTCCTGGCCGCTTGAAAATCGTTCAAGTGGTCTTCAGGATCTGTGAGGCCATCATATTTCCCGATGTTGTTGGGAAGTTTGCACCCCTTTGGAATCAGTGCACTTGCGATCCTCTGCGTGAACTTCACCGCTACGACCTTTGTGCCGACCATCTAGCGGTTCTTTGCCTTTGTGGCTCTTTTCGTGCGCAGGGGAACCAAAACTAAGTGTTTTCCTTTTTTTTTGTTTTTGTTTCCGCATCATCTACTAATATCTTGCGGCAGTTCGGGCTTGCTCGGGGAAGAGCCACTCATTTGGGTTAACGGCGACTCGTCGTCGGTTTCAGCATCATATTGCTCAAAAATTGGTTTTCGAGCTTTCTGGGTAGCTTGTTTGGTGACTGTTTTTGGAGTTTGAGTGTCACTGTTGGCTTGACCCTGAGGGTCATTGTCTGACAGGAATACGGAAGAATGAGGGTTAGGATCGGCCATGAGGTGGGCTAAAAGATTAAAAAGAAGATAGTTCTAGCCGGCACGGATGGCATCAATGAAACAAGTGATTAATTATCTTGGCAGTGGGTGATTATGGTAGTAACTCGTGTTTCTACAGGAACTATCCTTTGCACCCACTCGTGGACAAGAACCAACCTACAAGAAGAAGAATGAGAGGGCTGTACGAAGGGAGGCAACTGTCAACCTACAAGAAGAAGAATGAGAGGGCTGTACAAAGGGAGGTAACTGTTAGGTACTCAAGAGAGACTCCAACGTGCAGACACAAAAATGGTGTTGGCTTTCGAGGTACACATAACATGTTCATACAAGCAAGGGCTAACCTCCTTTATATAGAACATGCATAGGCTAAACATCACTAACCCTTAACCACGACGATGGGCTTGGGCCCGGGTTAAGGGCTTGCCTCCCTTCGGCCCAAATAATTAGCATAAAAGCATGTGGTAATAAATGCTGATGTGAGAGTAAGAGAATACCGCCCCTGCCAAGGCGCCATGTGGCTCGACGGGAATGGCTGCAGGTGTCTTCCTTTTCTGACGGGCGACATGGTTGACTTGATGGGGGCGTTTGACGTGACGTCAGACCAATTGCATGGCGACGTGTAGTGTACAGCAACTCTGACGGTACTGTACATGCATGGCTTCAGCATGTGCAGCATGGAAGCTGTCATGTCGTTGTACCTTGGGCAGGGTAGTTGGACCACTCTGCCACACGTCATCTTCTGGTAGGCTGAGCATGTGCTACGATCTGATGGGATCTTCTTGGATCGGGATCTTCCGTACATCCTCGTACTTGCATACGATGTTGCCTGTTTGTCTGCTTGAGAGTAGCTTGTGCATATTCTTCCGCAGAGGAGACTACGCGGGCTTGATGGATTAAGCTATTTATGAGATAGGGTTATCCTCGTCTGCGTCAGGATTTGGTAGACTATCCCTTCAATTCTTTTAAATGATCTGGTGATGCTCAACAAGCCTTGAACAATTGAAACAAGCTTTTGATGCAGGCACCTGTGTTGGCATTACTTGCTTGGTCAATGGAGTTTGTGATTGAGACATATGCATCCTCTAAGGGATTGGGAGTTGTATTGATGCAGGACAGACACCCATTGGCAATGGTAAGTAAGGCATTATAAGTAAGGCGATGTTCTTTATCAGTGTATGAAAATGAACTTCTTGCTTTAAATTGAACGATCTCATTGGACTTCAATTTAGAACATAAACTGAATGCTTTGCTTCCTCACCCCAAAATCCTTGTGGAACATTTATTTGCTTTAACATACACCTTACCATACCTATTATTGTTTGGTTTCTTCGTTCAACGACCCCATTTTGTTTTGCTGAATATGGAGTTGTAAGATGTCTTTGGATATCTTGGACTTCACAACAATCATTGAAATTGGTTTAAGTGAATTCACCTATGTGATCTGTTCTGAACGTTCCAACCTTTGTTTTTAAATAATTCTCGACCAAAGCTTTAAATCCATTGAATACTTCGAATGCTTGATCCTTGGACTTCAAAAGATAACACCACATATAACGTGAGAAATCGTCAACTATTAAAAAAATTTACGTGCAACCTCCTGGTGTAACCGGAGGAATAGGACTACAGAGATCCCCATGTAGTAGTTGGAGGGGTCCCATGGCTTTAAACATCGCTTTTTTTGGAAACGGCTTTTCTTATTGTTTTCCAATCAAACAACGGTTGCATATGTTTGATTGATAACTACGGGCATCTCGTGAACCATATTCTTCGAACTTAGTCTCTTCAAAGAATCAAAATTTAAATGCCCTAGACGGGCATGTCAATGCCGAGAATCTTCATCCAGCTTAGAAAGGAAACGTACTGGGGACCGACTGTGAGCCTTATCTTGTACAAACAGTTACTGGCACGAAATACCTTCATCATTAGAATTCTAGCTTGGTCATAAATTAGCAAAATATTGCCTTCCATCACAACTTTGCATCTCGTCTCTGTGAGTTGACCTAAACTAATAATGTTGGAACAAAGGTTCGGAATAAAGTATACTTTCGTCAATATTTTATGTTCATCAGTTTTGGTTGTAAACACTATCGAGTCTTTTCCTGCAATATTAACACAAGAATCATCACCAAAGCGTACCTTACATGTTACTCGTTCATTCAGCTCTGAAAAAAAAGTGATTTATTCCCCCGTCATGTGGTTAGATGCTCCATTATCCAAATACCACAAGTTCTTCTCCACTTGCTTGGATTCAAATTTCTTAGGAATTACACCCTCTTCATTCAAGTATACGGTTTCGCTCGTACACTCCGTAATAAACCAACTTGGATCTAACCTTTCTGTTTGTACCAAATTTTCCTGTTCAGTTTTTCTCCGTTCTGGACAACTAGAAGTGAAGTGAACCATCTCATCTCATCTAAAACATTGGATTTCAGATTTGTCTTTCTTTGGTCTTTGTCGTTTACCGTTATTTCTTTGACTCGAGTCCTCTGCCCCACGGTTCTGACCATTGTCTGGGTTTTGACCCGCATCTCGCCCTTGACCCAAACCATGTCCACGACCCCGACCTCGATTATTTGAACCACCTCATGCACGCTCCCACGTATTGTCATTGGGTTTGTATTTAGAGGATGATTCACACTTACAAACATAAATTTACTCTGATTTTCTGCAGAAGAATCGATACCTTTGACTCTGTCTTCGAAAGTTTTCAGTCTGTCGATTGCTTCCTGAAAAGTCATTGTCTTCAAATCTGCAAATTGCTCAATTGAAGCCACTATGAGAATATATTTTCCTGGAACTGAACCCAACTTCCTGGTAAGTTTCTTGTCCTCATAAGTGCTTCCAAGAGCTGCTTTAGTAACCAGTTCACTAATTCTGCCCGCGAACAAATCAATTGTCTGAGATTCTTTCATCCTTAGATCCTCTGCTGGCCCAAAGAACAAATGTGCAGCGGATTTAGGATTGTAATGTAATTGATAACAAACAGATTTGTAATAAACAAAACAAATGCAAACTGAATTGAATAACAAATATTTCGAACAGGAATGTTTTGATAGAAGGATTATGAGTTTACAAGAATAATAGGATTGTAATATGAACAATCTTGATAAGAAATATTGTAATTATCTAGTCCTATATATATATATGTTTCTAAACGGCATGTCTTCATGACAGTTATATCCGAAGCATTGTGTGTCTTTCAACTGTTTTCTGAATGAAACATTGTGTCTGTTGCTCGAACTATAACTGCCACCGGTTTAATCAGTTTTGGCGGCAAATGAAATGGTATTAACTACCGGGGGTAGTTTGGTCCTTTTGCTTTCTATCCGCCGAAATAGTTTATGTTTGCTGCTGTTTTTCTTCTGTTTGATGACCCATTTAGTTCCTGACCTTGTGCAGCCTTTACTTCTGTTGTGTTCCTCATCCGTATTGACCCATATTCTAATTATGCTAACGTATTTACAACATATGTACTAATATTTTACATCTAACTACATATGTACAAATTACAAACATACATACTGCAGAAAACATGTCCGAATATACATACTAAAACATAAAACATAATGTTATATTTATTATTCTAACATCCTCGAACTCAATCTCCCAGTTGTTCAATCTTAGGTTGTCTGACTCGGTCAACCCCTACATACCGTGTCTTCAAAGCATCCTAAATTTCTTTTGCTTTTTCATACTGAGCTACTTGAAACACCAGTTCTTCGGGTATGGCCTGAAGTAGTAATGCGACTGCCATGTTATCCTTCTTTTCTTCTACTTCATGTCCTCCTTGTTTTATCGCTTGCAATATTCCATGAACTCTAAAACTGCTTTATCCGTACTGCCCATATGTTATAACTAGTCGCGGTCAACATTGGGCATTGTAAACTGGTGTCATTATGTTCCTTTACCACAACCAGTGATTGTCAAGGATAGCCCAAGTCAAGCAATTCAATCAGCAAATTACTCTCCTCAATCTTAGCATATCTCCCATAGTATTCTCTAGTCAAAGCTAATAACTCCTAGACAAAAATCATTCCTGAATTTCCTCCTTGTATAGACTATATAATAATGTTGTACTCTTTGTAAAAACACAAGTGAAATCAAAGTTTGATATGGTATCAAGAGCATAAAAAAAACTCCTCTGAGTTCTGATCCAAACCTGCTCTTCCACTGCCCTGTTTTGCTCATTTTTTTTTCTTCTTCTATTTCCCTCTCAATCCCACCCAGCATCCATGGCTGCCAATACTTCAACCCCAGCCATCATTCACCTTACGGCTGCAACCCATCTCACCATCAAACTCACCGCGTCTAACTTTCCGGTTTGGCGCAAACACGTTCTCACAACCCTCACTGGCCTTGACTTGCAGCATTTTGTCGATGGTTCGTCGAACCCTCCGACGAACACGAGTGTTGCATATGCGACCTGGTTCAAACAGGACCAAATCCTATTTAGCGCCATTCTCGGCAGCTGCACAGACGCCATCCAGCCTCTTCTCGCCTCTGCGGAAACATCCCGTGAGGCTTGGACCTGGCTCAACACCACTTTCGCTAATGTCTCTCGTTCGCTCATAATTCACCTAAAATCCAGGCTCTCTAACAACCCGAAAGGAGCCCGTTCTATTGCCGAATACTTCTGCGAGATGCGGACAATTGCTGATGACCTAGCCCTTGCGCAGGAACCAATTGAAGATGAGGATCTTATGATCCACATTGTCAATCAGCTTGGTGAGTCCTTCAAACCAATAGTTGCTGCCATTAAAGCACGAGACACTCCCATCTCCTACTCCGAATTACATGACAAACTGGCCGACTACGAGGCTGACTTGAAGCATAATGAGGCACCTCTGACTGAAGTTGTCACTGCTAATTACATCCATTCATCGCGCAATGGGTACACCAATTTCAACCGTTCCAATGAACCTAATGGCTCCAACTCACGGTTCAACCATGGGTCTCGAAATGGGCCACGTAACTCTCGCTCACAATGGTCCAGACAACAACATAACAACACAGGTACTCGCTCCAATCGGGCCAATTCTTTTTGTCAATTTTGTTCTCTAAATGGTCATGACACTAAAGAATGTCGCAAGCTCGCTCGTTTTCTTTGTGACAATAACATATCTGTCCACAATGGGCC
The DNA here is from genome assembly GCA_030844895.1 of Ambrosia x helenae. Classification (NCBI taxonomy): domain Eukaryota; kingdom Viridiplantae; phylum Streptophyta; class Magnoliopsida; order Asterales; family Asteraceae; genus Ambrosia; species Ambrosia x helenae. The sequence continues at coordinate 13,871,224 of CM061224.1, read as the reverse complement.
AGCAATCAACACCACAACTACTGGTGCAAACATGTTTTCACCACCTTTGCTATTTGACACTGGTGCCTCCGATCATACCGCATTGCATCCGTCTCAACTCCAAGCACCTCGTGAATACGGGGGACCTGATGAGATCTTACTTGGTGATGGTAAGAAATTACAAATTACTCACACTGGGAATTCTAAAATTCCTACTTCCTCTCGTCCACTCACACTTTCACGTGTTCTATGTGTTCCTAAATTACACCGTAACTTGGTTTCGGTTGCAAAATTATGCAAAACTAACAAAGTTTCTGTTGAATTTTTTCCCTATTGTTTTTTTTGTGAAGGACCTACTCACGGGGGCACCTCTTCTTCGGGGAGTGAACAAAAATGATGTGTACTATGCACCGGGTCCATCTCTATCACAAATAAACACAATCTCAACAACCAATTCTCAAGATTGGCATCACTGCCTTGGTCATCCATCTACCAAGATTTTTAATTCCTTGTCATCTTATTTTCCTTTCAATAAATTGTCACACTCTAAATTTCATTGTGAGTCGTGTGCCTTAAATAAAAGTCATAAACTTCCTTTCACCAATTCTTCATTTGTCACTACCAAACCTTTGCAACTTATTTATACGGATGTTTGGGGACCAACACAAAACTCAATTGATGGTTACAAATATTACATCAACTTTGTTGATTATCACACGAAATATGTTTGGCTCTATCCAATGCGAAATAAATCGGACGTCTCCGTTTTATTCCCACGCTTCAAAAAACTAGTTGAACACTATTTCCAAACTCCCCTCATATCCATCTTCTCGGATAATGGTGGAGAGTACCAAGCTTTAATACCCTTATTTTAATCTATGGGTATCTCTCTCTTTACCACCCCGCCACACACACCTGAACAAAATGGTACCGCCGAAAGACGACATCGACACATCGTAGAGACTGGGCTAGCCTTATTACATTATGCCGGCCTACCTCTCTCTTATTGGTCTCATGCTTTTCAAACGGTCGTGTACCTAATCAACCGTCTACCCACACCCATTCTCAACCACAAAACACCTTATGAAATGTTGCTTCATTCTCCACCAAACTACAACAAACTAAAACCTTTCGGATGTCTTTGCTATCCATGGCTCAAACCTTACTCACCCTCAAAACTTCACCCTAAATCTTCACGATGTCTCTTCCTTGGCTATTCTACTTCCAAATCGGCCTATAAGTGTCTTGACATCTCCACTAAACAGCTCTATCACTCGCGTCTTGTTCAATTCGTTCCTCATATTTTTCCATCTCGCACACCACAAGCCACTTCCAACACACCCCTTCCTATTGACGATTTCTTGGATCATTCACCCTTCCCTAAAACCATTGACCCAAAACCGCACTCTCCTTCAACCCCACCTTCCTCGATTTCCACCAATTCTATACCATCCCCACTCTTCACTCCTCCCACTCAACTAACCCCACCCCCTCAACCAATCACAATCGACCCTCCTGGTTCCACAGTCCCAAACCCACTAACTCCTCCCATTGACCATCACAACAATAACTCCCCACCACCAACGCCTCACTCCACTACCGCCCCTTTACTCTCCTCCACACCGAATCTACCACAGCCAACGAACCCCACCCCACAACCAAACTCTACACCACCACCGAACTCAAATCCACCTCCACCTCCCAGAATCAAAAAACCCAACTCCAAATATTATGGTGCCAACTATATCAACCATACCACCATTCACCCCATACCTTCCACACTTGAACCCACATGTGTTTCCCAAGCCATCAAAGACCCACTATGGAGGAAAGCAATGGACGACGAGTACAATGCTTTACTTCATAATCACACTTGGGAACTTGTCCCTCCTCCTTCACACAAACCCATCGGTTGTAAATGGGTGTTTCGGGTTAAAAGGAAACCGGATGGGACCATTGACAAATACAAGGCACGCCTAGTTGCCAAGGGTTTTCACCAACAACCAGGAAAGGATTTCTTTGAAACCTTTAGCCCAGTCACCAAACCGGTCACCATTCGTGTTGTTCTATCTATTGCTCTTAGTCACAATTGGCCCTTGAGACAACTCGATGTCAACAATGCCTTTCTACAAGGTACCCTACACGAGGATGTTTACATGGCTAAACCACCGGGGTACAAAAACGAACACTTCCCTAACCATGTGTGCAAACTTCGAAAATCTCTCTATGATCTCAAACAAGCACCCCGGGCATGGTACTTGGAACTCAAGACATACCTCTTGAACTTTGGCTTCACAAAATCCCAATCAGATGCCTCACTTTTTATCTATAACCAAAACAGAAAAATCATATATTTTCTTGTATATGTTGATGACATTGTTTTGACAACTAATTGCACAAGCTTTATTAACACATTTGTGACACTCTTATCTCAACGATTCTCGCTCAAGGATCTAGGTGACTTACATCACTTCTTGGGCATTGAAGTGATTCCAACACAACAAGGCATTTTTCTATCACAACATCGGCATATCAATGACCTTCTCACAAACTTTCACATGGATGGGGCAAAAGATGTCGTCACCCCTCTAAGTTCATCTGAATCTCTCTCTTTGAATGATGGTTCATCTCACATTGACCCAACGTCCTACCGGAAGATCATTGGATCTCTTCAATACCTTGCATTCACAAGACCTGATGTATGCTTTGCGGTACACAAATTGTCTCAATACATGCATGCACCTACAACAAAACACATGCAAGCCCTAAAACGAGTCATGAGGTACTTAAAAGGCACGATCCACTATGGGTTGTTCCTACATCGACGACAACCCATCTCTATAACCGCCTTTGCTGACTCTGATTGGGGCGGAATCAATGATGGGGGACGTTCAACTTCTGCATATCTCATATACCTCGGGTCAAACATTGTCTCTTGGAAGTCTACTCGTCAGAAAATGGTTTCAAAATCTTCAACCGAAGCCGAATACAAAGCATTGGCAAATTCGGCAGCCGAAGTCACATGGGTGGAAAATCTTCTTCAGGAACTTCAAATCAAACCATCCTTGCCACCGCGACTCTACTGTGACAACTTGGGAGCTACATATCTTTGTGCAAATCCGGTTTTTCACTCAAGAATGAAGCATGTGGCCTTAGACTATCATTTCGTTAGAGAAAAAGTGGCGGCTGGTTTGTTACAAGTCTATCACATCAACTCTGAGGATCAACCGGCAGACACTCTCACCAAACCACTCGCCAAGCGGCTCTTTGTCAAATTTCGGTCCAAGATCGGAGTCTCCAATGGAGCCTCCATCTTGCGAGGGCATGTCAAGGATAGCCGAAGTCAAGCAATTCAATCAGCAAATTACTCTCCTCAATCTTAGCATATCTCCCATATTATTCTCTAGTCAAAGCTAATAACTCATAGACAAAAATCATTCCTGAATTTCCTCCTTGTATAGACTATATAATAATGTTGTACTCTTTGTAAAAACACAAGTGAAATCAAAGTTTGATAGTGATGGTCTTGCTTCCCCGTCTGACATGTCTTTCTGTTCCTTTGCCTATATGTTATACTGTTGGGTTGCCTAGCTCCAGTCCTTCAGAACCGTAGATTTAGTTGATTATGAATGTGCTCTCAGAATCAACCCAAACCCTTGACACATCTACTGTGATTTCTAAACCCTTGACAAGTCTAGTTGATTTTAATATGCAAATTGTTGAATTCTTTTGTTTAGGTATTGTACAAATGCTTCAACCAAAGAAAAAACTCAAACAGACCAACCAATAATAACCCACCAACCTTTTCACCTTTGGTTTAAACGCAAGATGCACGGAACCTTTATTTATTTACTTTATTTTTAGTTGAAACACAATTCCTATTCTAATCAAATACAAACTTCCTTTTCTATATTTTACTATAATAAGTAATCCTGATAATTATCTCTAATCAAATACTCTTATAATTATTTTTAATTAGATTCTATTATAATTACATTTACACCCCTGCTCTTTGGAGATGTTAACGACCCGACCCGTTAGCTAGGGTTCGGGTATTAGACGACCTGGTCCAACATTTTGGTTACATGCTTTGAATGACGATTAAACTGTTGGAAATCAAAGCTTTTAAACACACACAATCAAAATTAGGTACAAGAAATGTTTACTGCTAAAACTTGCTTTGATATATAATTGGGATAAGGTACATAAAACTACTAATACTACCTCCTATTTATAAGCCATAATAAACAAACACTTGCTAAATTACTAACAACTCAGTCACTTAGCCTCCGGATTTGAAGCAACCCCACAATCATCCTAACTTCCCAACGTTTCCTTGACACTTGGTCACTCCATTTGACCCTGTCTAACCCAACATGAAGACCCGTACCCGTTATCGTCATGCTTGACCCGAACCGGCCCGAACTTGACTTGTAACATCAAGATTACACCAACATAAACATCATCATTCATAAGCATCTATTTTTATACTATAATTATAAATTGGTGAAAAAAAATAATTTTGTAACTTAATAACTATCTGCTTTGGTAAGACCACCCGTAGTGGGGCTCCATTGGGGCTTTATTTTCAAAAATAGCGCCCCCCACACCGCTACAGGGGGGCGCTATTTTCCTTTTTTGGCCTTGGCGTTATTTTATTAACGCTGTGAAGATTTGTTTGGTCCAATCATTGATTGCCATGTGGTGGCTTCAACGGTATTATTACCGTTATTTATTTTTGAACGGCTATTTTTTTTTGAGGGATATATATATACATACAACACATAAATATTAAAACACTCAACAAAACATATATACATACAACACATAAAATCATAAAAGAATGGGTTCCCCCGCGTCATCATCTAATGCGAGAGAATATTATAGAGAGTTTCTAGGCGACGAGGGTTATTCCACAGACGAAGAGTTGGAGCAAGATGCCATTACGAGTGCGCTAGCGCTTTCGGCGCGTTATCTTGAAGAAACTAGTACGCCTACACCTCCAAAACAAACTAGGCAATACTACGAACGAGATCGTTTATCGGCAAATGCTCGTTTGATGAAGGATTACTTTGATGAAAACCCGACTTACCCCGACCCAAAGATATTTAGGCGTCGTTTCCGGATGAGCAAACGTTTATTTCTACGTATATCCGAAGATCTTGAAAACGCGTTTCCGTACTTTAAACAAAAAGCGGATGCTAGGGGGATGATGGGATTCACGTCTATTCAAAAGTGTACCTCGGCGCTGCGTATACTCACACGGATATATCCGAAGATCTTGAAAACGCGTTTCCGTGCTTTTACGCTAATGGAAACTACTACCCACACGGATACTATTTGGCTGACGGAATATATCCGAGGTATAGCATTATCGTTAAGACGTTTAGTAACCCGTACGACGAAAAAAGGGCACACTTTAAAAAGGTCCAAGAGGCGGCGCGAAAGGACATAGAGAGGTGTTTTGGGGTTCTTCAACAGCGTTGGCATTACATAAGAAACCCTGCTCGTGCATGGACCACAGACAAGCTGCGAGATGCTATGTATGCATGTATAATCATGCATAATATGATATTAGAAGATGAAGGTAAAGCGATATGCCAAAATTACGTACCGGAAGCCGTTCAGGATCTACCGCAAGCTAATGTGCAAGAAAGAGTGCTCAACGCACATGAACTTCGCAACCATGAAGTACATGACGCGTTAGCTGCGGATTTGGTCCAACAAGCGTGGTCGGTTCGGTATATTCCAAACCCAGGAGGAAACGAAGAAGAAGAAGAAGAAGAAGAAGAAGAGGACGAAGACGAATATGAAGAATCCGAAGATGAAAATTAATATTAGTTGTAATTTTTTTTTAATATTACTTGTAATTTTTTTTAATATTAGTTGTGTTTTTATTATTATTTGTAATTTTTTTATATTTATTTGCATTTTATTTTAATTATTTTGAATTAAAAGATTAAAAAAAAAATAAAAAAATCAACCAATCACAAACAGAGGCTTTATAAATAAAGCCCCACCACTACACCCCTTTTTCAGTTTCTCTCTCCACGCTGACTCAGCAGCCACGTGGACCAATCACATTCAGGGGCTTTATAAATATAAAGCCCCACTACACATGGTCTAAGTGCAGATCATGCACTTTCTTATTTAATTCCTTTTTGTTGTTTCTATTAAGCTTTAATATTTATTTCTATTTGTTGTTTCTATTAAACTGCAGTTTTGGAGAATGGATCTTGTAAGTCCAGTTATTACTCCGGTTGTTCAATCTTTGTTGGTGCCAGTTAAGAAACATTTGGGTTTCTTGGTTTCCTCCACAAAGCATGTTAAACATATGGAGGAGAAAATGCATCAGCTGAATCTCAGTGAAAAAGATATTCAAAACAATTTAGACGAAGCTAATGAAAAAAAGTTTAAGGTGTCTCAACATGTGTCGCCATGGTTGGAAAAGGTCAAAGAGATTAAAGGAAAGGCACAAAGTATTCCAACAGGTGGAATTGGATGTTTCAATATGGCAAAAAGATACAAAGCAGGAAAGAAGTCTTGTGATATTCTTAAGGAGATACAAAATCTTAATACATGGAAATCAGAGATCGTGTTTACTAAAGAACAGATACCGCTTGTTGTGATTGCATCTACTTCTACAGGGCCATCAACCTCTACCCCTGATGGTACCCAAAACAACTTCAAGTCCAGAGAGTTGATATACAATGCAGCTTTGAAGTCCCTTCAACCAACTAATGAGTCCCACAAGATGATTGCGCTATGTGGGATGGGTGGTGTCGGCAAGACCACAATGATGGAACAGCTGTTGAAAGAAGTGCAAGCCTCTAATGTTTTTGATCGGGTTGTGAAGGTTGTAATTGGGGAAAGCACCAGCCTAATTGCTCTTCAGCGAGCTATTGCAATAAACATTAATCTCGAAGATTTAAAAGAAGAGACTCAAGATGTAAGGGCTGATCGTCTTCGTACAATATTCGATGGGATGGCAAATCAAGGTAAGAAAACCTTGGTAATAATGGATGATATTTGGAGTGAGGTAGATCTCAAAGATGTTGGGCTGAGTCCTTTACCAAATGGGTTCAAGTTGTTAATCACATCACGATTTGATTATGTTTGCACAAAGATGGGTGTTGAAATTGCCTCAGTTTATAAAATACCGGTCTTAGATGAAGCAGAAGCAAAAGTTTTATTTTTTGGGATTGTAAGACCATCTACATTAGATGGTGATGATCCTGAGCTCTATAAGATAGGAGAAGCAATTGTGAATAAATGTGGGGGTTTGCCCATTGCCTTGAAAACCATTGCCAAAAGTCTTATCGGTAACATAAAGGAGGCAGGGAAAGAAACGCTTTCCAATTTACAACATGATGACCTTCAAGACCTTGATGACATTGTGCATAGAATTTTTGAAATGAGCTACAACAATCTTAAAAGGGAGGATGATAAATCAATTTTTCTTCTAAGTGGCTTGTTTCCGGATGACTTTGATATTCCTATTGAGGACCTGGTGAGGTACGGATGGGGATTGAAGTTATTTACTAATGTGCATACTTTAAGAGATGCAAGAAGACGAACAATCGTTTGTGTTAACAACCTCATGCAGGCGAACTTGTTGATAGAAAGTGGATGCATGGGATGTGTAAAGATGCATGATCTCGTGCGTGCTTTTGCTTTAAGTACTTTTACAAAAGTCAAACAAGCTTCAATAGCCTACCCTGATAGTATGTCTGGGCAACGACTTATAAAAGATGCAAAGGAGTCCTATGATAGAATTTTATTAAAGTGCACAGGTAATTCTAAATTTCCTGTAGACTTCAATTACCAGAATCTCTCACTTTTGATTGTATTGATGGATTATCACCTCCTTAAGTTTCCGCAAGATATTTATGAAAAAACTGATAAACTTGAGGTTGTGTGTTATGAGAAAACGCGTATACCATTGGTTCTGGTAATGATCGAACACTCAACCAAACTTCGAACACTATGTCTTCGTTCATGCCGCTTGATTAATGATATATCTTTTCTTGGAAGTCTTAGCAACCTGGAAGCATTGAGCATTGTTGATTGTGGAATTACAAGGTTGCCATCGATGATAGGAATGTTGAAAAAACTGAAGTTGCTGGATTTGACCGGATGTGTTGACTTATGTATTGATGATGGTGTTTTTAAAAATTTGGATGGCCTTGAAGAACTATATATGAGAGCTGTTGAGGATAGTACTATTAGGTTTACAGATGCCAATTGTGATGAATTGGAGAAACTTTCACGAAAGCTATTTGCATTAGAGTTGGAGTTCTTTGAGAATAAGGCGCAACCGAAAAAGGTGTCTTTTGAAAAGCTTGAAAGATTCAGAATATCGATCGGCTGTGAATTGGAAGAATTGAAGGGTGATAAGAAATATTCATTCAAGAATACAATTAAATTTGTCGGTGATTGCAATGAGCTGCTGGAATGCAAGATCAGTGAGCTATTTGAGAAAACAGAGGAACTTCATTTACAAGTGAATGACATGAATCATCTTGAAAATATTGTCTCTACGCATCACTCATTTTCCAATTTAAAGGTCCTTTATGTTTCTGATTGTAAAGAGTTGACATACCTTTTCACAGTTGACATGGTAAGTAGTTTGAAGAATCTGGAGCGACTACAAGTTTCCAAATGCCCTGTTATGAGAACACTGGTTGATGAGGATTGTACAATTGGGGTGATTAGATTCCCAAAGTTGAATTTTATGTATTTAAAGTTTCTACAAAGCATGGTAAGTTTGTGTCGAACTGTGATTGAATTACCGGAAGTGGTAGAGTTGAAGCTTCATGATCTTCCAAATTTCACGAGCATCTCTCCTGACAGCAGTAATCCTGGTGGAATACAATCACTATTGAACAAAGAGGTGTACAAATTTATTTTGATCTCTATATCCAAAGGAATAAATAATTTATAAATTACTGTACAGGGCATATGCATTTTACCGAACTAACAAGGCGTGATTATTGCGCAGGTTGTGATTCCTAAGTTGAAGAAACTAAAAATTGAGGATATGGAGAACTTGAAGCAGATGTGGCTATGTCAGATTCCAACTGTTGAGAAAAATAATGTTTCCATGTTGAGAAAGATTGTTGTGAGTAAATGTGATAGCCTTACCAATATTTTTCCAAACAATCCATTGCCAATGCTGAATAATTTAGAAGAGCTTACAGTTATGAGTTGTGAGTCCATTGAAGTAATATTCAACATCGACTTTGAAAATGTTAGTGAAATGGAGGGACACGTTAGTAGATTAAGAAGCATCAAGGTTGAAGATTTAGAGAATCTCAGAGAGTTGTGGAGGATGAGAGGTGTAAATAACTCTAATATCCTCATCAATGGCTTCCAAGGTGTACAAAGCATTGAAATAACAGATTGCAAGAGGTTTCCAAATATATTCACACCTGTCACAACCAATTTTGATCTTAGAGCGCTTATCAACTACGAGACTAAAGAGGTATATCATGTCATCTAGCTGTTAAATTTGATTGAATAAACTATTGCCACATGTGTTAACATATTGAATCACTATCAATAATTTAATTTATTTTCAAGTTATTTCAGGGAACTAATGTTGTGTGATTAATTTTTGTTTTCATAATTTTGATTGACCTTCCCTGTCCAAATCCCATGAAATATATAATTTGTTTATCATTTATATAGTGTATACATAATTAATTTTAACAACTGAAAATCTAAATATGTTTAGATTGGGAGCTTTGTCCACTGTTTCCATTTTGTTTCTTGATAAATTTATATTATATTTAATGTGTTAAATGGAGAAATTAAAGTGTTTTACATTTAATGTTACATGCAGTGGAATGTCAAGTCAGAATTGAATTCATTTCTCCACTGTCATCACCTTCAACATCTTAAATTATTACACGATGAAAGAGTGGAGGTGGTGTTTGATATGGATAGACAATTAGCAACAATTCAACCACAACAACTACTCCCGTACGTCTACCTTGAAAGTATATACCTACAGTCGTTGGAGAAGATGAGTCATGTGTGGAAGTGCTGCAATTGGAATAAAGTCTTCGTTCCTCAACATCAAGTTTTGCAATTTCCATTCCAAAACCTCACAGACATTAAGTTGTTTAATTGTCACAAAATAAAGTACTTGTTTTCTCCTCTTATGGCAAAATATTTATCCAACTTAAAGAAGATCAGCTTAGAACGGTGTGATGGTATTGAAGAAGTTATTTCAAGAAGAGATGATGAACATGAATTAAATACTGCATCTACATCTGTGTATCAAGACAACAAAGTGTTTCCTCATTTAGACACTCTCAATATAGCATTACTGCCAAATCTAAAAAGTGTTGATGATGGTGATACGAGGTGTGGGAGTGATAAACTTTCCTCCAATATTACAAATACCATCCATGATGACTTCCAGGTACCACTTACACCGATATAACCTTAATTCTTTTGTTTAAGGGGTAACATTATGGAATAAAACTTGTAAGTTATCAAATTTAGATAAATGAGTTTACTGCTTTGGTGAGGCTGAAAAATAAATCATAAAAATCAAACTACATTATTACAATTATTGACTTGTCCTACATTGCAGAGCGGTCAAGTAATCGGTGCTTCTTGGTCATTGTGCCAATACCCCAGAACGATGTCCATATACAAGTGTAATGCATTGTCAAGTCTAATTCCGTGGTATGCAGTAGGACAAATGAAAAGGCTTCAAGAGCTCAAAATTGGGATTTGCAGTGGGATGACAGAGGTATTCGAATGTGAATCGATCAATAATGTTGATGAAGGAGGTGCACCACTAAGAAACGTTAATGTTGTAGTTGTCCCTCAACTCTCCAACTTAAAAAGCTTATCTATTAGTGAGTGTGATCGTCTGCCACATATATTCACATTCTCCACTCTTGGAACTCTCCATCATCTGAAAGAGTTGAAAGTAAAAAGATGCAAGGCAATGCAAGTGATTGTAAAACAAGAAAACGGAACTTCATCAGATTGTGTGACGTTTCCTTGTTTAAAGACAATTGAACTTGAACGTCTACCAAACCTCAAGGGTTTCTTCTTGGGGATGAATGACTTCCGATGGCCCTCATTAGATAATGTATTGATCGAGGATTGCCCTGAATTGATGATGTTTACATTTGGTCAGTCAACAACTCCAAAGCTCAAGTACATACAAACACGTTTTGGCAAATATAGTCCAGATTGTGGCCTTAACTTTCATGGAACTATCAGTCAGGTGCACTTTCTTTTATAATAAAGTTTATGTTTCCTTGCAATGTAGTGTGCTGGTATAGTAATCCAAATTGAACATTACATTTTTCAAGAAAAAAAAAAAAAAAACTGGTTGAAATAAGTAACAGATCTGAAGCGCAAACGAAATTCAAACACAATGATCAAATAAAGAAACAAACGATAATATATCAATGAAAACCGAAGAACGCTCGAATGTATTAACAGGATTGTATTAATCTTGGTAAGTCTAAAAGTTGTCGGATTACAACTATACATACATATGGAACATAACTGAAAATAAAGCGGTTAATCATCTCTTGTTTTTGGCGGGTAACAACCGAAGATAACCAACTAACTGTCAGGGGTACTTCTGTCCTTTCACAGCCTTAAACAACCTGATGCGCGCCTCATGCTGTTGTTCTCCATTCCTTGCTATGTGCAGCCTTGCATCCGATCCTTAGATCACCAATTTTCCTATTTAACTATTACATAATCTAACGAATAATTACAAACATACTATGTCTTACTTAAAGACACACATCTGTACGATATTTACAAACACAAACATACAAGTATCACACATAAAATATAAACTTAAGTTCTAGTTTATATACTTTAACATGTTATGATGTCTTCATTGATTCTCATCTTGTGTTTTCTTCTTTTTTTGCAGACCACATTCCCAGCTTCAGATCCTACTATTTCAAAAGGGATGCCTTGTTCTTTTCATAACTTGATAGAAATTAATATAAAAAAGAAAGATGTTGGAAGGACTATTATTCCATCTCATGCCCTGCAAGAATTGCAAAAGCTTCAACAGATTCATTTATCTGATTGCCAGAGGGTAGAGGAGGTATTTGAAGTAGTAGCATCGGAAGGGACAAATGGTAGTGGTTTCAATGAATCACAAACTGCTGTCCAAATTCCAAACCTAACACAAGTGCTGTTATCTTGGCTAGATGATCTCAAGTATTTATGGAAGAGCAACAAATGGATGGTACTGGAGTTTCCAAACCTAACAACTCTCACTATTTACTGGTGCAGCTCCAATACCTAAATATAACGAACTGCAAGAATATAGAGGTAATTGTGAAGCAAGAAGAAGAAGAAGAAGAATGTGAGGGCAAAATGAAGGAGATTATGTTACCTCGTCTAAACTCCTTAACACTATACAAGCTTCCAAAACTCAAGGGATTTTGCTTAGGGAAGGAGGCTTTCTCATTGCCATTGTTGGAGACTCTAGAAATCGACCGTTGCTCAGCACTTACAGTTTTCACCAATGGTCATGTGTCTACCCCTGAGCTGAAAGTAATAGATACAGGTTTTGAGTTTTCTTATGTAAACACAGACATCAACTCCTTTATCTGCAAGGTTTTATAAGGTAATTTCCTGTTTTATAAGTAATATAAATGTCTAAGTGTACAATAACATCTCTGTTAAAGTGGATATATAGTTTGCCCAGATTATTAGTAATGTTTTGGATCATAAACAACATAATTAAAGTAGAGTTGGAAGGGGCTAAACATGGAAGCTGATGAAAATTATATAGATGTGGAACTGTTACACTTTGACTTTTGATGGTCAAACAGTGTACTTTTTAAACACAAAATTCATCCCAATTTTGTTAAGATTTTAGCACCAACAACTTTCCATCACTTGTACTTGATATTGGGTTTCACATAATTGTCAAATGTTTAAATAAAAAAGAAAAAAAAGCCCTTAAAGGATTCAAGAACTTTGCGCAGTCAATACAAATCAATTATTTGAGCATCTTAACTGTCATTACCATTAGTTCAATCATGGTTCAACTTTTATATTATTTTTAAGTTAAAACTAGTTGACCTTCCAAAACTCAAGGGATTTTGCTTAGGGAAGGAGGCTTTCTCATTGCCATTGTTGGAGACTCTAGAAATCAACAGTTGCTCAGCACTTACAGTTTTCACCAATGGTCATATGTCTACCCCTGAGCTGAAAGTAATATATACATGTTTTGAGTTTTATTATGTAAACACAGACATCAACTCCTTTATAAAGACCAACCAAGAGGAGGTACCTATTTACATGCTATTCCTTAATGTAATGATTCTTAAAAAGGCCAATTAATTACAGGAAATTGTAAACAACAGTTATCATATCTTTTTTTACGATAATATTAATTTTTTATCTTCTCGAATGCACAAAATTTCAATTTTCAACAACTTTGATGTAGGCAGCTCTGGTAAATATGTTTAAAATTTTTTACCTTTCTATTAATATAAGTGAAAGTTGATATGTATTTTCTTTTCATCAACTGTCTGCAGGGGTGTGAATTCTAAAACATGAAGATTATATGTTTTATCTGCAAGGTTTTATAAGGTAATTTCCTTTTTTATAAGTAATATATGTTAAATTGGATGTATAGTTTTGCCCAAATTATTATAAGGGAATAGAATATTCCATCCCAATTACATGCCTCAAATCTCTCCTAAGTCAAACCTCAATCACCATAATTATAATTTAAATCTCAATCAATCAATTCTCTTGTATATAGGCATAATTACCTCCTGTACATTTAACTCCTTTCATATGTAATGGCCTATATAAAGGCATATGTTGTAATTGTAGAAATGCACAGAATACAATAAACATTCTCTATTTTATATGGTAATCAGAGCAATTCATCTCCACTGAGATTTTTTTTCCCCTTTCGTTCCTATCCTCTCCTTCACACAGAGCACTTCAAAACTGCAACAATGTCAACCTCCACCACCAACATCATCGACCTCTCCACGCACAGCCACTTCCCAATCAAATTAACCACAAACAACTTCCCTTCATGGCGAAAACAGGTCCTATCCACTCTACGGGGCCTCGCACTTGAACAATTCGTTGATGGTTTATCCGACCCACCACTGAAAGTTCTTGATGGAAAACCAAATGCTGAATATCGTGCCTGGTATCGCCAAGACCAGATTTTGCTCGGGGCGCTGCTCGGAAGCTGCTCCGATACTATTCAGCCACTCGTCTCATCAGCCGATACCGCACGAGAACTCTTCCAGCGTCTCTCCGAGAGCTATGCTAGCGTCTCGCGTTCTCGCATCATCTCGCTCCGCACCAAACTATCCACCACCAACAAAGGCTCCCGACCCGTCGCTGAATATCTCAATGAGATGAAATCCATTGCGGATGAACTAGCACTGGCTCAAAAACCTGTTGAAGATGATGATCTCACAGCCCACATCCTTGCACACCTTGGTGAAGACTATAAAGAAATCACTGCAGCAATCAAGACGATACATACTTCTATTACTTTTTCGGATCTCTATGAGAAACTCATTGACCATGAGCGATCTCTCTTGGAGTCCAAACCTGCCCCGAGTCTTACTACTGTTAACACAGCCCAAAGACAAGGCCCGCGCAACCAGTACCGACCCAACACTGCTGCCCGGTTTTCCAATCGGCCAACTGCCTCTGGGCAGCGACAAAACACAACAGCCAATCACAATGGCTCGACTAATAATTATCGCACTAACCGTAACAACTCATTTTGTCAGTTTTGCAGCATTCCAGGACATGATACCAAGGACTGTCGCAAGTTTGCAAGGTTTCTACAAAATAATAACCTTGCCTTGGCTGCTTCAGCAACGAACTCAACAGTCAACTCTACCATGGCGTCCTCGTCCTCTTCTCTAATGTTTGACAGCGGTGCATCCGACCACGCCCATCCCGACCAGACCTTTGTGCACCATCTCTCCGAATATGGCGGGCCTGATGAGATCATTTAAGGAAATGGTAATACTCTCACTATCACTCATACCGGTCACGGTTCTATTCCAACTCCCACTCGTTCACTTAAATTACCTAATATTTTCCTTGTTCCCAAGTTACGTCATCATCTTATTTCCGTAGCAAAACTTTGCAAGACTAATCACGTTTCTGTTGAATTTTTTCCGTTTCATTTCTTTGTAAAGGACCTTCGCACGGGGCGCGACTCATGCGGGGAGTCAACATTAACGATGTCTACTATGCGACACCAAACTCTTGCCATCCGATGCAAGTCAATTCAGCAACCAAGTCTTCTAGTTCTCTCCTTTCATGGCATCACAAGCTTGGACATCCATCCATCAAAGTTCTAAAAAATTTACTAAATAAGTTAGGCTTTGAATACAATAACTTGTCCAACGATTTATTTCATTGTGATGCTTGCAAAATTAATAAAAGCCATAAACAACCTTTTGGTGCAAATTCATTTCGAGCAACTAAACCTCTTGAATTGGTCTATTCGGATGTTTGGGGTCCCGTACAACTCTCAAATGACGGTTTCAAATACTATGTTATTTTTGTTGATTTCTACACAAAATATACGTGGTTATACCCTATAAAAAGAAAATCGGACGTCTCCATCTTATTTCCACAATTTAAAGCTCTTGTTGAAAAAAATTTTTCATACTCCTTTAGTGTCCCTTTTCTCGGACAATGGGGGCGAATACATTGGTCTCCTTCCCTTCCTTCAAAAACATGGAATTTCTCATTTTACAACTCCGCCACATACCCCGGAACAAAATGGAGTGGCCAAACGACGCCATCGACACATAGTCGAAACCGGGTTATCCCTTTTGCACCATGCGAATCTTCCCCTAACCTTTTGGTCTCACGCATTTCAAATTGCCGTCCATCTAATTAATCGTCTTCCAACACCAATTCTTGACTACCTGTCACCATTTGAAAAGTTGTATAAAACACCTCCTGCTTACAATAAACTTAAGCCGTTTGGTTGCTTGTGCTTCCCATGGCTTCGTCCATATGCCAACTCCAAACTACACCCTCGGTCCGCCAAGTGCATTTTCCTTGGGTACTCGTCTTCTAAATCCGCCTATAAATGCTATGATCCTACCACTCATCGCCTCTATCACTCTCGTCACGTAGAGTTCATTGATCACATATTCCCATTCACAACAAATGGAGCAAACCCAATTCCCTTACCCACTGTTGATTCCTTCATGCCTCCACCTCCAACTCATAAACCTTGCACCTTATCTCCCTCAACTCATCCTAAGCATTCTACACATTTGCCTCACCCTACACTCATTTCCACCTTCCCTGATCGGTTATCACCTGATCACCCTTCTTCTACTCGTGTACCAACACCACAAAATCATTCCACTTCAGCTCCTACCGCAACCAACCCACCCACTGAACCCACGCCTAGCCCTACACCTACAACCGAATCCACCCAACCCACTACATCACCATCCTATCCTTCACCTTCATCAGCCTACCAACCTGACTCCTCTCCAACTCCCTCCACTACTAATGAACATCACTCTACACCTTCTCACCATGAAACAGATACAACTTCTACCCACACTTCAACCGCACCCACCTCCAGTCCGGCTCCTGAACAAGCTCGTCCATCCCGAACCCGAAAACCAAATCCCAAATACTACAATCCCAACCTTCTAAACCACACCACCCTACATCCTTTACCGCCCACCATTGAACCCACTACTTATACGCAAGCATCTAAGGATCCACAATGGAGACGTGCTATGGACTCTGAGTTTAACGCTCTCCTACACAATCAAACATGGGAACTAGTTGCACCTACTTCCCACAAACCAATTGGTTGCAAATGGATCTTTAGAATCAAACGCAATCCCGATGGTTCCATTGCCAAATACAAAGCTCGTCTAGTGGCTAAGGGTTTTCTTCAACAACACGGGAAGGACTACTTTGACACCTTCAGTCCTGTTACAAAACCAATCACTATTCGAACAATCCTTTCCATAGCCCTCTCTAAAAATTGGCCTTTGCGTCAACTCGATGTTAATAACGCCTTCCTTCATGGCACACTACATGAAGACGTATATATGACTCAACCACCAGGCTACGAGGATCCTCGTTACCCACAACACATATGTAAACTTAAAAAATCTCTATACGGGCTAAAACAAGCTCCTCGTGCCTGGTACAATGAGCTCACTCAATTTCTCACTCGCTTTGGATTTCGGAAATCCCAAGCCGATGCATCACTTTTCATTTACCAACATCAAAATATCACGTGTTATTTTATGGTTTATGTTGACGATATTGTTCTCACGGGCAATGACACCAACTTTCTTAATCACTTAATTCAAGCCTTAGGTACCAAGTTCTCCATCAAGGACCTTGGCATGCTTCATCACTTCCTCGGTGTAGAAGTTATTCCTACACCAACCGGACTATTCTTGTCTCAACACCGTTACATCCAAGACCTTTTGGAACAATTTCACATGGACGGTGCAAAAGATGTCACTACTCCCCTAAGTGCTACCGAACCATTAACCGTTTCTGATACTTCTCCTTCGGTGGATGCCACACCGTACAGGAAACTCGTGGGAACCTTACAATATCTATCTTTCACCCGCCCAGATATCTCCTTTGCGATCAACAAATTATCTCAATTCATGCACAACCCACGCCAAACACATTGGCAAGCACTCAAACGTGTCCTTCGTTACCTTAAAGGAACCATTCATCATGGACTCTTCCTAAATCGCAACTCCTCTCTTAATCTCTCGGCCTTCTCTGATTCGGATTGGGGTGGTGTACATGATTCTGGTCGGTCTACTACAGCCTATATTCTCTACTTAGGGACAAATATTATTTCATGGAAATCCGCTCGTCAAAAGTCGGTCTCTCGGTCATCCACTGAAGCAGAATATAAGGCCTTAGCAAATGCATCCGCCGAACTCACATGGACTAAACACTTATTACAAGATCTTGGAATCTCATCAACAGTTACACCAACTCTATATTGTGACAATACAGGCGCAACATACCTATGTGCAAATCCGATCTACCATTCTCGCATGAAGCATGTGGCACTTGACTACCACTTTGTACGAGAACAAGTCTTAGCTGGAAAACTACGTGTCCTTCACATCAACTCACAGGATCAACTAGCTGATATGCTTACTAAACCTTTGACGAGAGCCCCATTTTTACGTAATCGGTCCAAGATTGGTGTATCCGACGGATCCTCCATCTTGCGGGGGCGTATAAGGGAATAGAATATTCCATCCCAATTACATGCCTCAAATCTCTCCTAAGTCAAACCTCAATCACCATAATTATAATTTAAATCTCAATCAATCAATTCTCTTGTATATAGGCATAATTACCTCCTGTACATTTAACTCCTTTCATATGTAATGGCCTATATAAAGGCATATGTTGTAATTGTAGAAATGCACAGAATACAATAAACATTCTCTATTTTATAATTATTAGTAATGTTTTGGATCAGAAACAACATAATTAAAGTAGCGCTATATACGTTAAGAGTGAACTCTTGTTTTTAGGATGGAAGGGGCTACACATGGAAGCTGATGAAAATTATATAGAGGTGGAACTGTTAAACTTTGACTTTAGACGGTCAAACAGTGTACTTTTTAAACACAAACTTCTTCCCAGATTGTTAAAATTTTAGCACCAACTTTCCATCTCTTGTACATAATTGTCAAATGTTTAAATAAAAAAAGAAAAAAAAAACTTATGGATTCAAGAGCTTTGTGCATCTTAACAGTCAATACCATTGGTTCAATCATGGTTCTACTTGATATAAATTTATGTAAAAAAAGTGAAACTTTCATATTATTTTTAAGTTAAAGGTGAAATTTGGTTTAACTCTCTTGCGTAAGTCGGTATCAAGTTAAACTGACTGCATATAAAAACTAGTATCAAAGTAAAAAGGGGAAATTTGATTGCATTATGAGATCTAAAGGTTTTAAAATCACACATAAAGAATTATCTTAGATATAACTTTGTTTTTTTTTACTTAATTGTATCTATTATGCAGATGTGATAATAAGAGAGTTGAGGAGCTGTAGCTGATAAGTCTGAAATAAAGGGGCTAAAGTTGTTTGTGGGTTGAAGGCTGGAGCAATATACTCAAGTTTTGCAGTTGGAGAATCGGAACTCATCTCATTCTTCTTCATTTATCGTCTTGGTTGTATGTATTTTGAACTGTGCGAAACTGTGTTGTTTTCATAAATAAGTTGAGTATTAATTATTTGGCTATGAACTGTGATTATAATGGAAATACATTTTAACATTCATTTTTTAAAAATCATTTTTTTAATTGGCAAAAGAATAGCAAATCGCAAACAAGGTGATCGATCAGTCTCAAACCACTCACAAAAATGAATGCTCGCAAACTGTGTTTGTTGCAAATCAGCCACAAAGTGCGTAGTTAGCATATCAGCTCAGGACCATGTTTATCTTCAAGTTTTTAAACCTTCACCTCTAAGAGTTTGCATACATTATATATGACATACACGACTGCGCACATGAAGGTCTGATATTAAAATGTTTGTTAGTTCCAATAAGAACAATGTGATCAATCACAAAACATGTATATTAAAACCAATTAACACAAATAAACAACAGGATTTTAAACCCACAGAACTTAACGATCTTTGCTGAAAAATTGCCAAAAGCAAAATTGCAGTTGTATAAAACGCTCTAAAATTGCCAAAAGTCCAACACTTATAGCCCAGTCGGTTGAGGGCCTAAAGTTTCCTATGGGAGGCTTGGGTTCAATTCCCACTAGCTACATTTGGAGGACATTGGTGGAGGGAAAATGAGGGATGACCCGGCCATTGGCTTGGGTTCGAGTCCTGATCCCGACCGGTTTTACCGATTATTTCACTGTCGTGCATTCGGGCGGGTGAGTGGTCGGTTTTCCCGGGAATTGGTGGCAATTGGTGACCCGGGTACTCTCGAGTACCTGATTCGCCAAAAGGGTGCCCGAGAGTGCTCGGAATTGATTCGTTGGCCGTTAAAAAAAAAACGCTCTAAAAATAAAACAAACATCCGTAACTGTTAGCCAGAACTCACAAAACAGGAACTGTTGCTCATTCTACAACAAAATGCATTTCCTAGGGAAAATCTATTACTCTACTTCTTCTTCAATTTGTTGGATTGTGATTGAGTATACGCGGTTCCCTGCGATAATAACAAGTTGTTTGTTAGCAAAAACCCCTGTTACGTGATTTGTGTAGTTCAAGAGTTATACTATCTTATCTTGTTCAGTGATATAACTAGCCGTTGTGAAGATAATATGCCGAAAAAGCAATTTGAATCATTAGAATTAAAAAAAATAGAGAGAGAGAGAATACAAACCTGCAGCCACTCATCTATTGATGCATCGACAATCCGAGTTCCAACTTCCACCTTTGTTATCTTCTTAGTTTTCTAAGTAGAATAAATGAATGATAGAATCAGGACAGTGAAGTAATTGTACCAGAAAAAGGTGTTAACTAAAACAGACGAGAAAATGACAAACAAAAAATAAAGAAGTGGAATCCAAGTATATAAAAAACAGATCATAGTAGATGCGCTT
Source organism: Ambrosia x helenae (assembly GCA_030844895.1). NCBI lineage: Eukaryota > Viridiplantae > Streptophyta > Magnoliopsida > Asterales > Asteraceae > Ambrosia > Ambrosia x helenae. The sequence goes on along the minus strand of CM061224.1, from coordinate 13,850,634 downwards.
TATACAAAAGGGTTAGAAAACCAGTTGATTATTATTATTTACCTTGTATAGAGATTGAAGCTGTGTGCGAATCCACAAGCCAAGAAGCACAAGAAGAGCAAGTCCAAGTGAAACCAAGAACACTGTCTCGACACTAACAAGCCCACCAGCTTCAGTAACTTCTATGGTGCCGTTATAAAATGTATTCTGGTATGGTAGCTAGTCAATCTCATACACTATTGTCCCAACAAGATCGAACGTTCCAGGCTGCAACATAAAACAATTATCTTACTAGTTTCGTAATTCAATTAGTCATTTAGTTGGATTGGTGTTCCAGATTTGCTAATCAGTATTTTTTCAGGATCTAAAACATTAATAAAGCACAATTTTGAGACACCTAAGGTATAGCATATCAGAAGTTCCATATATCTACCTGTAAGAATTTGCTGACAGCAAATATATAAGGAAATGCCGCTTGAACTGAAGCAGGAACCGATGCATTGTTTAAAGACCGGCAACATAAAGAACCATAAAAAATTAAAACAAATTCTTGTAACTAGCATTTCACCAAAGGAAAAACGATTTAGCTTTCAATTTCAATCTTTTAATATAAACATTGGTGTCATATCTAAATGCTTAGCATAATGAGAGTTGATTCTAAAGCATTTGCCAGCTACTTAAGGATAAAATTTAGAATAAAATTTCATAATAGTAACATAAATTACCATGACAGAGAGATTTTGGACCAACATTCGATGATCAAAAGGAAGATGAACACTAGCATGAACAGCAATAACATTCACACTCTGTTCGCCTGTTTATTAACCAATAGTAAGCAATTTCATCTCTCCATATCCAAAATAACCAAATGGACAAATAACATATGGTAAGAGCACAATGTTACCCTCATTTTTCAATCCAACCAAAAGTTCGGTTTCTTGACCAGCTACTACCACTGCAAAAACAAAGTACTTTTAACATGTCAATTAGAAGGTAAATTTAATACACAGAAAACTGCACTAGACTTACATTTTACAGGGTTTTTAGGGAAAACACACAACGTTTCCACACCAGGAGCAGGATTATAGTTCCCAACACCGAAGTCATGGGTATCGTCACCGACGTATTTCCCTTCCTTGACAGTCTCAGCCACAAGTTCAGCATCAGCATCGGAGTCTGAATCAGACTGAGACCTAGCAACTATATACAGCAAAATAAGTAATTACCAAAATGACACAAAAGATCTTAACTTTTAGATTTGAGCATGCTTTTTTACATAAACATCGAATACGCATGGTTTTAAAAGCGAGAAGCACACCAAGGCAACAAAATCTATAACCGAGGCGCAAAGCACAAAAGTGGTGCGCTTTTCATACGTGTGGCACAAAATGCTTATATAATTATTTCTATATCTCCTAGGTTTTTAGCATCCTCTAACCAAAATTTAGCTATAGATAAGACTTATATGCAAGGTTTAAAAGCACGGAAACGTGCCTCGAGGCGTTTTCCTTTCGCCTCACGAGGCGTACGCCTCGAGGCGAACCGAGGCGTAAGCGCGAGGCGGAATGAAAATATATATATATAAATGTTATATATCTTATAAAAAATGAAATATATATAAATGTTATATATCTTATAGAAAATGAAATACTAACTAATTTCAGCATCAAATTCATCAAAAACATCAAAGACACACGTTAAAAGGACATGACATGCTTGAAATTGAAATAAAAAGTCTAAAACATCAAAAATAAACTTAAAAATCCCCTGAGGCGCACCTGAGGCGCAGTTTTTATTACTGCCTCAGCCCTGTGAGGCGCATCTACAAAATACCACCGTGAGGCGTGCGCCTCAGACTCGTTTTCCTCCCGATTCGCCTTGAGGCGCGCCTCGAGGCGCACGCCTCAGCCGTTTTGTTTAAACCATGCTTATATGTGTTGTAAGCATAGTTGTTAAAAGCCATCGCCTCTTGCGCCTAGGCCCATTTTTTAGGCGAGGCAATGCATTTGCGCTTTGAGTCGAGAAAATTGCGCTTTAACTCTCCATGTGATGGTTTAGGCGCAGATTTCAGCTAGATTCCCAAATTCCGAAGAGTTTCCAGCCAAATTCATTAAATTATGGCTAGATTCCAGCTAGATTTCTGCTTTTATTTTATGAAAACTACTTCTATACATTAATACATCAATATTTTAAGACTTTCAATACTAACTAGATGAAAAAATTATTATTTTAATATATTTTTATTTATTTTCTTTGTTCCCTTTTTTTATCTCAGGCCCTCGCTCTTTTTGCGCCTCGTGCCTAGGCCCAGGCGAGCCCTATGCGCCTTGCGCCTTTGATAACTGTGGTTTTAAGATAGCAATAACCAACATGTACAACCTTAAAAGCCTACAACATCCTTCTACACAAAAAAAAGGTCATGTACCATTTTTTGGCAAATAAATCGCGCCACACCTGCACTTCATGTAAACGCCCTATGTCACCCAAAGCGCAGCCCTTTGCACGTTTTAAACCAAGCGAGTACGTTGCCACGTCTCTCTCAATGACATATAACTGAAATTTTCGATGGAATGATGTACATTGCCAGTTCAACCTTTTGGGGCCAAAAGTGGATTCTAAAATCGGGTCCCTTTTCGTTAAAAGAAAAACAATACATTTTTCATATACGATTCCTAAAAGGCACAAAACGCACGATTCCAATTATAAAATTGGATAGATTCCAAGTATAAAATGTAATTACATTCGTAAATAAAGGAATTAAATTAAACAACATCAAACAGTGAACTACATTAACTAAAATGAAGCAACAGATCTAAAAACGAATGACTTAAACCAAACAAACAGAAATTAGGTAAGAATTCAATGGTGATCGGAATTGAAAGAAACATATAGGAAAAGTTGTATGAATCTGAATCTGAGATGAGAGAGAGAGAGAGAGGTACCTTGAAGGAATAAAGATGAAGAGAGAAGAAGAAGAGTGAAGACACTACTAGAAAAAATGCCTTCCTTGACAGTTTTTTTATGACATACCACATTTTATGACATGCAAAAGTGCATGTCATAAAAAAATGTCATCTTTGGAAAAAATTGATAATTTCTTGACGTTTTTTTTACGCGTGTCAATAATTTACCGTCATAAAATAAAAAACATGACAGTTTTTAAATCGCGTGTCATAATTTGTGTCGCTTAAAATTTAAAAGAATTCAATACCGCACGTTTTTTCATACACCTTCCTCTCAAATCAAAACCCCTCTCTCTCTCTCTCTCTCTCTCTCTCTCTCTCACACACTCTCTCAGTCATAATTTCTTCTCCTCTAAAAAAAATGACGTTCAATCCTTCTATATTACTGCTCTGAATTTGAAATCGTAACCGGCTTAAGAATCAAAAACTTACGATGTTCAGTTGATGCATTCTATATTACAATATTGAATTTCTTCGCTCCACCATTCAATCCTTTATTTGATCGAAACCCTAACTCAGAATGTAAGTGTTCAGAAGAAGCCCTAACTGTTCCTCGATTGTTAGCGAAAGAGGAAGCTGAAGAAGCCCTAACTGTTCAGAAGAAGCCCTAACGTCTGTTCCTCGATTGTTAGCGAAAGAGGAAGCCCTAACTGTTCAGAAGAAGCCCTAACGTCTGTTCCTCGATTTTTAGGTACAAATTGTGTTTAGTTAGTTATCTCTTTGTTATAATTGTTGTATGAGCACTACTAGAAATTTGACCTAATACAACTTTTTAGAAGCAACCTTTATTAAATGGTTGCATTTGATTCTAATGTAACTTTGTTAAATATAAAGGTTGCATTAGAAAACCTAATGCAACCATTTTTGTAAAAAGTTGCAAAATTAAATTTAATTTGCAACCTTTTTTGTTGAAATGTTGCAAATGTTACTAAAATTTGCAACCTTTATAAGAAAGGTTGCATTATAAAAATTTAATTACAATTCTTATTATAAAAAGTTGTATATTTAAAAGTTAAATGAAACAACTATTTACTTATTTACACAAATTTTCATGGCCAAAAAATTTTTAACTGAGAAATTAAAAAACATATATATGAAGTCTTGATTTGTAATAGCGATATTTAATACAAACAACATATTATTTTTATTAACTCACTTTACGAGGCTAAATTTTTTGTTTTTAATAAACAAAAGAATATGAACCACGTTATCAAACTAAAATGTTGAGTGGGTGCATCCCATGTATGATCCATCTGAGCATTAAGATCTAGTTTGGTTAATAGTAAGCCATGATCAAACAAGTTAAATAATAGTAAAACTTTAAGGGAAATTGGATTCTAGTCAATTTCAAATAGTTTAGGTTATTAGAACGCAAATTTTAAATTATAACAAAGTATACTAAGACTAAACGGTGTGCAATCAGGGAGGTAGGTCGGGGAGGTGAGGTGGCATTGACCCCGATCGGGAACACCGCCCCCCGTAAAATTTTCGGGGAAAACGGGGTATTTTGCCCGTTTGAACCGAGGTCGCTGATTGGGTGAAAAAATTTGAACGTTGGATAAGGGGGCCCACTGATTAATTGTTTAGCCGTTGTAAAAAAAAAAAAAATTTTCAAACATTTACTATATATATATATATAAACTTTACCTCAACTTTTACCTCAATTCACACAACTACTCAACTTTTATAAACCAAAACACCACATTTTATAAAAAATCACTCTTTCAAATTTTATAACCAAACCACCAATGGATCCAAGGCGTTCAACCCCACAACCCTTTTACCCGAACAACCCCGCTACTCCTTCGACACAAGCTCCAAACTTTCCCTTCCCCGCTACACCGCCCGACCCAAACACATTCGGATTTGGCGGTTTTAGTCAACCACAAAATCCATGGCAAATGCAAATGCATCACCAACAACACTTTCATATGCAAATGCCACCCCCGAACCAAATGCCAACCGTCCCCGCTAGACCCGAAACTCAACCCGAACACGACTTTATATCGTTAGGCGTCGATAACGACGTTATCCCCGAAACTCAACCAACATCTAAAAAAGACACAAAGGGGAAGAAACGTGCCACTACTAAGGCGGATAGCGTTCCATGGACTCAAGACGAGCTGGAGGCCTTAGCACGAGCGTGGGTGAACGTTTCTACCGACCCGATACGAAGTAAGTTTATTTTTTTTTTTGGCCGTGGGTTTTATGGATGATTTTAATTTTTTTTTTATTATTTATCACGTGTAGGTACGAATCGAACCAAAGATAGCTTTTGGAACTCGGTTTGCGAACAATTCTTCAAGTTAATGCAACGCACGCCTTATCGAACCGGTGATGCCGTTAGTACTAAGTTTAGGGAGATGAACGCAAAATGTGGAGAATTTGCGGGCGTTTATCAAAGATGTTGGAACAATAGAAAGACCGGTGAAAGCGACGAGAACGTGTTGAAGAATGCGCTTGGAATGTTTTGCAAAAAAAAGGCTAGTGGGGGTGGGCGTACATGAGGCCGTATGAGATTTTGAGAGCATGTGATAAATGGAGGGTGGTGCCAAACGAAGTGGCACAAGCAAAACGAACAAAGACGAGCACCTCGGGAAGTTATAGTGCGGGGGGGTCCGATGCTCGTTGTACTATAAATATAAACGATGACCCCGAGTTTGAAGATGATGCTCCCGCGCCCGAATTGGAGCGGCCAATTGGAAGGGACCGCGCGAAAAAAGCCGCATCGAGCTCAAAAGGAAAGGCCTCCGCTTTGAAATTAAGTGTGGTTGACAGAATAGATTCGTTGATTTCAAACTTTAACGAGTTTAAGTCGGAGCAAAATGAAAGGTGGAATGAAAGAAGGAAGGAGAAGGAAGAAGCACTTGATCTAGAGCGGGAGAAGCTTGCGTTGGAGAAGGCACGGCTCGCGTACGAGCAAGAAAAGGTGGAGTTTGCGATGATGGACAAAAATATTGACGATCTTCCCGAGCAAGAAAGAGCGGGGTGGGCGGCGAAGAGAAACATGATCGCGAACAAGTGGCTTGGAAAAGATATACTTTAGATGGTTTTTTTATGTAATTTTCTTGTTATTTTTTAAATTTCCATGCATCGTAGGTTGTAATTTTTTTTAATTTAATGAAATTTATCTTTAGTTTTTTTTTTCGGTTTTATTTTTTATTTTTTTAAAATATTGCCGTTTTAAAAAAAAAATAAATTATATGTTTTTTATACATTTTTTATAAAAAAATAATTATGAAATATAAAATATATAATTAAAAAAAAGGAAAAAGAATAAAAAAAGGAAGGGGGAATGGGGGAGTTGGGGGAAACCATTTCCAAAGTTTGGGGGAGAAAATGGAGGAAATGACATGACGCTGAGGTGGCAATTGGGGGAGTTGGGGGAATGGGGGGCACACCATATAGTCTAACAAAACTTATGTGAAATATAATCATCATTCACGGTTTATAACTTCTATAATGGATAGTATGACATTTTTTTTAGAAACTAAATAATAATTTTTATTTTAGTTCCCGCTTTAAAGGTAGGCTCCCCAAATTTTTGAGTTCCCTCTCATTCTCAATTTCACAATTGGGCGTTATCCCCACATCACACCACCCCAATCGATATTCTCTCCCTCAACCTCCGTTGGCCGTCTCCGTCGCTCGATTTCGATCCTCCATACTCCAACCGGATGGTAGTCTCCGGTCATCGATTTCCACCACCGCACCGTTGCACCACTGATGAATCGAGGTTGCGTGAATGACAACCACCACTGCACCACCAGATGACCCATCATAACCGCTTGGATCCTTGTTGTTTGACTCCCCGTCGCTTCAATACTCACTTTAGCCCTGAGAAGCTACTTTTTCTCTTCCATTTACTTTGCTCTAATTACATATTAACATTTTAGGGTTTCAAATTAAAATGTTGAATTTGGTTGAAAATTTCAGGTAAGATGTGTGTTTAAGAGGGGTATATCATGTTACGAGGATTTCAGATGGTTCGAATAGAATAAACAATTGTAATAAAACTTCAGGTATATTACTCTTCATTTATATATTTTTATATATTTTTTTTGATAAATATATTAGTGTGTTCCTCTGCTATGAATTAATATGTCAAACTATGGGTCTATATATTTTGTTTGAATTTTGGTTCATTGTTGTTATTGATACGTATAGTTAACTGAAAATAACATCTTAGATTAATTCTGGAAGAACCCAGAGGTCAAGTTTTGAATAGAACAGAGGTGAGAGAGGATTATTATGGCCATAATTTAGGCTGAATTTAGTTTAGGTTGGTCCTATATTTTATATAAATGAGTATCATATATAAGTGCAATTTAGAATAAATTATTGGCAGTAGTTAATAATGCATAGAAATTCCAAATTGTGGCGTTTTTTACACCCCGTTATCATGCCTTATGTTTAATAATTATAATTTGTACACATGCAAGTACTAATACTTTCATGTGCAGCTTGTAGAAGGGATTGTCTTAGAGAAGAGGTCAAGCCCTTAATGTGGCCTTCTCACTGTTTTTTAGGCTCCACCTGATGCATTAGCCCAGGTAACAATATTTGTTGTTTTTTGCAACCACTTTGGTTTATTGAGCATTGAAATCCTGATGGAACATTTTTGTTAAAACCTTTGGACTATAGTTAATAGTTTTGTGGGAAATAATAAGCGGCTCTAAACATTGGCAAACACGTTGGATTAGTTTAATATGCGCAGTGCAATGGTGCAAAGCTTCCTAGGATACAGAGCTTAGACAATTGTTAGATTTATATAAAGATCTTGAGTATATTGTTGGCAAATGAAGGAAAATATGAGTGGGTGGGTGCACAAAGATTGCTAAAAACTATAAATAGGTGATACTGAATTGAAGTTAATATATTTAATTTTGTTGATTTTTAAAGTTAAAAGAAGTCTAATCTAAATACGAGTCAAAAGTCAACAATTGTAATTAGTGAAATTCTAACTAATAACAATTTGATATTGTATTGACTGTTATTTGTTAGTTTGGGACCATATTTAATGTTATCTAGTTTTAATCCATCTTCTTTCTTTGGTAATTTGGTCTAGACCTTTGCTAAACTGTGTTGGAGAACGAACCTGTTGAACTTGTATGGTGGACATGGTTTGAATCATGTTAGCCCGCTTATTTTATTTACATTAAAAGTAAAAACCTACAAGTAATATTCTAGTCATGAAAATAATATATAGTTAGTGGAAAGAAGATATACCCAAGATATTTCTTTGCTGATATTATGTATGATCTTTAGGTTGGTTGATTATCTAAAGTGCCGTTTGAAATCAATTATTGATTCTTTATGTAATGCTAATTGAATTACAACAGCTAATGTAGTTAGTATTATTAATGATATTTGAATATCAATGGGAAATTGATGGTTATATATATATTGTATGTTTATGGTACTGCTAATAATTATTGAATCGAATTTAAAAATAAGTTGGTCGATTATCATTTCTTGAGTGTTGATTAACTGTTCCATTCTTTGATGTTTAGCTTTTCCAATTTAGTGATTTTGATAACTATTTTTGTCCATCAAAGTATCATTTCTTGATTGTTGATTCTGATTTTGCTTAATATCATTCTTAACAGGTAGCCTACTCCTATGTACAATAATCTGCTCGAGGAAAAAAAAAGAGAAATCTCAAACAAGCACAAATGAAAAACTACAAACATCTAGAAGATAAAAGTGGTTTGGTCGATCACTTTAAGGTTATAATCGATAAGGAGCATGGTGACTACAACTTTATGGCAACTAATTAGTTGACAAAACACATTTACTAGAAATGCGGAAAGAAACTGAAGGGTGACCATGAGCTAGAAGCTATGTTGAATGATTTTGATAGGCAACAAACAAACTTTGAAGCTCCGACACAAACTATTATGGAAAAGCTATCTACTGAACTCCTCAAGATCTTAGTGATGAGTAGAAAGATTATATTACCTTTTAGGCTTTTATCATTGTAATTGACAACTTTATATATGTTACATTGTTAATATTTTAAATTATGATATAAGAATTGTATTAATGTTACTATTGTGTTGGTGTGTTGTCGCTAAAATCTTAAAAAAAATGTTGCATTTGATGCAATAAAAGGTTGCATCTTTGTACTAAAAATATAAAAATGGTTGCATTTGAGTGTAACAAAGGTTGCATTTGATTGTTAGAATAGTTGCGTTTAAAAATAAAAAGTTGCATTAGCATATAAAAAAGGTTGCATCATAAAAAGGTTGCATTTGAATAATAAATGCAACCTTATAAAAAAATGTTGCATTATCCAATTAAAAGGTTGCATTAGGTCTAATGCAACTTCACCTAATGCAACCCTTGATAAAAGGTTGCATTAGGCCTAATGCAACCTTTTTAAGGCCTAATGCAACATTTTACTAGGGTTGCATTAGGCTCATTTTGTTGTAGTGGAGGAGCCTGACTCGGTTATAACTGTTATAAAATGAGTACACCCACTGAGTCGATCACTTCTCGGATGAAGTTGTTGTCGACTCGGTTTTTAGCTTCCCTTATTAATTCAGTTGCGTAGCTTAACGCGTTCTCGGTTAGTTGTTGAGTGGTGGCTAGCGCGCAACCGAGGACGATCGCGTTGCCGTAGTACCCATTGGGTAGACTCGGCTTGACTCGGTTGCGAATGTGATACGTTCCGGTTACGCAACCCATGTGCTAGACCCGATCCACCTCTAGCTTCATGGATCCTAGTTATAGTTGGTCAACAACCACTACTTTGTTTCACGTAAAACATGCATTGCATGATCATCATGGAGTAGTTAGTATGCATTTTAGTTCATGTCAGTAGTCTCGTAATATTAGGAATACGTACCCACGTTTGCATTTCAGTTAATTCTCCTTTAAATTGTAATATATTTCCATTTGAAAATAAAGAAGAAAATATTTGAAAAGCTTTTTGCTTGATCCCTATCTCATCTTGTGTTCTTGGAAGTTTTGTAGGTTTTTCTTTGTAAAACCTATCAATTGGTGCTTTCATTGAGCCTAAGCCTCCATGGCTTTTGAAGAACTCAATGACTCCACTATTCTATCTCGCTTCACCGGTCTCAATCCGGCCCGATGGCTTCATGAGGTTGAACGGTTCTTTTCCTCGTACGCAATTTATGAGGAAGATCGGTTTGCCTATGTTGTTGAGTACTTTGATGATGAACCTTTTTCTTGGTTTAATTCATGGTATCGAGGACCTGAACACCTCACTTGGAAATCTTTCACAATTGCAATGCTTCACCGTTTTCACACCACCCTCACCACCACCATCATCAATGATAACAACACGCTCTCATCATATACTACGCTTCCTACCGATACATTCTCCAAACACATAGAGACCTATTCATCTTTTGATACTTCAAACCATACTAATCAACCATCACCTTTAACAACACTTTCACCAGCATCACTACCGACTCCATCACCCAACCACCGAAACTGCCAATTAAAACACTGCCAAAACACCCCTCTTGCACCGCTATCAAAGCTAAACCCACACTAGCAGCCGCAACAAGGCGTCCCATTCCGGAGCAAAGACGGGAATGGCGTCCACCGTGGCGTTCCGTTACGACTTCAACAACCGCCGCCTCTACACCCAAATCAACACCGGTACCGAACCCGCCACCAAAACCTACAATATCAACGGAACCAAACTTGCTACTTCACGAACCACCCCAAACCCATTGCCAAAACCACCCTTTCGATTTGGTGTAACAATTGATAGCAATGCTTGTAACCTCATGGGATGTCCAAACACTTGGTTTCGATTAATATCTATGATGGGTTATTCCAACATGTTGATTCTTCAAATGGGTTCTACCAAGTCCAAAGCAAATATGATAAGGCTGCCCACTATTGAGTTGTTGCCATGGTATAAGCTTATTGAAGGGTTCGAGAACTATGGCAAGTGGGTTGCGCTAGGAACCAATTTCAGGGGACGACCATGGCGCTACATTGAGTCTGCACCTAATGCAATTGGAAGAGTTGAATGGCGACCGCCGTGGCAACCACCGTCGCGGTTAGTTGTGACCACACCGAACGCTTTTGGGAGAGTCGAATGGCGACCCCCGTGGAAGTTCACACCGTCCTTGTGGACAAGGACGTTTTCAAGGGCGCGAGAGTTGATACGTTCCGGTTACGCAACCCATGTGCTAGACCCGATCCACCTCTAGCTTCATGGATCCTAGTTATAGTTGGTCAACAACCACTACTTTGTTTCACGTAAAACATGCAATGCATGATCATCATGGAGTAGTTAGTATGCATTTTAGTTCATGTCAGTAGTCTCGTAATATTAGGAATACGTACCCACGTTTGCATTTCAGTTAATTCTCCTTTAAATTGTAATTTATTTCCATTTGAAAATAAAGAAGAAAATATTTGAAAAGCTTTGTGCTTGATCCCTATCTCATCTTGTGTTCTTGGAAGTTTTGTAGGTCTTTCTTTGTAAAACCTATCAGAATGTTGATGCTAAATAAAAGTTTTAGGGTCTGTTGTGGAGGAAAGTTTAATGCCTTGGCCCAACTTTGCCATATATGGGCTGACACGACCTCGAACGACGTGATTGTCGATATACCGAGTTGACTCGTTGATGCCACGAGTGATTTTAATTCGTTTAGAGTCGATTCGTGAAATGTGCACTACTAGAAAATAGGCCTAAGGCAACATTTTAGAAGCAACATGTTTCAGAGAAGTTGCATTTGAATCTAATGCAACTCCGATGAACATAAAGGTTGCATTAAAAGATCTAATGCAACTTTTTTCATAAAAAGTTGCAAACTAATAGTGAATTTGCAACCATTTTATTTAAAGGTTGCAAATGTTACTAAATGTTGTAACCTTTTTTCAAATAGGTTGCATTATGAAAAGTTAAATGCAACTTTTATTTTAAAAAGTTAGATGAAAATTAATTACTATCCTTTCGTCTTTGCACTATCTTTCAATTGGTATCAACTCTTCTCCATTAATATTATATAGCTCGTTTTGTCCCATTGTTACGAAATAGGTCTCGGGTGGGGGTTTTAGATAGTGAGAGGAATGTATAGAGGTGGTGCAACTTGGTGAACGACCAAAGAACCCTTAGTAAACGAGCTCGAGCCCGAGCTTTACTTATCGAGCTAAAGCCGACACATGAGCCTAAACGGGCTTGGTGTATATCTATTTGTTAATTAATATATTAAATGTATATTTAAATAATATTAATTACTATTTATTAAATTAGTAACAATAACCTAATTATATATAAAATAAGAACTATATTTAATTAATAAACAATAAATGAGCCGAGCCCGAGCCTGAAGAAAAAAAAACACTTTCGAGCCGAGCTCAAGCCTTAAGCAAAGCTCGAATCGAGCCGAGCTTGGGCTCGGCTCTTTTGCACCCCTATAAAAAGGGTATGTATTTTACAAGACTCGAACATAGGTTGTTTCTAAGCTAAAGATCATCATCAACCACTTGACCAAACACAAGTTTGATGTCTATTTGTTGCGATTAATTTAATTAAACCTTATATAGCTGCTACAAATACTCCTTTGTTTTTGCCTTTACGTTGATTAAATTGAATTTTGTAGCTGTGCCTAGGCTTATTTGTCTGGTGTGTTTTTGGTTATGAGTTATGACATGCAAAAATGATCATTCTTGTTAAGTCATTAGGCATTGCATTTTTTAAATACCTTAAAGATATATTAATGCAACATTCAGGCAGTGGGAAATAATATATGGATGTGCTTCTGATGTCTGAGGTTGTAATAAGCACCAAAACCACCATCACCTGTAGCTACAGAAGCGAAACCACCATTGCCTGTGCAGCGCCAAACCCTCTCTGCCTGTGTTAATTGTTAGGACTATCACGGCTGACCTGAACAAACTTACTGGATGTACATACTGCTGTAACCATTCGTGACTAACTCTCAGACAAAGAATGAAAGAAGATAATGAGTGCTTGAATCTCATTATCAAATTTTATGTTAAGTGTTTCTAAGCGCGATAAAATGATTGAATTAAAATTTATTGGAGTAGTAACAGATGCCCCTTCATTTTGTTATTTACCAACTGTCGAATTAGAAAAACCTTATTTGAGGCGGACACTTGTCCGTACATGCTGGATTAAGCCTACAATAATTCATATGTGGTCTTTTCGTTGATGATGTTGTAGACAACACTCTTCGACAATGATAGGTGCTTGTAATGAATGTAACATGTATTAAACCTGTTATGTTTAAGGCAATGGGTTAACCCGCTGATAGGTGAGTATCCATGATAAAGTGCACTAGTCAACATAAAATAAAGAAGCACTGCTGCAGCTCAATTTATGGCCCAACCTGTTGATGGGTCAATGGGTCATGACCTACTATGCCAGAGTGTGCAGCGAAGTACGATATTTTGCTGGTCAAAGTAAAAGAAGGAAGCACATATTCAGCTCAATTTCTACAAGAACGGGACCTCAGTTGTCGTAAAGACTTGAGCATAATTTTCTATTTTGGTCAAACTACTGTCCAGTTGACTTTGAAAAGTGAAAAATTGCATTTGATTTTGAAATTGGCTATTAAAGACCCTAATCTACTGTCCAATTGACTTTGAAATTAATCAAATTACTGTCCAAATGAGATTGCGGAATTATTCGAATTGTTGGAGGCCATATATAATTATCAGTGGAGCAGCAGCAGCGATCAGTGGGAATGGAAATGCGACAAAGATGTAATATACTCTGTCTCTAAAGCTAAGCGTCTGCTAGCTAACAGAGGATCGATTGATCCCAGTGCAAAAATAAAATGGAAGGGTTGGACGCCTCTTAAATGCAAGATTATGATTTGGAGTTCAGTTAGCCGATTTACAATGCCCGTTGTGTGACGCAGCTGCAGAATCTGTTTTGCACCTGTTTACAGGTTGTTGGTTCGGCTCAGAAATATGGACGCGAGTTGGGAGTTGGTGCAGATTGAATCCTATATATGCTCTTGAATTCAGCGACTTGTTGCAGCTTCCTGAAACAGTTTCGAAGACCAAAGAGGAGCAGCAGGTTATAAGGGGTATCATATACACTGCAGAATCTGTTTTGCACCTGTTTACAGGTTGTTGGTTCGGCTCGGAAATATGGGCGCGAGTTGGGAGTTGGTGCAGATTGAATCCTATATATGCTCTTGAAGTCCAGTTACAGAAGCGTGGAGTTTAGTTAGCCGATTTACAATGCCCGTTGTGTGACGCAGCTGCAGAATCTGTTTTGCAGCTGTTTAGGGGTTGTTGGTTCGGCTCGGAAATATGGGCGCGAGTTAGGAGTTGGTGCAGATTGAATCCTATATATGCTCTTGAATTCAGCGACTTGTTGCAGCTTCCTGAGCGATTGAAGTCATGGAAACAATAAAGTCGTCTACTTTCTTTTGGATCCGTCATAGATCTAGATTAAAAGTTAGTCATTGGAATGATTGGTGTAAATACCCTTTGGGTGTGATGTAATTTCGCTTGTTCAATGGCCCTCGCTTTGAGGACCGCTTGCGGCGTTTTTTGTGGTGAATGAAAGTTATTTCCCAAAAAAAAAAAGACCCTATAAAAATGTACAAAATTATATATACATTGTATTAATATAAATAAATAAATAAATAAATAATAGGTTTAGTGAGGCTCGCACAACAACTCTAGCTTGATAAGTGAAGCTTAGGCTTGACCTCGTTTATTATTTTAAAAGCTCGAGCTTGACTCAAGCTCGAACCCATTTAACTTAAAAGGGCTTGAGCTTGGCTTGTGAGTAGTTTGTTAAGCTCGATCTTGGTTGGGATTCAGCTAATTGATTGTTTATTAATTAAATTTTTATATTTTTAGTTATATATATATATATATTAAATATTAATTAATTATCTTACATATGGCAATTGTTACTCCCACTCTAGTACATAAACACATTGGAGTAAAAAATCGGTAGGGTATATAGTGATCGACTCGTCACAAAATTAGACCCGATGATGATCAACTAAGCCCAATGATTGTCAATTAGGCCCATTGATGGTTATTTAGATCAAATGATGATAAATTAGGCTCAATGACAATCAGTTAGAACCAATGAGGGTCTATTAGGCTCAATGGAGGTCAATTAAGTTTGTTAATGCTTAATGATGGTCACTTAGGCTCAATAATGGTCAAATAGACCCAATGATGGCCACTTAGGCCTAATGATGGTCACTTAGGCCTAATGACGGACAATTAGACCCAATAATGATCACATAGGCCTAATGATGGTCCATTAGGCTCAACAATGGTCACTTAGAGCAATGATTGTTAATTAGGCCTAACTGATCGTCATTGGCCTTCAACAATCCTTATTGACCATCTTTGAGTCTAACAACCCTGATTGATCGTCATTGGCCTTCAACAACCCTTATTGACCATCAATGAGTTTAAACAACCATGACTAGCCATCATTGGGCTAAACGATCCTAGTTTTATCATCACTTGGCATAACTATCCATCACTCGGCCTAAACAACAATAACACACATATATGTACTTTTAGTTTTGTATATTAACTAATAAATACTTATATAAGGGGATTCTAAGCTTGAAAAACTACCCATAAGCTGAGTTCGAGCTTTGAAAGCAGACCTTGAATCGACAGATGTCAGGTTTGACTCGACTCATTTACTATGCCTAAATATCCATTAAAACATATATATATATATATATATATATATATATATTTAAAAATAATTTACATGCCTATATATATTTGAAAGCAGAGCTTTGAACCAACATTTTTGTACCCCTGACATTTGATACCTTTGGCTCCTTGGCACCGGAAGCCATCCGTTTCCTGACCAGAGTCCAACGGGTTATCCATAGCAGTCTCTCGATTCAGGGGGGCATGGGTTCGTGTTTAGTAGGTTAGGGTTTGCCGTCCAGAAAGGGGTGGCGGCGCACCTTGTTGCCCGCTATGTTGATGTAATTTTTTGCGGTTATGTGTTAATAAAATAATGTTTTTTAAAAAAAAAATTTATTGATAAAAAATATTAGTGTTTTTATGTAATGACTATTTGATCTTTTCATCAATTAATTCTATAGTTATTTGATATTATAACATGAAAAGAAATTATTATTTTAAATAACAACCTTTTAGTTTTAAATAAATATATCTTTATCTCAATGAGTTTAACCTTTTATTTACACACACAAAAAAAAAGGCGGTACACTGATTAAAATGAATAGCGGCATTTTTTGGCTGAAATATTTTAAGTTTCCCCCTTTAATCATTCCTAAATAAAACATGCCCAAGGAAACTAGAAGGCTTCAATCTCCCAATTGAAGAGGACAACCAGAAGGGTTACATTGCAGCTTCAACCCACCTTCAAATCTTTAATCCTGGGTCTGTATCGCACTGTATGTTCTTTATGTTCTGTTATGTTTGACCTAGAAATCGTACTGTATGTTCAAATCTTTAAATCCCAAATCTTTATGTTCTGTTATGGTCTGACCGTAGGTTTTTTGTTTGAAAACCATAAGGGTTTTTTAGGTTTTTGTTTGTAAACCATCAAATATAAATAATATTATCAAAGCATGAGACTACAGGTACATATGTGGTGGATGATGAATATGATTGTTGGGTGATCCACTCATAAAATCCCAAATGATAAATTCATTTTAACAAACAAATGATATGTCAGCTACAGCTACCAAGTAGGGTAAAGAAACAAATGAAAAATTGAAAACCATAGTATGCATCTATTTTGTGTCCTTTTATGTCATGAACAAGACTGTTTTGACTAAGGCCATGGTGCGTCACACCCTGTCCAAGTTTTTTATGGACATGGTTGTTTTTTATGCACAAGACTATTTTGTGTCCTTTATGGTTGTTTTTTTATGAACCATGCTCCATGTTTTTTATGGGATTGTAAGGTCCTTTTTTGCCAGGTTGATCTTCTTGGTACCTTAAATTGTTACCTTTTGTAGTGATTATAATAAATTATGAATGTTTAATGTACTCTATTATTGTCTTATTTTTGTATTCTTGACTTTGAGTAGGTCTAATGGCAAAGAAAAGCAACCAAATTCAAATTGATCAAGGGAAAGTCAATGATTATGAGATGAGGAAGCTATTGAGGGTTAAAGAAAATAATAAGAAATTAGAAGAGTTAGGATTGAAAAGGATTGCAAATTCATTTACAGGTTTGGTAAATAGTCAAAACATGAAGAAAAAGAAAGTGAAACCTACTTACAATAATGCGAAAGACGTAGACTATATACCTGATAATGATAATGATGATAATAGTGAGGAAGATCAAGAAGTGAATACAAGTGTCGAAGTATCCAAAAAGGTAATAGATTATGAATTTATTTTATTATCTACTTTATATTTAGCAACTTTGTTGCCTCTCACAGATTCCACTGTTGCACAATAGTATAATCACAATAGTCTGCCACGTTGCTTCTAATAATGTTGTATGTTATGCTGTTTCAGTTTTTCAAAAAAAAAAAAAAATGGTTCTAGGCTACTCTATATTTAATGAATAACCTTATAGCTAAAGTTGTCTGTAACATAGAGCTAAGTTGGGTTTTTTAGAATGGTCATAGTGGTGTTTTGGTAGTCGCTGTTTGTAATTTTAGTTTCTAGCTTTGGGGTTTGTTTATAAAACTTTTGGGGTCTATCTATGTTTTATTTAAATTTTGTTAATAAATGATATGTCACCCTTCCCTGCCACGCAGTGCGGGTACAAATACTAGTTTTATTTTATTTTGTAAACACGTATTTTCTAATGAACATGATATTTGTTATAGCAACATCGGCCACAATATATTGCACCACTATCAATGAATAGGATTGCCAATTTAGCGAAGAAGAATCGAATGATCGCTCCAAAGGCCACTGAAAAGTTTCCGTTGAATTCAAATGCGATGAAAGAGAATCAAAGTAGATCAACAGTTGCGATGGGTGAACTACTATCAAAAACACAAAGGGGCGTATTGAGTAAAAAAGCGGGAAGGCCTAATAGTATTAAAGATAGATCAAATGAACAATTGCTTCTTGTTGATGAGGATGTTGATGGGATATTTCAAGGTATTATTATGTTTGTATAATTTGTTTTAATTAAAATATGTTTTATATTAATTTACTCATTTATTCTTTTACATGTTAATGAATTATATGAAACTAGATGGTTTGGAAAATGATGAGAATGTAGGAGATTTTATGAGATCTCAAGGTACGTATTTATTTTAATTAAAACTATGTATTATATTAATTTACTCATTTATATTTTTTACATGTTAATGAATTATACGAAACTAGATGGTTTGGAAAATGATGAGAATGAAGGAGATCTTATGAGATCTCAAGGTACGTATGTTTAGTGATTTAAGTATTCCCTTGGTTATATTGTACCACTATCAATGAATATGATTGCTAATTTAGCGAAGAAGAATCGATTGATCGCTCCAAAAGCCACTGGAAAGTTTCCATTGAATTCAAATGCGTTGAAAGAGAATCAAAGTAGATCAACAGTTACGATGGGTGAACTACTATCAAAAACACAAAGGGGCGTATTGAGTAAAAAAGCGGGAAGGCCTAATAGTATTAAAGATAGATCAAAGGAACAATTTCTTCTTGTTGACGAGGATGATGATGGGATATTTCAAGGTATTATTATGTTTGTATAATTTATTTTAATTAAAACTATGTATTATATTAATTTACTCATTTATACTTTTACATGTTAATGAATTCTACGAAACTAGATGGTTTGGAAAATGATGAGAATGTAGGAGATTTTATGAGATCTCAAGGTACGTATTTATTTTAATTAAAACTATGTATTATATTAATTTACTCATTTATACTTTTACATGTTAATGAACTCTACGAAACTAGATGGTTTGGAAAATGCTGAGAATGAAGAAGATTTTATGAGATCTCAAGGTACGTATGTTTAGTGATTTAAGTATTTCCTTGGTTATTGTTTTAGCATTTTTCTAATTGTTGTTTATTGATCGTATTTTATTTCTAATGACAAGTTGAAGCTGATCAAGATGAAGCGGATGAAGACATTGAAGATATAATAGCTGCAAATAACAATATGAATATGGATGATAGCAGCGAGGATTTGGAAAATGAGGACGATATACATCGCCTTGAAATTGAACAAAGACAACGCCCTGAATTAGAAAAGGCAATAGGTACGATTTGATTACTTATACCATGTTTTTGGGATGTTACTGATTTACTATATATACATATTTTTTTTATAAACAATTTGAGTACAGAAATTCCCAAATCCAAAAAAAGAGGACCAACAATGTTGCATGCTGTGCACACACGAACATTCAAAGAGCGGGAGGTCATTATATGTAATAAATTTGGACAACCCATTGGACCCGAAATAGAGGGGAAAGATATACCCGGACAATTCTCTCGATTTTTGGGCACAATAGCTCGTAATCATAGTTATGCACCATTGATTTATAGTTCGTGGCAGAAGGTGCCACATAAAGAAAAGATATGGGAGTATGTCTTGGTAAGGTTTTTGGTACTTTTGTTTCATTTATTTGTTAGATTTTCATTGTTAGCTAAATGCTTACTTTTTTAAAGGAAAAATATGATGTGCCAAATGATGCTAAGAAATGGGTTTTAACCACTATTGGAGAATTGTATAAGGTTTACAAATGTCGGTTTAAGCGAAAACACTTCTATCAATTTAAGGACAATAAAACAAGGTGGAAGAACCGACCTGAAAGCATTCCAGAAGATGATTTCGCAAAATTGTTGCATCTATGGAGTAATAAAGATGTGGCGGTATTTTCTTCAACAATTTCTCCATTAATAGTATTTGCTATTTAGAGTTGTATATTTGTTGATGTGTATATATTAATGTTTTTACAGAAACGCTGTTTGCGAGCTAGGGAATCACGCATGTCTCAAAAAAATATGCACACAGCCGGTCCAAAAAGCTTTGCTAGGATTTGTGAGGAGATGGTAATATGTTTCTAGTTTGCCCATGATTTGTATTATTTTTGTTGTGCAATACACTAATGTTTTTGTTTCCTTATATTTATTTTATTATGAATACAGAAAAATGCCGACCCAAACCAACAATCACCTACTTTAACACAATTGTTTGAACGTACACGTAAAAGGACAGAAGGGCGCGTATATGTTGATACATATGATGACACGCAAACGAAAATTGTAAGTTCTTTCTACTTTTATCTTTATATAAATATCCATGTTCTATGTCTGCCTTATGTAAATATTCATATATCATGTTTGCTTATTACGTATAGGATTAATTTAGTTTTGATGAAACCTCTAGTGACACATGAAAATAGACATCCGTTTTTTAATATTTATCCATAGCATGATTTTAATTATAAAATTGTTTCTAAAGTATATTCTTAATTTTTTTTTTGACAATATTTAAGGAACAAATGAAGAACTACAAGTCAAAGGAGGATGACAACGCTACAGTTGATCCTTATTTAGTTGTAATGAGCAAAGAAAACTATGGGTATCGTCGAATTTATGGTAGAGGTGTTACAAATACATTGATAAAAAAAAGTGGATGGTGCTTGCACGTCGTCATACATGGTTCCGGAGGGGATGATAGAATCTTTTAAAGCAAACGTTGAAGTTGAGAAAAACCAGTTGCTAGAATTGCGCAAAGAGATCGAAGAGGATCATCAAAGAAAAAAAGCCGAGCTTGAAGTGGACCATGAAAGGAAAAAAGCCGAACTTGAAGTTATTCGAAAAGATATTATTGACAACCAACGAAAAAACTTTGAAGCTATGATGCAGGAGGTTATGAAACAACTACAAGTTGAAGATCAAGATGACTAGAAGGCCGGTTTATATTTCTCTTCAGTATTGTAATTGAACCTTTATTGTTATTTAAGTTTGGACAAGCAATTTTAAGTAAATCATTTGATTATGATGATATTTGTCTTCTTATTGTTTTTGCATAATCGTGATTTAATGCATATTGTAATTATTTGTAATTGGATTTATGTTACAAAGCTGCATTTGGGTGTAAAAGTGTTGCATTTGTTGTAATTAAAATTCATAAAAAAGTTGCATATATTAAAAAAAAGGTTGCACTTTTTCTATAATAAAAATAGTAAAGGTTGCAATAAGACTAGAAAAATGTTGCATATTTGTAATTAAAATATAATAAAAGTTGCATTTAAGTATAATAAAGGTTGCATTTAAGTGTAGAAAAGGTTACACTTTTGTAACCAAAGTTGCATTTGAGTATTATAAAAGTTACATTTGAATATTATAAAAGTTGCATTAGAATATAAAAAAGTTGCATACTAAAAAAGTTGCATTAGAGTAGCAAATGTAACACTATAAAAAATGGTTGCATTAAGCCTATAAAGGGTTGCATTAGGTCTAAGGTAACTGCTTCTGATGCAGCCCCCAATAAAAGGTTGCATTAGACATATTGTAACCTTTTCAAGGCCTAATGCAACATTTTAGTGGTGCTGCAATAGCTTCATTTTCTTGTAGTGGTGGTAGTGGTGGGAGTGAGTTGATCGGGGTTGAACCGAGTCGAGAAGTTGCTAAGGTCAGTGACTCGGGTGAACTCAGGGTGGTTATTCGGTTGTGGCTAGGGGTGAACATCGGTGCTAAAACTCCGTTCGCCTCATGCTGCTCGCGCTTCCACAACGGATGGTCTAATGTCGCTGCAAAGGTGAGGTTTCGTCATCCCAACCTGTATGTCCATGGGTCAGATAATAAACCCTTGAAAAGCAAGGCAAACTGAAATTTAGCAACCTGATAGTTGTGCAGAGGTACATTCCAATTTTCTTTTCACATAACCGATTATTGTTTTAATTATTTTGAGCAGGGTTGGTTTGCCATCTACTTCCATATGGCATGCTTTTTTTTTTTTTTTTTGGGAGTCCAGTTGGGCTGCTTAGCTTATCTAGGGTGACCCATGACATGGAAGGTTGCTCATTTTCTATATTTTTTATTTTGTGGGTACTTTGCAATATATAAGACCCATAGGTTTACATAGAGGAAACAAGACACCTACAATACAGTGTTTTGGTTTGTAAGTTTGCATAGCAAAAGACTTTATAGTTTGACTTAATGCTAACAAAATTGGCTTTAGAAGTTATACAAATTGTTGACTTTTTCTTCAACTGAATTTGACATGGTTTTGTGGCAAGAAATTGACTGCTATGATTTGCTTATAGGTGCTATGGCACACTAGAAGAGCTTCTTGAAGTGGAGAACATGGGCTCATCTTGGTATTCATGATAACAAGGTAAAATCTCTAAAATACCCTTTTCAATATCTACAAAACCATTTAGTGTCAAAAGATAATTGAGATGTAGGAAAATCATGCAGGTTGTTTGGTAAATGTTGATGGATACAACGACTCATTATTATCATCTTATCGATAAATCGGTTGAAGCAGGCTTCATTAGCCTGAGTGCACGCCGCATGATCGTTTTGCTCCAACAACTAAGGATTTGGTCTGAAAATTGGAGGTGGAACTCGTCCTTTTGACTTTCTGGATAAAAAATGACTAAAAATTCAAACTTCTCTATAAATTCATTAATATTTTAACATCATTTTGGTCGGCATCGTCAGTATCATATGCAGGTAATGGGTCATCAACAAAGGCTACAAGTTGTTTGTTGGGACAATCACGCTTCAAATGGCCGAGACCTTGGCACTTATAACAGCGAAGTGCATTCGGGTCTGATCCTGATGGAATCACTGGAGGTAAGCTAGAATCCCTAGCTTGAAACTTCCTTCGGCCAACCGAATGGAAAAAAGAAAACACAAGTTTTGCAAACGGAAACTTTTATTAATGAATAACTATCCATCCAACCTTGCATACATTGCTTTATATAAGAACTAGAATGATAAGGATAAACTAATAGTCTTTAAAAGAGATAAACGTAAATTCAAAATAAACTAAAGGGATAAACATAAATTAAAAGAAAAGGTTGGATGGGATTATGACACTCGGTTTCCCTTAGCCACTTTCGGATGGGCCGAGCTCACTTTCGATGTTGCCGGGTGGTTCTTCAAGTGGGCCTGGATCCATATCAAAACTTTTATGCATTTGAAAGCATTTTACTGACCTTCTATCCTTAACATTTTAGTTAAAGTTTTATAAAAATAACCAAAGGCGACAAATTAAGATATAAAGCTCATTGGCCCTTTCCAATTTTACAACTTATTGATGATATTGATATTGGTTCACAAGGGTATCCTTTTTCTATCATTTTTAATAGGGTAGTTTTGATATTTCATAAATGACTGCTAACTCTGGTTGTTACAATGACAGGTATGTAATCAATCCTGTGTGTCAAAGAACGTCAACGACTCATGCACACATACGGATACTCCCATATCCAGATTATTATTCAGAGATACCCTACTATGTCAAAGGTAACGTTTTTTCAAAAGGCTGGTTACCAAAAGTAAAATAAATAAATAAAACGTATGGTTAAGAGGGTGGCAAATTGCACGGGTTGGGAAACAGACCTGTAACATTTTTACTTTTACAAAAAATCATTGTTAAATATGATTGCAAAAGGCGAGATAGGAGGTTGCACTAAAATACACATTGAGAAACTTTCAACCTGTTAAGTTTGTGGTAAAAAAACATTTTTACCCGTTTCACCTGTTGTACATAAAATCTAACATGAGTTAACATATGACAACTTTCTTAACACCAATTTATGATTTGTAATGCAACTTGCAACTCTTCCTGGGCACACATATAGAGTTTCTACCTTGCAAGCTCACCAGATGGGTAGGTAGAACTTTAAGTGACTTTACGATTATAATTTAAAGACATAATCATGAGCTTAATGTTAACCGTTTTCTGTTTAGGTTAATAATAAACAAATAATTTGTTGTGTCATTTAATTGATTTTTGTTTTGTTACTAATTTGATGTGTTTAATTTCTAAAACAAGAATGGTGGATCAGGGCTCAGGTAGGGAAATTAGAAGCAAAACAAGAGTATTTATATTTGTTCCTTATGATTTATTTGGTTTTATTTATTAAATTAAAATCAAATTGTTAAAATTAATTTTGGTTTTTTTTTGGGTCGGTTTTTGACTCTTGCAGGTTCGGTGTGGTGACAGGAATCCTCCCCTTGCTATGTTTCATCATTTGCATCCACTTTAACATAGCGCAAGGGAAAAAAAATACTAATGTCATTATGATATTAAGTTACCCGGCCACCGGACGGGTATAAAACTAGTTTGAGATTGTTTTTGAGGGGTAAAATTGTCATTTGTTAGTATTAAGATGTTAGTATAATTAGTTAATTCAGCAGCCATGTTAATTAAGATGTTAATTTTCTAATGCTAGGCCTCAAATAGTTACTTGAATATGCAGCACATTGGTCAACTATACTTAGATTTATGGCCATTATTGAATATGTGAATATGCAGCACATTTATGGCCAAAAATGTTCACTGTTCAACTATATTTAAATTTAGGTTTAATATTTTTCTTATTTTTTTTAATGTGTAGTGTCCATGCCAGCCGGTAATCACAGAATGTGGTTTTTACGTCATGAAATTCATGAAAGAGATAGTGCAAGGCGGAGTCGAAATATTGGGTGATGTAAGTTATGGCAAAATAAATGCAGCGATGCGTTATGATTTATGTAAAATAATTGGCCGGCCTCGATTAATGTATTAATTTTATTGTTGTCTCAGGTTGGGGGAGGAGCGGATCAATACGGGGATGAAGACATGGATGCCCTTCGCGAAGAATGGGCAGGCTACGCCGCAACATTTATTTTCAAATGATCCAAACTTGTTTGTTTAATTTGAAGGCAATGTCGATACAATATTTTTGTAAACGTTAAACGTCTCGGATTATATAATGAAATGATGTTTTTGTTATTAATTTGCTAATTATTTTGCATATAATAAAATAGCTATAAATCCAGGAGGGTAAATATGTAATTTTATAGGAATTTGTTTTTTAGATTAATAAATTATGACATGCAAAAGAATGTCATAAAATTCTGTCATAATATGTGTCAAAAAGTGTCAACAAAAACTGTCATAAAAATGTGTGTCATTAAAAAGTGTCATAACGTGTGTCAATAAATACTGTCATAAATGTGTGTCATAAACAGATGACACGCGAAAATATGTCATCTTAAATTTATGACACCGCCATCCTTGACGTTTTTTTTCTTGTCATCAGACCCTTCTCTTGACACGCATTGCGTGTCAAGAAAGGGCTTTTTTCTAGTAGTGAGAAGAAAAGAGCATTGATCTTCAACATGATCGGATGGTTGGGAAATAATAATATGTGGAAAATTGGTAAGGGGAATGACGGAGATTCTAAACCAATATTATGATTGACGGATGGATGGAGCTTAGGGATGGATGAGCTTGGGACGATACCGAACCGATACCAATACCGATCTTGAAAACTCTGAAAACTCAATATCGATACCGATACTGATACTGAAAACATACAATACCGTACTACGGTATCGGTATCGGTATGGTACCGGTATGATATCGGTATTTTAATTTAAAATACCGATACCATGCCGATCTCGTACCGATACCGATAATACTGAAACCGAAAACCTCTAAATGTGGGTACCGATACCGATATTGAACACCCTCGGTTCGGTACGGGATCAAGATCGGGACGGGACAAAATCGATATTCGGCGCTATGTGCTCATCCCTAATGGAGCTCTCGTTATTTTTTGAGGTTATATATAATAAGGGTGTGAAACAAATGACAATATTAATGGGATAATAAACTTATAAAAGGAATTATTTTGATACTAGGCGAATTGGATTTAAGTAATTTGAGTGACAACTTGGATCTTTAAGGCCACCTTCACGGACGTGCATGTCGTGTCAAGTCAACTAACACGGGGCGTGAGACATTGGAGTGTTATCCCCTTCATGGTCGAAGCAAAATGTGAAACCAATGTGTCTGGTGATTTGATTTCCATAGCTAATGAAAAGAATTTCAAGTTGACAATGTTTGCGCCTTTTTTTTTAGTTTTTAACGTGTATGAATAAATTATGTTTTTTAATGTGTGGTGGATAGTGAAAAGATAAAATCCATAAAGACTAAAAGGGAAAAAAGTGAATAGATATCAAGAGAGATGCTATTGTACAAAGTCTCCTTAAAATACAAAGTGTAAGAAGCCATCCTGACCATCCATTGTGTTTTAATCAAGATGATCGTCATTTAATAACCCATGAGTGTTTTAAGGATCAGTTAACAAGGGGAATGGTAAATTGGACAAATTCCCAATCTAATAATTTGAATTTTTTAATAATAGCGTACAATTCAATATCATTTAATGACGGTTATTTAATCAAAACATATAGTCGTCGAATTCACAAAACAAAATCAACCAAAATCAAAATCTCTAAAACAAAAAAAAACAGAGAAGTTGTAGAAGACGAAAAAATAACATCCGATCAAGGAAGTACAATGGCTCCAAAACGCAAATCAAGTAACTTTATGTTCATATTATGATTGTCATTATGATCGTATAACGAAAATCATTTGATAAAACCTAAAATAAACATAACAGATGAAGGAAGAGAAAGAGAAGCAAACTGAATCATGATGTATTAGTAAAACGCATTCGATATGGTCATAAAACACATTCATAAGAAACATAGTTTCAAATGTTCAGTTATAGTAAAACACATTAAAGGAAACATAAAACACACTTTAGAAAACAGAAGAAAATGTGCAAACTATTCAGTATATACCAAAACGCATGCATAAAACATAAAACGCATTTACTGAAAAAAAAATCACTCATCAACAACTTGTTCTTTCATCTGCCTGGTGTTCATTTCCATGGTCTTCAGCATTTTCAACTTCTTCGTTTTCATCTTGTAACAGTGTATTTTTCATCTCGTTTTCATCTTCATTGCATCTTCTGGTTTCAATGAAGATGCAACAGCAGGTTTGTATATTGGAGTTTGATCATCAATGGGAACATCTTTCTTAGAAAGATCTGTCATAAAACACAAAACATACAACTATAAAATCTAATTTTAATGACAAAATGACATGTTCATACTATAAAAAGACACATAATAGTAAGCATTCACATGCACATGTAAGGATGTAAGGATTTATCTAATAAATCTCAAAACACATGTTAAAACAGCATAAAACACATTTGAATAAAAATCAATTCTATAAAACCAAGCAGTTACCTCAAAACGCATGTTAAACATAATAAAACGCATTTGAATAAAAATCATTTCAATAAAACCAAGCATTTACCTCAAAACGCATGTTAAACATAATAAAACGCATTTGAATAAAAATCATTTCTATAAAACCAAGCATTTACCTCAAAACGCACGTTAAACATAATAAAACGCATTTGAATAAAAATCATTTCTATAAACCAAGCAGTTACCTCAAAACGCATGTTAAACATAATAAAACGCATGTTAAACCAAGCAGTCACCTCAACACTCTGTTCATCTCTGTTATTTGTGATCTGCTAATATAAATCAAAACAGTATAAACTAACCTTCAAAAATTTAGATTATGAGCATCGACAACATCATCTTCTTCTCCAATTAAGATTTCAGGTTTGTTGTTTAGGTCTGATAAACAATTAAAAATCAAAATAAGATTACGATTATGTGAAATTAAAAACAGAGTAACCTACCGAACATGATGATGAACTCTGCAATTGAGTATGATTCTGGTAAACTTTTGATCGACGGATTCAAGGTGATGAGATTTTTTTAATAAGGTAACAATTGACGATGAAGATCGTGAAATCAGTTATAAAAATTTGAATTCCGATTGAACGATAAAACAGGGATTGTGAAAATCATAATTATGAATGTGATTAATTGATCGATGCAAATGTCTATAATACCCCTCTCATAATTGAAAATCAGTTTTTTTTTGTTTTAAAAGACATCTTACATGTGGCATATTATTGTGGCTTCCTACACTTTGTAGGTTAAGGGACTTTGTACCCAATACTTTCTCTAGATATCAAATATGGTGTGGTGATGTATCAGTTAATGATGTGAGAGTCACTTTATGATGTGGTAGTGAAAATATGTGAAACCATTACACATAACCTTAGCAACGAAACTGAAAATCATAATTGTCAATTATCAAAATTCGAGTACGACATAAGCCGGCAAATAGGTAACAACAATGTCATGGTTTTTAGTACTACAATTAAATAGCATTAACATAATATTTTTTATTGAATAAATAGGTACATTCAAGATACTCAAGGGCTTGCACCAAAAGTGTGCTTGAAAGGTAGTACCGTTCAAATCGCTCGCCGCTCATGGATCGTTCGTCGCTCGTTCAAAAAATGCTCGAAAAAATGCTCGCTCGATCTTCCGCTCGATTGTATATTAGCCGATCGACTCGGTTCGGTTTGTAAATGAGCCAAGCACGAGCAAAGGTATGCTCGGCTCGGTTCGACTCGAATAAATTTTTATTTATTTAATAATAAATATACACACAATTTACAGATAAATTTATGGGTTTAGTAGGAGCTTAGTAGAGATGCACCTCTCTGAGGACATGGTCGAGGATAGGGGTTCGTGGAGGCACAAGATTAAGATTAAGGATTATTATGGAGGGTTTGGTTGTATTGTGGCGGGGTTTTAGGAGCTTAGGCCTGCACTTTCGCTGGTAGGAAGCCTTATAAGGTGACTTGTATTTGGGTGTTGTCGAATTTTTGTTGTTTTTATTGCATGTATATCTCTATTTTACTTCGTGACACTTTCATGGTTTCTCTAAATTTAGTAGTCCTTTATTTGTTGTTAAGTGTTGTTTGCTTGTCGATTGTGTGTTGTCGAGCCGAGGTTTCTATGAAAGCAGCCTCTCTATCTGAAAGGATAGAGGTAAGGTTTGTCTACATCCCACCCTCCCCAGGCCTTACTCTTAGCTTTGCTAATGGTGGGATTTACTGGGTAAGGTGGTGGTTGTTGTTGTATATATAAGATTCTATTGGATTTGACTCAATATATGCAAACAAAATATAATCAGCCCACTTAACTCAATAAAAAAATTAACACTAGATTTAATAGTAAAACAATAAGTCATAAGGTGACAGTTTTGACTTCTTTATGTTATTACTCGTCCATCGCTAATTGTCGCTTGATATCACACCTACGTCACAATGCAACAACTGTTCTCTGACGTATGCTCATCACCTCACCAGCCTCAATCTAAGCCCCATCATTGGACACTGGGATCTCAATATTAGTGTTATCATCGGACATTTCGACCTTAGTTGTCACCTGACAATGATCGTCCATATTATTCTCCGCTCGATTCTCGCTCAGCGTTCGCTCGGAAAATTTACGCTCAAAGAATGCTCGTTCGGTTTTCAGCTCGATTGTAAACGAGCCGCTCCGCTCGGTTCGGTTTGTAAACGAGCCAAGCACGAGCAAAGCTCCACTCGAATGGGCTCGGCTCGTGAACAACCCTATTAAAAGGTGAAGTAGGATAATGGTCATTAGATATGTGAATTATCCTTTCTAGAAAAGGTAAATAAATAAAACTCAAAAATCTTTTGATGTTTAAATAATAACTAAAATGTTGCATAGTAAAAAGTATAAAAACCGTTAGGGATGGCAATGGGTCGGGTTTGGGACGGGTTTAGGTAATCCCAACCCCATACCCGATTAGGTATGCTTGTCCCAAACCCGTCCTAAAAACCGCCGGGTTTGTATCGGGTAATTACCCGTCGGGTATCGGGTATACCCGCGGGTTTCGGGTAAACCCGCTAATTTTAAAAACTTATCCATTGGGTATATTTGACTAAAAACCTAACGGGTATCTATTGCGTGACTACTAACCAATACATTTAGCATTATCAAATATGTATGTAAATGATTACAATGTATAAATATAGAATAGTTAAATCATATAAAAACACTAAAAGACATAGATAACAGATATTATACACAAATAATTGGTGTTTTTTTTTTAATAAGATGACAATCTAGATGGACAATCTATAATCTATACATATAATAAACCAAAGCCATTTTAATGACATGACATTCAAAGAGGGTATTCTCTCTATTGAGTGTGTCATGTGTCATCCCATGTGACAAGACCTTTATGTTAGAAAAATAATAATTTAAATTTAAAAACAAAATTATATTTTTATCTCTAATGTTTCTTCCCATAACTTTTAAACATTAATATCTTTTATATACAAGATTTTTTAAAGAAAAAAATTACACCAAATTAACGAACGTTTTATTATCTTTCCAACGGGTACCATAGTGCTATATAAAAAACGGAGAAAAAAAACGACTATTTTTTTTGTGAGGTTGGTTTTAATATTAGAGTTATACATTGTTTAAGGTTATGCACTTGTAGGATCGACTAACGTGTCACCCGACAATCACGAGGGCTATATTCAAGGTGCGGAATCCCTTGAATATGTCTCAATAACAGAAACAAAGATGAAACAGTGATAAACGAGTAATTACAACACACACGGGTCAAAAGATTATAGATTAATCACTAAACAGAGCTCGAGTGTTTACAGAGATCAAATCAGACCTTACAGACCATGGGAGGGTGTTTGGAGAGTGTGTGAGGCAAGAACTAATGATTAGGGCAATGATTGGGACTATTTATACCTCCCATACTCGTACAGACCCCTTTAGGCGAGTAGGAAGCTATCACACATGAACAACTAGCGAGTAGGGCCTATCTCACTAGTATATTCAGGCGAGTAGGGCTATCACACATATATCTTCAGGCGAGTAGAGCTATCACACATCAAGACTGACGTGGTATAGGCTGTAAATGCCTAAAGCTAATGTGGTATAGGCCGTAAATGCCTAAAGCCACACCGTACTCGCTTGAAGTGTCCCAAACGTCCCGAAACGCGTATCAACATCTCCAAACACCCCGTGACACGTCCAATCAACATATATACTAGTCTAGGGACATCATGCACTTACAGACTCCCCCTTGGACCAGGCTAGTATACGTACAAAAATTACATAAGACATCGTTTATAGCAACTACTAGCAATTTACAGACTCAAAATTGAAAACATACACAGCAAACATATCATAAACAAAACATGTACCATCTTCAGTCTTCATCAAATCGACATTGTCTCGATCCTGGAAAGTCTTGACCAGTCGCATCCCGCATGAACTTTGTTGGCGTGACAGAAACGAATCACCCGTTGAAACTTCAGTGCTTGGTCGGCTTCGGCCTTCGGATGTTGTATTGGATATAAGAACAATGTCTCCACGTCTTTCTCCGAGCAGTTAATCAGCCACATTGGATCCCATATTCTAATCTTCCTGCACGGTTTTGGCGAGTTGCTCAAGACTATTACGGCTTCTGTTGTCTCTGCGTCATAGTGCCAGTAATACAACTTAGAAGAGAAGTCTTGCTCAATCGGAACTAATGGAATCTTCGACGCGGTTTCGGGTGGTTTGATGATGTGCTTCCAAATAGGATTCTTTGTGATGGGATGAATCTTGTTTGTCACAACGGATTTTGGGTACTGTGGTTGGAACTGGTCCCATCCCTCAACACTTTCTCTTCTCATAATGTTGTAGAACCCTTGAATTTCATAGCGAGACTCATGATACAAAGGAGGCTGCAATCTAACCAAATCACGTATATGCCAGAAGGGCAGACTGAGGACTTTCGTGTACGGTTGAAAGTAGAGAAGACCATCCTGCCACTTTACTCCCAACATCTTAGCATGCTTAATGTAAGCCCAGCTGATCACGCTTCCTGACATCTTTACCAATTGTTTCTTGAATATAGAAGCCTGTACAGGTTCCTTTTTCTTCTCAGACTCGCCTCCAGATGGAAACCACTCAGGATACTTTTGTCTGATCTTGTCATGTCATTCTTTCACCTTGTCTGGGACAGGTGTAGGATCAGACTTTAGCTTTTCTTCAGACTGATTAAGCATCTCCTCAGAGATCTTAGGTATCCCGCTGCTGGACTCATCAACCACATACTCGGGTGTAGTGATATTGGTTCCATCTTCCATCTCCACTTCATGATTGTCTGGATGCAGTTCTGGAGCAAAGTGGCCAGCACTGGAAGATTCTCCAGGTGCCAAGCCAAAAATCTTTTCCAGGTCCTCAGGTGTAACCTCAGGAGGTATTTCACCTTCTTCCAGATCATAATCAGAGGACATAGGAGGAACTTACAGGTTGCCATCATCATCATAGTCGAAATAACTGTTTAGAGGTTCGACATTTTCAATAGGAACTATAGCTCGCTTCAGTTTGTCTTTGAGTTCCTGAATCTTGCTCTTCCTTTGATCAGACTCCCCTGAGCAGAAGAACCTGCTGCAGGATCCTTGCCTGATTTGTCGTGACTCTTCTTTGTTCGCTGAGCTCCAGATCCAGTTGATGATCCACCACCACCTGTGGCTCTAGGATCACCACCACCACCCTTTCCAGCATCATCATCACCATCTGATTCATCATCATCGTCATCCTTATCATCATCTTCTTCATCATCATTATCCTCATCATCATCATCACCAGCACCAGCCTCTGAACTAGGACCACCGGTGAGTCTAGGTTGAGTTCCAGTCAACTCGTTTATCCTAGCCCCCAGCTCGGCATTTTCTTTTTCAGTCTTCGTGATCCTTCGCTCATTGTTCACATTGATTAGGCAAAGTTCGCTATTTGAGGCCTCTACACCTGCAAGTCTCTCCAAAGTACTTTGGTTCGACTGTATCAGCTGCTGATGAGATTCCATCATTAGCCTATTCGACTCTATGACCTGCTGGTTCGATAATGTGAGCGCATCTACAGTCGTTCTCAACTCTGTGTTAGACTGGATAGATTCTTCGATCAGCTCAAGCATTGCGTTCTCATTTTCTTCTATGCTTGCATTCTTCGTTCGCAATTCTGCTATATCACGTGCTTGCGCAGCTACTATGGCAGTTAGCTCGCTAATTTTTCTTTGAAGTTGTTCATTTGTAGCAGAAGCAGACGAAGAGGTCTGATCGGATGACCCGGAAGCTGTGGGTTGAACTTTTTGTCTTATACTTCGGATCCTGTCACCAATAGTATTAGGAACAATCTGCGAGCTTGTCGCTGCCTCGGTAACTGAGACTTGCTCAGTGAAGATTACCGAAGCAGGCATTGACATAGTGACACTGGCAGGCATCGCTGCGCTAACTGAAATAGGACCCGAAGATGTCATTGCTGCTGTTGTTGTTGCTGTTGTTGTTGTTGCTGTTGTTGCAGTTGCTGTTGTTGTAGTTGCTGTTGTTGCCGCTTGAGAGGATTGAGTGACTGGATCCCCAAAAGCTTCAGGAAGGGTGAATCGTCTTCTTCTTGTGGTTTTCACCGCTTGAAGTTTAACAGACATCGTCTTCTTACCTCGAACCCTATCCTTCTTGGCAGTTGTCTTTTGTCTCTTTGCAGGAGGCGAAGAGGCAAGCTCTGCATCGATATCTGCAACAAGATCACCACTACCTAGAGTGAAAGTGGGATCTCTTGCAAGGTCTCTCGCCTCGGCTGTGAGAGCTCTATCCTCTTCTAGAGAAAGTACATCGGGTGAGTCATCTTCTGTAGCTTCAGAGTCATCATCTGCATCAGTTATGTCAACTGGTGCGTCTTCATCAATATGTGCCTTACCTCTATCAGACTGAGAGGTATCAGGTTCTTGTGCAGCTCCCGAATGTTCAGAGAAATCCATAACATTCAGATCAAACTCCTCATCATCACCTTCAGCCGTGTCAGAAATCCTGCCTGGGGCGTTTTCTCCCAACTCATCTGTTTTACGCCCTATATTGTCCCCCTCTTTAAACACTAACCTGTGGATATGAAAGTCATCCTCTGAATCACTGTCTTCGTGTCTCCACCTGTTGCCTGGTGGTGACGCATAATCTTCTCGCTTCAAGTGCCCATACAGTCGTCTATTCGGAGGATATTCAGATTTCGGTCGCCCTTTGTAACTTCTCATCCTGTTCATTTCAGCCTGAGTAATATCATCAGTCCCTATATACTCAGCAGGATGCTTCACCAAATCAGGTACTTGATTATCAATGATCAACTGTAAGAATCGGTGATAGACAATGAAAGACTTCTTTGTCGGCGGCAATAATATGATCTCCTTTAAGTGGTGCAGAATCATCTTGGAGAAGTTAAATGGCTTGTTGAGAGTCAGAGCGACAATCGCAGAGGCCAATGTATCTCTTATCGCATCAAAAGCACCTTTTCTCGGACCAAGGCACTTCAAGACCACATGAGTAAGATATTTAAACTCCGGCGGAAGTAATCCTTTCATCAGCATCGTCTGTTTGTCGACTTTACCCAGATACTTCATCCTAAGAAAGCCGCCACGTATCAGAATAGCGTCAAACACTATAGGATCAGCATCAGAATCTCCAAACTGTAGCACTTCTCGAATTATCTGTTCGGTGATAATAATATCTTTTCCTTGAACCGAACTAGTAATCATGATCGGATCAGCCTTGGGATCAACCTTGGCATTTCGATAGAATTCTAGCAAGATATCCTTGTAAGCAGCGTGCTGCTTGGATATCGCATAGTGTATTCTCGATCGTTTTAAGAAGTCGATGACGCCTTGAAAAACTTTGCCTTTATCCAACGTAATCGGTCCGAGAAAAGCACAACAGTTGTGCTTTGGCGATGTCTTCCAATTCTCCATCCTGTACACCAAAACGCGTAATAAGCATCATACGTTGATCATATCTTCATAAACAAGACAAAAACGGACTAAAACGGACAACAACGGACAAGACTTTGACAAATTTTGGTCAACAACATGTTTCAGGCGATTACAGGTTGTATTCGCCCTTATCAACTGGCGAGTAGGGATGTTTATACGCGAGTAGGCATGAGACAGACAATTACACGCGAGTACACAGCTGTATACGCGAGTACAAAGCTGTATTCGTGAGTAGGAATACACTCGCTTACTCTATACACGAGTACATGCCTATTCGTGTATAATATACGCGATTACAAGCTAAAAAAACATCCTACTCGCTTCATGCTCATGCGAGTGCAATCCTACTCGCATGAACAGTGTTCGGGTACACCAAAATTGTCGAAATCTTGTAACGCATAGTTTCGAGCCCGAAATTCAGCCCATTTAGATCTAATACAACCCAACATCAAAAACCCCTTTGATAATTATCATTTTCTGATCAAAAATCGGGTATAATTGAACATTTAAAAAATTAGGGTTCATAAGGGTTCAAAATTGGGGCTTTTCATTTTAGGATGATTTGGTTTGAAGTTTTGGTACACAAAGATCCTAGGGGGGGGGGGGGGGCGATAAACAAACCCCCATCAACATTTAGCATCAAACAACAAGTTTTAGAGATCAAACATTCAAGAACAATGACTAAGGGTTTTGGTTCATAAAAAACGGATTTAAGCCTTAAAAACAGGTTATTATGATCTGAAATTATGAGATGATGTTACCTTGATAGTGTGGAATGATAATCTAAGATCAAAAGGAAACGGACCGGGATTTTGGTTTAGAGTCGGGTAAGAGGGACTAGAGGTAACAGTGAATGGAGTTTGAAATATTTGAAGAAAAGTTTAAGAGTGGCTTACATAACAAGTTCCTAATCGCGTGACATAGATGCGAATAGAATTCTATCCGCGTAAAGGAAGACACGAGTAGAAGGCTACTCGCTTAAACATCACGCGAGTAGAAGGCTACTCACAAATACAGCTATTCGCTTGGACATATACACGAGTAGAGGCTACTCGCTTAAACATCACGCGAGTAAGGCCCTAAGTGCATAAAGCTTTTCACACAATTTACCAAATTGCCCCTGCAGCACCGTTTTTCACAATTTTAACCCGTTAAGGTTTAAAACACACGTTTTTCACCACGTTTAAACACATAACACCGATGACGACTCATGACTTTGAAAAACTTTCATTTTCGACCCTTGTACTTGATAAAACATATGGTTTTGACCCGGCAAAAACACAAGTTTCCAATTAGTTGTCCTTTTTATTTTTCGCCGTTTTATTCTTGAAGAGGTAAGATTACAATGGATTAGGATTCCATCATCGGCAATCAAGAATGATTAAATAAGCTAAACTAAGCGTAAATAAAATAAAACGGGAGATCAACTAACTGTACACTAACATATTTTTGCGAGTTTCAACGGTTAGGGAATCATA
The DNA here is from genome assembly GCA_030844895.1 of Ambrosia x helenae. NCBI lineage: Eukaryota > Viridiplantae > Streptophyta > Magnoliopsida > Asterales > Asteraceae > Ambrosia > Ambrosia x helenae. The sequence continues at coordinate 13,814,530 of CM061224.1, read as the reverse complement.
TCAGTGTACGGACATCACTAGAACCCTTATATTTTCAGTTTTCGCTTAAATTACCAATAAGCATCCTACAACAACTGTCGATATTGTTGTCCACCTAAACTCAAAATCAAGTTTTATCGCTAGGCACTTTAGATACGTTTAAGGTAATATTAAGACTGAGATACAAGGTGTTCCCCGCCACGCGACACATTCCCGTATCAAGTCATGCACAAAGCTTCCTCGTAACCGGTGAGTAAGCTGTTGTCATCCGTATTTTACAAGGAGTGGACTCAGTGGTGATCGGGTCTGCAGAAACGCTGCAACAGAGAGACCAGTGAGATCCAAACCAGGGTTCAAGTCAAATACAGTATATTTGATTTTTCACGGTACGATGCTTTAGGTATATGATTTGATACCTTAGAGCGAATTCTCATTGAGAATAGGGTTTTGGCATATATGAATCTTTTTGCTCTTTTAGGATTCCCGGACGTCTCCTGATCAGAATTTATTCTATTTTTTTTGTTTTTGTTTTTTTTTCAGGAAATGACATAGGGGTGTCTCAGTCGTAGGCTGCGACCCCAACGTACGACACGTGTGCCATTCCTATTTATTCTGAGAGACGTCCAGTTCACCCCGGATGAACCAACCTCTTAAAGACCATGAAACCTCGGATTTTGGCATGCTATCAAATGAGATTTCGGTACCAAGACCATATGCCAACGCACGTTGATCCACACATGATTCAGATGATTTAGGTTTATATCACCATGCCGAACTTGGAAATGATTTTGAGCCTACCGACACATCATTGTAGAGGCTACCTATCAGTTCCAATATTTTCAAGATGATAAGGGTCCAGACAGTCCGATTGATTGGTTAATATCATCTTCCTATTTTCACCAAAGAGACTCATTTTTGCATTTTTCAAAAAAAAATTTTGATTTTGGGATTTTCTCATTTTTTTGATTTTTGCATTTTCTGAATGTTTTTGTATTTTTCTGAAATTTTCTCCCCCTAAAAATCTAAAAATTTGCGAAAAGACAATATTTTTGGATTTTTCTGATTTTTGAAAGAAAAATATTTACAAAAACGATTACCGATGAGGATCTAATCCTGCTTAACTTTAATGCCGTTTAAGATTAACAAGTACTCAAAACGAGGACCGTCAAAAGCTTTGGTGAATAAATCGGCACGTTGGTAGTCTGTGTGGATTTTTACCATATTGATAAGTTTCTTTTCATAGCAATCGCGTATGAAATGATACTTAACCAAGATATGTTTCACCTTGGAATGGTTAACTGAGTCTTTAGCAAGAGCTATAGCGGACTCATTATCACAGTGAATGGGAGTATTAAGAAATTTCAAACCGTAGTCTCTCATTTGTTGCTGTATCCAAAGAACCTGGGAGCAGCAGCTCGATGCTGCTACATATTCCGACTCGCAGGTGGATAAGGCGACTGAGGCTTGCTTCTTGCACTGCCACGAGACTAGTCTTGGTCCCAAAAACTGGCATCCAGCCGATGTGGATTTTAAGTCTGTCTTGCATCCGCCATAGTCAGCATCACTAAATGCGATGAGGTCAAACTTATCGTCATTAGGGTACCAAAGACCTTTGGTCGGACAACCCTTTAGATAACGTAAGATCCTCTTCACAGCAACCAGGTGGGACTGTTTCGGCCTTGACTGGTATCTTGATAGTAAGCATGTCGCGAACATTATATCAGGTCTTGATGCAGTGAGGTACATGAGTGAGCCTATCATAGCTCGATAGAGAAAAGGATCAATGGTTTGTCCTTTCTCGTCAGGCCCAATCCCGTGATTGGTCTGAATCGGTGTGCCTACTGGAGTAGAGTCTTCCATCTGGAAACGGCTCAAGATGTCAGCAACGTATTTTGTCTGGTGGATGAAGATCCCCGACTCTTGTTGTTCTACTTGTAGACCGAGGAAGAATTGCATCTCCCCCATCGAGTGTTGATGCATTTGCGACTAAGGATTGGATATGATATTATTAACACATGTTAGTAGATAGCCGAATGTACTTCTGATGGGGCGAATGTAGAGTGACTGGGCGAAGGTGAAGATAATATGGGCGAAGGTAGATCAGACTGGACGAATGAAGTTTTGGTATGGACTGAAGACCACATTCGACCACTGTAAGTGGGCGAATGTGGAAATTCTCACATTCGACCTACAGAAAGGGGCGAATGTGCAGACATTATATATAGGTTTTGAGTTTTTGATTATGTAAGAGTGTTATCATTTTGTGTCCAGGTTCTGTGCAGGTTCTGTAGTGTTTTGAGAAAGTGTCTTTGTGTTTCTAGATTAACATAAACGTTGTAATTGCTTATTAATTGAAAGTTAATCTATGAAAATGAAGTTGAAAATGATCTTGATTGTGTCGTGATTAGCATCTTATCAATTTGTTCAGATCTAGGGATTCCGCACCTAGATTTGTGACTTGTATGATCATAATATCCTGTTTTAGATAAAATCCAACGCTCACAAAGTGGTATCAGAGCATAGAGGATCATACAATAACAAATTGATAAGATGCTAATCACGACACAATCAAGATCATTTTCAACTTCATTTTCATAGATTAACTTTCAATTAATAAGCAATTACAACGTTTATGTTAATCTAGAAACACAAAGACACTTTCTCAAAACACTACAGAACCTGCACAGAACCTGGACACAAAATGATAACACTCTTACATAATCAAAAACTCAAAACCTATATATAATGTCTGCACATTTGCCCCTTTCTGTAGGTCGAATGTGAGAATTTCCACATTCGCCCACTTACAGTGGTCGAATGTGGTCTTCAGTCCATACCAAAACTTCATTCGTCCAGTCTGATCTACCTTCGCCCATATTATCTTCACCTTCGCCCAGTCACTCTACATTCGCCCCATCAGAAGTACATTCGGCTATCTACTAACATGTGTTAATAATATCATATCCAATCCTTAGTCGCAAATGCATCAACAAACTCCCCCTCGACTATTGATTGGATAGTCTTCTTTGATAATCCATCGTCTTGTTCATCAGCTTGATTCTGAGCTGCTTCTTTTGTTCATCAGTCATTGGCGGCTCGAATGTTTTCTTTACAGGCTTTGAAACATTGGCGATCTTCACAGTCTTGCCAAGTTTACCCTCCAAGTTGCTTCCAGCGTTTATGTCATACGCAAAACAAACTCCCACAACTTGAGTGTACTTCCTTGCCTGAGCAAAGTCGTTCGGTTCATAATAGATCGGATTAAAGAACAACATGATGATGTCTTCAAAAGTACAGTTTATCAGCCACATAGGATCAAATACATGAACATGCTTGTATTTGTCCTTTCCATCCCTCAATACAATCACTGCTTCTGCCTTCCTCCAATCGTAATACCAGAATATGAAATCAGCACTGAAATGCTGTGGCATTGGCATCAATGGTATCTTTCTCATCACATTTGGTGCTTTATAGATCAAAGTCACACGCTTCATGTTGGTCTGAGGATCAATATCCCTATGCTGTTTTCTTCTGGGATATTGAGGCTGAAATCTCTTCCATCGTGTACGACTTTCCCAAACCAACTTGTCTGCGCACCAACCGACATGCGATCCATTTACCTCGGCTCCAGACATCGGGAATCTGCACAAATCTCTCACCGCCCAATACGGTAGAGTAAGCAGATCACAGAATCTGTTGAAATACAGAATTCCGGTTTCCCATTTAGCTGCAATGCACTTCAGTCTGCCAAGATAAGTCCACCCGAGAGCTCTGCCTTTGAACTTGGCATTATGAAAACGATAGAAGTTACCTTGAGCTTCAGGTTTAGGTCGGTTCTCATCCATCTCCTTCAACTTCTTCAGATAATTCTTCAACTCATCAGACTGGTTGGAAGAATCTTTCTTTTCATCTCCAAACACCTTTTCAACAAACTCTTCGCTTCTTCTCTTCGCTTTCTGTTTCGCTGACTTGTTTGGTATCTCTGTGAAGTCAGGAAATACTTCGTTTTCATCTTCTTTTCTAAAATACTGGGGAAATTCCTCATGAGTGATATCTTCAATCTCAACCTCATTGTTTTCTGGAGTTTGCACATCATCAGAATGATTTCCCATATCCTTTTCAGGAATATCAGGAATCGATTCATCCATCATGAACTCCTCAAACGTCTTACCTACCCTCTGTGCGAGACCATCTAAAATTTCTTTCGCCACAGATGCAGGTAGTTCCCCCTCTTCAAGATCTGGATCTTCATATTCCAGCTCGTATCTCAGATCATCAGTCTGGAATATTTCAGCGAAGCATCCAGTGAACTCAATGGTCCACTCTCTCTTCTCCAACATGTTCTTGTATATCAGCTTAGCATCATCTGAAAGAGATCTCACCTTTTCGTTCCAAAAGATACTTTCATCTACATTCTCACCTTTCTTCTTGGAACTAGATTCTCCAGTATCTTTCTTCTTCTGTGATTTCCTCTTCTCATAACTAAACTTAGAAGTGTCATCTCCTCCTTCATGATCACTTCCACTACTCAACTCATCACCTTTCTTTCCTGTACCCTCAGCACCATCATCATCATCATCATTGTTGTCATCATCATCATCATTGTTGTCATCATCATCATCACTTTTATCCGAACCCTCATCATCCTCTTCATCATCATCATCTTCTTTCTCTGATTCAGAATACTCATAGTCAATTTTCTGTTCATCATCTTCTTCATCTTCCTCACCCTCTTTCAATTGGGGTGCTCTGCTATACAATTCTTCAATCAAACCACAAAGCCGTTTGTTTTCCTTCTTCAATTCTTTGTTGTCGGCCTTGATCAGTTTGATCTTGTTCTTGTTTCTATCACATCTCCTCTCAAGCTTCTCATTCTTAGCTTCTAACAACTGAATCTTTTCATTAATATCGTCCTGATTCGCTTTTGAAGCAACTACAATCTGGAGCATCTTCTCCTCATTTTGCTTGAATTTAGTGATTTCGGCTTGTTGAGCAATCAGCATTTTCATCATATCCTCCATCTTCTTATTGACTTGTTTCATAACATCATCATCAACAGTCATTTTCTTTGACTTTGATCTGGAGGGCTCAACTTCAACAGCTTTCTCCTTTTGAGGCTTCCTAAACATATCAAGCACTTTATCCATATCGATATTAAACTGATCGATTGGTAAAGTCTCTGCCTCCTTTCCTTTCTTCTGCTTCTTAGCAACTGGCGAAGATAACTTGGAAGGTGTTCCAGCATCAGGCAATCTCTTACCTTTCAACAACTGAGCTAACTCCTTCTCTCTCAGTTCTTTCACACTTGATTTCTTTGCCATCGTCTTTTGTTTCTTTGACTTCTTAGGCAAATTCACAACTACAGTGTCACCAACACTCAGTTCAGCCAAATCAACTCCCAAACCTTCATCTTCTACTGATTTCCTTCTCCTCTCAGACTCTTCAATCGACTGATTCAGTAATTCAGACTCACCAACCATAGTGGCCTTACGTTTGGTGGTCCTCACGTTCTCGTCATCTGAATCCCACTGTTCATCAACCTCAGTTTCCTCCGAATCCACAGACTCTTCATCCACCAAACCTGAACCTTTCTTTGCAGTCGATTTCTTTCTAGCAGCCTGTTGTTTTGTGCTTCCCTGATCAATAGCCTTTCCTTTGCCCTTCCCTTTGGCTCCAGGATTGACTACTTGACGCTTCCGCTTAGTGCTTGAATCAGCATACACTAAGGGATCGTCGTTATCTGAGTCACTATCATCATGTCGAGCTTTGTTCTTGCCTGGATCAGTGTAATCCGGACGAGCCAAAGCTCCAAACAATCTCCTGTTGGGTGGTTTCTCATTGTCAGCTACACCCTTATAACCTTTCATCCTCATCAAGGTTCTAATATTCATGTGATCTTGCCCTAGAATCATTGTCGGATCCTTCTTCAGCATTGGATACTTGTGGTCAAAGATCATCATTAGAAACCTTGGATACAACATAAACTTCTTGAACTTAATACCTCTCAGCATCTCCAACATGTGATCAAGTATCATCCCAGACACATTAAATGGTTTGTTGAGTGTCAACGCAACCATTAATGAGCTCAAACTCTTCCTCATTACGTCATAGCCACCACTAACACATCCAAAGACATGGATCAGAACATGTGCAAAGTACTTGTACTGCACTCCCAGCTTCCCTTTATACATCGATCCGTCAGTGATAGGACCTTTGTATTTTATCCTTAAGAAGCACGCCTTCTGTTCTGTCCAAGATAACTCCCTGGGATCCTCTCTATCCTCGAACTTAATCTGTAAGGCTTCCCGGATGTCGGCTTCAGTCAAGAACATGTCAATCTCCTGAATCTTGCTCTTGATAATGGTTTGATTATCCCAGTAATCATACTTCGCGTTCTGGTAAAAATCTTCAATAATGTCCTTGTAAATGATAGTAGGTGTGGCTAGAGCGTGTACAATCCTGCTCCTCTTCAGAAACTCAATGATGCCAGTGAACTCTGTGTTCTTCTCCACGTCTCCTAAATACGCGCAGCAATTGTGCGATCTTTCGAAAGACCAACTGCTCGGTGTAGAAGTTTCAGCTGCGGGAACTGGATCTTGAGCAGCTATCTCTGCTGGAGTTTCAACATTCACTGCTGGAGCGTCAATATTCTCTGGTTGTTCAGCCATCTGCACATAAGAATCAATAAAACGCGTCAAAACACAAAAACGACAAAAATATAAAAATTTTGGTCAAAACACATCTGCACATTCGCCCTTTTGAATTTGGCCGAATGTGAGATTTTGTGGCCGAAGGTGCAAACATCTGGACGAAAGTGAAACTGATCTAGATAAAATGTCACATTCGTCCGTTTTTGAGTACCTTCGCCCAAAAATCATCACCTTCGTCCGGTTTATGAACCGAAGGTGGAATCTGTTTACCCCCAAAATTTAAAAAGTTGCCATTGTTGTTTTTAATCCGTAATTTTGATTCAAATGGGTACTAATAGGGCCGACTAACACTTGTTAATAACCAATTTTTATCAACACATCATTTTACATGGGTTTTCAATTTGAATTAGGGTTCGTCATGTTCATACAATCAAATCTGTCATGAAAACATGTTATTAACCTAATTCTTTTCACACTCTCCCCCTAAAACCTATGTATAATGATCGGCAAACAAAATCATTCAACAATAAGCATCAGAAATCCCAAAATTTAAAACCCTAGGTCCGGTCCTTAAACAATCAAATCTGATCTGTTATGTCGTCCAATACCTGTCAAAGTAGACTTGAAATGATCAGGAATAGATGAGGAATACAAAGCACAAACGCAGAAAATAAGATCAACAAGGTCTGGTTATGAGAGAAAATTTAAAAAAATTGCAGAATGAAGAATCGAATGTGACAGTTATTTATATAGGATGCCACCTTCGACCGTTTCTGATGGACGAAAGTGAGAAATACTTACATTCGCCCGTTTTAAAGACACGAATGTGACAGAGGTCCACCTTCGCCCCTAATGAAAGACACGAAAGAGAAACATGGTACACGGAAGTGGAAATCACACCCGGAAGTGAAAATTCCACCTTCGCCCACAATTAAAACGGTCGAACGTGATAGTTTTTCCACATTCGACCCAATTAAGGGGCGAATGTGAAATGGAAAAACTGAAAATTTCGCCAAATCACGAATTCGAATCCCGTTCAACATTTTTCAATCCGTTAAGCTTCCAAAACTCAAATTTTCACATTTTGAATGTCACAAAGTCCAGATGGTGTTATCAAATCTCAGAAATCGACCATCAAGCATCCCCGGATATCAAAAATAAATCAGAAATGCAAAATCTTTTGGATTTTCTGAAATTTATATTAAAACACACCTAAAATCTTTTTGGATTTTGTAACTTTTTGACAATAAAAGTAAAATGCAACAAAGTAAAATGCATTAAAGTAAATGAAAGCAGTAAACATTTTGTGATTTCCGGTAAGAGGATCATATCAGTTTTCTGAGAAATCTGAACACAGCGTTGATCTGGTTCAATATTATCATTAGAAAACAATATGTGACACGGCAATTGCTGATATTGTTGTCCACATAAGCTCACATGCAGACAAATACGCAATGCTTTAAAATGATACGAATTAGATGTATTAGACTAACACATTGTGGTTCCCACACACACGACATACTCCCGTATCAAGAAGTAATCTGCACAAAGACTCATTGTAAAGCGTGATTATGCTTTCGTCGTCTGTAATTGTACAAGATATAATGCATAGAGGTATACAGGTCAGCAAATAAATGCAGCAAAGTAACATATGCACCATATCAGGTTGAGGACTGATATTAATCATGATATGCATCAATGATCAATACGATATTATAGATAATCTTTGATCATCATATAACATGGAAAGTTCCTCAATTCGGTAACTTTAGGTTTTGGCATAAAGCTCTTTTATAAAGACATCCTGTCTGATCTAGGTCCGTAATGACTTACAGCAGAAGATCAGATAGGCTATCCCCAGACAACCAATAACATAACGACTCTAAACCTCCGAGTTTTGTACAAACACCCTATCAAACGAAATTACGGTACTAAGACCATATGCCCATGAGGTGTTCATCCACAAACGCGTAGTTTGTTATGTTTGTATCACTAATGCACGCAATAAAAAGTCTACGAAGCCTATCAGCATATCACACGTAATCAACATACGTCTCATTAAAACTATACAATTCTTTAGCCTGTGTCAGATCCCCACTGATGTACTATCATTTCCTCTTTTTATCCAGGAAATCATTTTGGGTTTTTCTAATTTTTAGGTATTTTGAAAATTTTTCAATGTTTTTGGTTTTTCTGATAAAATGACTCCCCCTAAAATAAAGTACATATTTTTGGGTTTTTTTTTAATTTTTCTGAAAACAAAAACAAAACAAAATTTGAAAGAAACAATCCACTTGAAAGCATCAACTTCTTTGAGGATTAAACAACCCCCTCGAAAGCATCAACTTCTTTGAGGATTATGATAGTAAAGAGAAATTCCCAATTAGCAAAGAGAAATTCCCAATTAGCAAAAATTTAAAACTAAAACTAAAAAAAAAAATGATAAACCGAGGAGCCGATTAGTCCTGTTTTTCCTTTATATTGTTTACTTTCAAAAGATATTCAAAGCGGGATCTGTCAAAAGCTTTTGTAAACAAATCTGCACGTTGGTAGTCAGTATGGATTTTGACCATGTCAATCAATTCCTTAGCATAACAGTCACGGATAAAATGATATTTAATCCGGATATGTTTAGCTTTAGAATGATTTTCAGTATTTTTAGTTAAAGCAATTGCGGCTTCGTTGTCACAGTGTATAGGGGTTTTAAGAAACTGCAAACCGTAATCGACCATCTGTTGTTGAATCCAGAGCACTTGAGAACAGCAACTCGAGGCTGAAATGTACTCTGCTTCACATGTAGACAGTGCGACGGAAGTCTGTTTCTTGCATTGCCAGGTAATTAACCTGCTCCCTAAAAACTGGCAACCGGCTGTTGTTGATTTGCTGTCTTTGTCACAGCCGCCCCAATCTGCATCACTAAAAGCAATAAAATCAAAATCATCGTCATTAGGGTACCAAAGTCCTTTTGATGGACAACCCTTCAGATATCGAAGGATACGCTTGACCGCCGTCAGATGACTTTGTTTCGGCTTCGATTGATATCGCGCACAGAGACACGTTGCATACATAATATCTGGTCGAGACGCTGTCAAATACATCAGAGATCCGATGATTGCTCTGTATGTAAATGGGTCTGTCAGCTCCCCCTTAGCGTCGACTCCAATCCCGTGATTGGGTTGTATCGGGGTATCCATCGGCTTAGAGTCCTCCATCTGGAATCGGCTCAAGATGTCGGCAACATATTTCGTCTGGTGAATGAAGATCCCGTCGGGTCTTTGATCCACCTGTAAGCCGAGGAAAAACTGCATTTCTCCCATAGCGCTCATTTCAAACTTCTCCTGCATAACAGTTTCAAATTCCCTGCACAAGAGTTCGTTAGTTGAACCAAATATAATATCATCAACGTAAATCTGTACTAGAAGCAAGTCATCTCCCGTCTTCTTCGTAAAGAGGGTACAATCGACGAGGCCGCGCTTGAATCCTTTAGAGATGAGGTATGTGCTTAGCTCCTCGTACCACTGTCTCGGAGCCTGGTGCAAACCATATAAAGCTTTGTTCAGCACGTAGACCTTGTCCCGGTGGATTGGGTCCTCAAAGCCCGGTGGTTGCCCAACATAAACCTCCTCTTTGACTTTACCATACAGAAATGCGCTCTTGACGTCCATTTGATAGACTTTGAATTTCTTGTACGAAGCAAACGCAAGGAACATCCGAATAGCTTCCATTCGTGCTACTGGTGCATAGATTTCGTTGTAGTCAATTCCTTCAATCTGATGGAAACCCTGCACAACCAATCTGGCTTTGTTCCTTACAATAACCCCACGGTCATCTTTCTTGCACTTAAACACCCACTTAGTGCCAATTTTCTTTCGTCCCTGCGGCAAATCTGTGAGCGTCCAGACTCCCAATTTCTGGAATTGCAATAACTCTTCCTGCATTGCCTCAACCCAGGCATCTTCTTGCAAAGCGTCTTTGTATGTCCTTGGCTCTACTTGGGATACGTAACATGCAAACGACCAATCATTTTGGTCACCAGATTTCTGAATTTTGGCATACAATGCTAAAGCACCAAAACTCTCTGGCGTATTAACGCTTTTAAGCTGCCCTCTGGTCATCACTCCACTACCAGGATCTCCAATCACTTGCTCCAGCGGGTGAATACGATGAATCCGAGATTCCGGATTAACAGGTACAATCACTCCCGTCTGAGCAGTCAAGTTCTCAGTAGCATCCTGATCATTACCCGTGTTAGATGATGAAGCAACATCTGTATTTGGAGCTGGGTTCACAGTTTGCTCTTCTAAATCTTCAGCATTTTCAAGAACAGCTTCTTCAAATTGTTCATCTTCAGATTCTGAAGTGTCTAACGAAGTTGAAGCTTCTTGAAACAACTCTTCTTCTTGAGTAGGAACACTGGTATCACTAGAAGCTGGTGGGGGGTTTACGGTAATTGGACGCATCAACGGTGAAGTTGCCGCGTTTTCACATTCGTAAAGTAATCTGATCACAGCTTCTTCAACCAGGCTATCTAGATTGAATGACTCAAAGAAATCTTTGTAATCAAACATCCAATCAGGGCCCGTACCTTGCAAATTTTGAGTGTAACGTTGAACTTCCACGTTTGCCCAATCCTCCACTTGACGAGTTCGCTTGTTGAATACCCGTTTGAGCGGGGTTGCATATCCAACAAAATATCCCTCCTCAGCTTTAGGACTAAACTTCTCGCTTGGATTCAACATCGTACATGGCGCCCCAAATGGTTCTAGATACTCTAAATTGGGCTTTCGTCGGTGTAACAGCTCATAAGATGTTTTTCCAAACTTCTTCACTGTTATAACTCGATTTAATGTGTAGTTTGCTGCATAAATCGCCTCGTTCCAGAACATTACTGGAAGATTTGAGTCAGCGAGCATTGTTCGTGCAGCCTCAATCAGAGTCCTATTCTTTCTCTCAGCAACACCGTTCTGTTGCGGGGTATACGGAGCTGAATATTCATGATGTATCCCTTTGCTTTCACAAAGTTCATCCATCTTTGTATTTTTAAACTCCGTCCCGTTGTCACTCCTGATCCTTTTGATCTTCAAGTTGTAGATATTCTCCAGCCGAGTGAACAGAACTTGTAAGTTGGTAAAGGTGTCGCTTTTGTTCTTCAAACACATCACCCATGAAAATCGTGAATAGTCATCAGTGACGACTAAACAATAAAGCTCTCCGAGATGACTTTTGCGCTTGACCGGTCCAAAAAGATCCATGTGCAATCGCTCAAGCGGCATCTCAACAGAGTTAACCTTCTTCAATTTATGGGATTGTCTGTGTTGTTTTCCTTTCATGCAACTCACACACTTGTCGTTCAGATGGAAATGTTTCACGTTTACTCCATCGACAAGTCCATTTCTCACTAACTGATTCATCTTTCTCAAATGAATGTGCCCCATCCTGCGGTGCCACATTATAGATTCTTTTTCGGTCGCCTTGGAAAGAAAGCATGTTATCTGTCCCTGTGGTGTCATTGCCTTAGACATATCAAGAATATAAAGATTGTTGACTCGAGGTGCCATCAACATAACCCACTCCTTTGGAATCTTGAAGCCCGGTTTGAGGATGTAGCAGGATTTGTCATCAAAATGCACAGAAAATTGTTTGTCGCATATTTGACTGACGCTCAACAGATTATAGTCTATCTGTTTGACATAAGATATCCGCTCGAAAGTCACAATCCCGTTACTCACGCTTCCTTCCATCGTTATATATCCTCCTTTATTGCCCGCAAACGCAACATATCCACCATTGATATTCTTCACATCAAACAGCAACGCCAAATCCCCCGTCATGTGGCCTGAAGCTCCACTATCAACAATCCAAAGACTGCTAATAGGGCCAACTGGAGCTCCCTGCACACAAAAAATAGACAGTTAGTTCTTTCGGGGGACCCAAGCCTGAGTCTTGGGCCTTTGAAATTTGGCTTTCAAAGAATCATTCTCAATGACTTTTTCAACAACTTTCTGTTTTGAATCAACCGTTTTCTGATTTTTCAACACAGATTCATTCTTATCACTCACCTTTGATGTAGAGGCTCCTGGAGAACCATTAGGTGTCCAAGATTGTTCAGACCTTTTGAGAATACGAATTTGAGGTTTAGGTTTCTCAATAGGTTTCTGAACATTGTTACTGAAAGTAACTTTCTTAGCAACCTTATCTGAATGAACAGACTTAGGTCCAACATTTGACTTGACAATTGGTTTTTGTGGAACCTTTTGTCTATCAGCTGTTGTGTTCACCACTGGTTTTCTCCAAGATTGTTCCATTGCCATCCGATTCCTCCGATCATAATGAAATGGACAGTTGTTCCTCATTTGAAAATTGTTTTGATTTTGAAAATTTTGTTGTTGAGGAACAGTCCGTCTATGCGGTGGAATATAATGATCAATCGGCTTTTTCAAGGAATTCTTAACCTCAACTTCATGTCTCTTGTGCCTTACATATGGACACTGAGCAAGTAAATGCCCGCGTTCTCCACATTTAAAACACTTTCTATATTCCTCAAACACATAATGAGCATTCGGTGAAGCAAATGATTTTACAGGAAATTGATCATTATATTGTTGATTTCTTAAACTCTCAGGAAGTGGTCCTTTCGAGTAAGAAGGTTCATGAAAACCATTCGCTTTATCATCAGGTCGAATAAACTCAGTGACATGTATTTTTGGCTCTTGAGGAGTTTCTGAAAACAGTTTCTTTAAGATTTCTGGTGGAATTTCATTGGTTCTTTCATGTTTTGGGAACCAAATTGTGCTTTCTTGCCAGATTTTATCAAGTTTAGAATAGTTAACGTTTTTAATCGGAAACTCCTCATCAGCAATGATTTTATCGGATCCTTCCATCCGATAAAATACCTTTACAGGTTTGTCACTGGTTTCATTCAGCTCATTCTTTTCAATCACATTCTTAACAACATTCTTAACATCATTCTTAACATCATTCTTTTTCTTAACATCAAGCTTTTTAGACTTCTTGTCATGAATAGCTTTTGCCATCGGATGAATATGATCAGATGGTGATACTGGTTCGGTAGTAATGATGTGATTTTCTTTTGGAATCTCACATTCATTATCAGATTTATCACTACCAGTATCATCATTATCATCATTATCCGAATCTGAACTATCACTCTCAGCATAAACACCCTCACTGTTCAAGCCCAAAATCGGTCTCACATCTTCAGGATATGGTTCACCAATACTCGAGGTATTAGATTCCACATCTGAAGATGAGTCTGATTTCACCGAACTCTCCGGTATAACTTGATGATAGTTATGGTTCTCAAAAAGAACCGGAGATGGTACAGACTTATAATTGGTGGTGTTATCATCAATTATATGATCCACGACATAAGCAACATTCTTATAGCTTTCTAACTTCTTGTTAACCTTTTCAGCAAAGCATTTAATGGCAGCCATTTCTAACTTGGTGTTTTCAATTTCATTGATGTAATTATTTATGGCCAATTGTTTTAATGACAAAGTTGTTTTCAAGTCAGAAATGTCCTTTTTATAGCCATCTAATACTTTGTTAAAAGCATTTAACTCTTTGCGAGTAGATTGACAGTTTTGAATAGCACTATCACGTGAAATTCGGAGTTGTTTATTCTCCTCTGTCAACCTATCACAAGTCCCACAATATTTATCACTCATGACATCAGTGCTAGATTCAGAAGAACTTACAGGTTTTGGCGGTTCGGTCATGGCCATCAAAGCAAAATGAGCTTCCTTTCCAGTGAAAAACTTTGAGTAGTCGATCTTGGTGAAAGCATCATCAGCTATGCACGACTTCCTCGTCATCAAGAAATCAGCTTCTGCCAGCAACTGGTCAATATCATCATCCAAAGAATCAACACTTCCCTCTGTGTCTGATTCGCTCTCAGAGTCTGAATAGACTGATTTACACTCCTCGGGAACATCAGCAACTGAATCAATCACCATCCCAGATCTCTTCTCCTCAGCCTTAACCTCAACCGGTTCATTCTCCACTTCCATCTCATTCTCAGAATCATCACTCTCACTCTCCTCAGTTTCTTTCTTCTCATCAACTACCACTGATTCTTCCAAATCAACCTGATAGGCAACACAAGCCACATTCCCACCAGTAGTTACTTCTTCAACCCCTATTTGCATACCCGACCAGTCAAACCTCTCATCCTGCTGAGTAACCAAGGCTTGGTTCTGATTCGCATTTTGTTGAGTCTCAGTAGGTGTAGTGATAGGTACAACTGTTCGGTTTGGGTGATTAGGAGATTGGTTTTGAATCTGGTTTGTGTGTTTGGTTGTCTGTTTTGGTTGTTAAAGTTTCGGTTTTGGTAGTTGTTGTTGTTTTGGTAAGAAACTTGGTTTTGTTGACGGTTCTGGTAATTGGCATTGAAGGGATTTCGGTTACCTTGTTTAGGTGGCTGGGTGCATTCCCGTTTGAAGTGTCCTTTCTCTCCACAATTAAAACATGTGACCTTCTCCTTATTGAAACCATAGGTCGTGTTGGGAGAAGTTGCCAAGTCAGTCCTTCCAGTTTTCTCTATAAACTCTGTTGCTCTCCTCATTATACTCGCAAATGCCCATTGAATGTCTATTAGTTCCATCTCTTCTTTATCGATCTGTGCGTAGTCCTCGTTGGTCAGGTTGTTGTTCCCGATCTGACTAGCAACCAATCCATTGTATGATGAAACCATAGCAGAGACTAATGCAATGTGTTGCTGAGCAACCTCCACAGTCACGTTTCCTAAGTTGGATGTGTCCAAAACCACCGGTTGTTTATGTTGAGTAATTTGGTTTGATGGTTGTTGGTTAGCAGTGTAAAAACTAGCTTGTTGCATTGGAGAGACTGGTGAAATGTAGGAAGTATATTGTGGTGGTGTATATGATGGTTGTTGTGTGTAGGAGTTGTATTGTGGTGGTGTGTAGTTGGTGGTTGGTTTTGATGAATCCATGACATTGGAAATGCATGCAACATGTGGTGCAACACTTCCAGAGCTCGAGTTTCCAGGTGAAACTGAAGTACCTCCAAAATACAGACTTGGATTCTGAGGAATCTGCGACCTCCTAGCTTTCCTCCTATCCTCCAGCTCTTTGTTCTCCAACTTCTCAATAAACTCTGAAATGGTCCAGAATTGATAAGCATCCTTCTCTCTAAGTACCTCCACATGCTGATCCCACTGTGGTGGCAAAGCATCTGCAAACTTATCAACCTGCTTGGTCATGGGAATCTGTACACCATAACTAGACAATTCAGACAATAAATGCATATATCTTGGTGTTAGTTCTTTCAAAGTTTCATTATTAATAAACGAAAAATTATCAAACTCCTTAACCAACTCCTCCATTCTCAAACTCCTGGTCTTTTCATTTCCATCATGCTTCCTCTTCAGCTTATCCCAAAGCTGCTTCGACGTTGTACATGTCCCGAACTGATGCAACAGGTCACTTGTGATCGCCTGTGTCAGTTGAGAGAACGCCTTCTTCTCCACCACGTATTTCTTCTTTTCATCCTCTGCCAAACTCTCCAGAGGAATCAACTCACCGGTATTCTCCAGAATCGGTGCTGTATATCCTTTGACTATCATGCTCCACGCCTCAGCTCCTTCAACTCCCATGCCCTCCAGATGGATCTTGAACATGGTGTGCCACTGGTTGTACTCTTGCATATCCATGAGCTTAGGTGGCCGAGTTCCACTACCTGTAGACAGATCCTTAATCAAGGTAGAGATAGCGTTAGTGGTTTGAGTATTTACCGCCGCTGCAGCTACTCCCCAATAGTCTGATTGTAAAGCTGGATGTGCTACATTCTGAGGCATCGTGCTCGATGTTGTCATGTAGTTCAGTGGTTGTGAGGACTGCGTGTTCGTCTTTTGAGCTGCAACAGTCCATGGGTCCATTGTCTGCTGTTGTGGTTGTGTTGGTGCTGATCCCTGAGTAGTCTGATAACGCCACATGATCAAAATCTGAAAATCACAACACTTAGAAAATTTTTCAGCAAAAAAAAAAAATTTTAGATTCGCCCGAAACTTATACGTTCGTCCAAAATCTTTCTAGATTCGTCCAATATATCTCACTCTCGTCCCTTCTCTTTCACCTTCGTCCAAATAGTGATACCCGAAGGTGAGTCTGACCAGAATGTAAATCAAACAAACACAAAATCTCACTTTCGCCCGAAGGAAAACCGGTCGAACGTGAAATATAGCACCCGAATGTGAAACTTTTCAACAAGGATTCAGATTCGTCCACTCAAACTCTCAGGTTCGCCCCTTTTTCAGTCAGGTTCGCCCACAAACTCAGTCCAGGTTCCAGGTTCGCCCCATATCAGCAGATTTCACTTTTGAAAAACGGTTATTGTTTGAAAAACGGTTATTTTGATCTGAGATTTTCAAAAGTTCATGGAATTCAATGATCTTAATCAGGTTATGTTTCGGATTCGATTTGGAACAACTTTAAGTCTTGGAAAACTTGAATTTAACCTCAAAATCACCTTTAAATCGATCAAAAACTATGTTTTATGAAAGTTTTTGTAAAAACAGATGATAATTGATCTAAAACATGTCCAAATCAACTCTGATCTTATCGAATTTGTTCAGATCTAGGGATTCCGCACCTAGATTTGTGACTTGTATGATCATAATATCCTGTTTTAGATAAAATCCAACGCTCACATCGAGCTCATCTCAAATTTATCCTGCATAAGCTTTTCGAATTCCCTGCACATGACATCATTAGTAAACCCAAAAATAATATCATCAACATAAACCTGTACCAGAAGACGATCACCACCCTTTTCCTTGGTGAATAAGGTGCAGTCCACGAGTCCACGTTTGAACCCGTTGGATATCAGATAGTTTCTAAGCATTTGGTACCATTCACGCGGTGCCTGATGGAGTCCGTACAACGCTTTGTTCAATTTGTAGACTTTTTCGCGATGAAGCGGATCCTCAAATCCGGTGGCTGAGCAACATACACCTCTTCCTTCACGACACCATACAGAAAAGCACTTTTCACGTCCATTTGATACACCTTAAACCGTTTGTACGAAGCGCAAGCTAAGAACTTCCGGATAGCTTCAAGGCGTGCAACTGGAGCGTATACTTCGTTGTAATCTATTCCTTCGATTTGACGGAAGCCGAGGACAACTAATCGAGCCTTGTTTCTTATAATCACCCCGCGGTCATCCCGTTTACATTTGTAGACCCACTTTGTTCCAATTTTCTTCGAGCCTAGAGGTAAGTCAACTAAGTCCCACACTCCTAGCTTTTGGAACTGCTGAAGTTCGACTTGCATTGCTTCAATCCATGGTTCTTCCCTCAGTGCCTCTTGCACAGTTCTTGGTTCAGTTTGAGAAACATACAAGGCGAAGGACCAATCGTTCTGATGACCTGCTTTTCTGATTTCCGAGTAGAGTGCCAGAGTACCTGTATTGTCACTTGAACTAGCATTTCTGAGCTGACTGCGCGTCATGACTCTGCTAGTCGGATTACCAGTCACATTTTGCATCGGATGAGTGTCGTGAATCCGAGATTCCGGATATGCCGGCACTTGATCATCCGAATGCAGATTAAGGTTCTCCAAACCTTGAGATAGATTTGTCTCTGCGGCGCTTGAACTAGAGGGAGCAGCGGGTTGCATATTAAAACCGAAGAGATCGATCCGAAGACCTATCCCTGGAGCTGCTGAAGAAGAAGGACCAGCTTGATTTTTTCCTGTCGGATTAACTGGAGCTGTAGTGGTAGATTCACCATTTCCAGCTTGTTCCTCAGTGAGAGTTTCATGAGACTCTGCAAAATCGTCGTCGGAAGATGAAGATTCGAGAACCTCTGCTGACGCTTCCTGAAAAACTTCCTCAACTTCTGCTGCTACGGTTTTATCAGGGGGGCCCGTGGATGCAGAGGCATCAGATGGAGCAGGCGCAGGTGCATTAACCACGATCGGACGCATTAGCGGAGAGCTAGCTGCGTTTTCACATTCGTAATACATTTGTGCTACAGCATCATCCACTAAATTCTCCACGTTGAAGGAATCAAATAGACTCTTATAGTCCAACAACCAATCAGGTCCAACACCAGGTGCATTGGCAGTATAACGCTGAACATCGACATTAAGCCAATCTTCAACGTTGTTGGTTCTTTTGTTGTACACTCTTTTGTTGGGAGTGTTGTAACAACAAAGTAACCTTCTTCTGCCTTTGCACCAAACTTCCCATCGGGATGTATCATGGTGCATGGAGCTCCGAAAGGTTCCAGAAACTCTAAGTTCGGTTTCCTTTGGTTCAAAAGCTCGTAAGAAGTTTTACCAAGCTTCTTTACCGTTAGAACCCTATTCAGAGTGTAACACGCGCAGTGAACTGCCTCGTTCCAGAAGATCACTGGCAAGTTCGAGTCTGCGAGCATAGTTCTGGCTGCCTCAATAAGAGTCCGATTCTTTCTTTCTGCAACCCCGTTTTGCTTAGGAGTGTATGGCGCTGTGAATTCATGATGAATACCTTTTTTCTGCACATAACGCCTCCATAGCGTGATTCTTGAACTCTGTTCCGTTATCGCTTCTGATCCTACGGATCTTTAGCTGATATATGTTTTCAAGTTTAGTAAACAGATTCTTCAAGTAATCAAAAGTTTCACTCTTGTGCTTCATGCACACAACCCAAGAAAACCTAGAATAATCATCCGTAATCACTAAGCAGTATGAGTCACCGTTCTTGCTCTTTCGATTGACTGGGCCAAACAGGTCCATGTGCAGTCGTTCGAGTGGTAGACTAACCGAGTTTGTCTTCTTAGGCTTGTGAGACTTTCTTTTCTGCTTCCCTTTCTTACATGAGACACAGACGTCGTTTAAATGAAAATTCTTAACAGAAACACCTTCCACCAGTTGATTCTGGACCAGATGGTTCATTTTCCTCAAGTGGATGTGCCCCATTCGTCTGTGCCACATTATTGATTCCTTCTCTGTCGCCTTTGACAGAAAACAAGTGACTTGACCTTTCGCTGTCATTGCTCGGCTCATGTCCAGGACGTATAAGTTGTTGACCCTGGGAGCTGAGATCATGACCCACTCTTTCGGTATTTGGAATCCAGGCTTCAGAATGAAACATGCGTTGTCATCAAAGAACACAGTGAACTTCTTGTCACATATCTGTGAAACGCTCAGCAAGTTGTGGTCTATCTGTTTGACAAAGCTTATCCTTTCAAAGCTTACAATACCATTGCTCATACTTCCTTCTTTTGTAATATAACCCCCTTTATTACCAGCAAAGGCAACATACCCCCCATTGATATTCTTTATGTCAAAAAGGAGGGATAAATCGCCTGTCATGTGCCCTGAAGCTCCACTATCAACAATCCATAGGCTGCTGATAAGGCCCTGTGGAACTCCCTGCACAAACATTCAAAGTTCAGTGGTTAAGGGGGACCCAAGCCTTCACGGTCTTGGGTCTACCATCTTCATCTAACATCGGAAAGTCAACCCATCTTCCATTTGGTGTTGGCGTTGTTTCCGATGGTACAGCAGTGCTTTCTCCAGCAGATGATTCTCCTCCTTTGGTTGGTGACTTGGGTCTCCAAATCTGTTCAGGTTTCTTTGGCTTGGGCTTCTTCTTCGCCTGTGGGCTAGAAGGTTCAGCCTTGGATTCCTTTGGAGGAACAGATTTTGGATCCACTTTAGACTTAACTGTACGTGGAGCAGCTTTGGGGTTGCCCTGCGGTTTAGCTGCAGCCTTTGCTGGTGGCTTAGGCGCTGCTTCAACCTTTGGAGGAACAGTGCTCCCCCTCAGCTGTGGACCCCTGCCATCAACTGGCTTTTGGTTCATAGCAATCTTGTTGCGGTTATCATAAACGACCTGCTTTCCCTTTTGTTTCTCTGAGAGTTTAGGGGAAACAGGTTGCTTGGATTTGCTAGAACTGGGAGAATCATCCACCTTGATCCTTTCTCGTCTCAATTCAGGGCACGCAGCAACTAAATGCCCACGTTCCCCGCACTTGTGACAGGATCTATATTCTTCAAATCTAGGAGATTCGGGTTTGGTCTCCTTTTTGTTCCTTTTGTTAGATGGGCCGGCAAATGAGTTTTTGTGTTTTAGATCCTCAAGACATCTTCTTTGCTGATCGACTTGAGGATCGTCGTTTCTTTCATTGCCGCTCGATCTAATGAACTCAGTTACATGCTTCTTCGGACTTTTTCTTTGAGCTTGATTTTGAGGATTAACGGTGTTCGACTTTTGATTTTTCTTGTTATTTTCATTAGACTGATTACCCTGATCCTTTCTACCCTTACCCTTACCCTTCTTTTTATTCCAGGTTTCCTTTTCTACGGTAATGACAGATTCTTGCCAAATTTTGGCAACAAGACCAGGGGCGATACATCTGAGAGGGACTTCCTCATCAGCATGCACCCTTTCAGACCCTTTTAATTTATAAAACACCTTAATCCTCCTACCATCCTCGGTTTGCACTTTCGGTTCCAGTTCACTCAAGGTTTCAGTGGTAATGATATGATTCTCAAGAGGAACATCTTTAGTTTTGACCGGTGCATACCTAGGAGGTTCATCGAGCTCATCATCCGAAGAGTCAGTGTCATATATGTAACACCCCAACCGATGGCGGAAACATCGGGATGTCACGTATTGATGATTGTTCAGTAGCTCATGGTAAATAATAAATTTCAATAAATGATTTAAATAAATTACATACAATTGTTCTAGAATTTGTACATCAAATTGAATAAAACTATACACATATCTTCAAGCATCAATTCAAATCTTCAAGCAATTAGAACCTGAAACATGTTAAGTTGAAAAGGTTTTGGGTCAACAAAAGTTGGTGAGAATTACATAGGTTTTTGATAATTGAGTAAAAATGATGTGCAATTCATGTGTCATGTCAATCTAGTCCATATGTGAGAACATACTAGAAATAAATCGAGTGCATAATCAACCCTTGTGACTGTTATAATGTGATACATACCATACGCTCATGGTCCAATTGAATATGTTATGCGATAACAAACACCCACGTAACCTTTGTAGGAGGCACGTATCCGGGTGGGATTGTCAGTCCAATAGATCTATCAATGTATACCGTCGGCTTGTACGGAGTTAATGATTATGCTAGAATGGTGCTTACTCTAATCATGCTCAAGACATAATGCAACATAGAAAACACATAGACACATTGATGATTGAATTGCATAAAATGATGTTGTAACATGTTTCACCCCAAAAATGGTGATAAATAGAAAAGGGGGCTATGTAAAACTCACCTTGGTAAAATGTTATATCTTGAAAATAATGTGTTGCCCAAATGTGTCAAGTATCACCCTATAATAAGGTAATAAATATGTCTAAGTCTATCAAGTCTACAAATGTATAAGTTTCTAGGGCTTCGAATTGGGGATAAACGCTCGTTTGATTATTATTAAAAATGTTTGATAATTGAGAGAATATTAGTAAATAATTAACCAAAAATCTTTTTATGAAATTTAAACATAAGATGGTTACAAGAATGTGTTTAAAGTATAAAAATAATTTTTATAAAATTATTTTCTTTAAAATAGATTATTAAATCTATTTATAACAAATTGTCAAAATCTAACTTTAATATTTAAAAATATTAAAATTAAATAATTTTTAGTTTAAAATTCATATTTCTGTTCTAAATATTTAAAAATAAATTGTATAAAATTTTGGTGCAAAAAATAATAAAAATTGAATTTATTATGATTTAATTATGATTAAAACTAACAAAATTGATTAAAAATATTAAATAAATGATTTTTCAGAAATAAAAATCATTTCTGAAAAGCTTAATGTTATAAAAACTTAAGATAATTTTTGTGGAAATTAATAAGATCGTTTTGATATTTTTATAGATTTTTATAAATAAAATGGAATAAACTTGAATTATTTATTATATATATTAAATAAATAAATTTTTGAAAACTAAAAATTGGGTGTTGAACTTTTTCATCAGATTAACATAATATAATTTTTGTAGAATTTATAAAAGGGTTTTGGTATTTTAAAATGAATTTTAAATATATACATGAATATATATATATATAAGTTAAGCCTTAAAAAAAATGGTGCTTGTGGGACTCGAACCTGGCCATCTGGCCGGTTCAAGTC
The DNA here is from genome assembly GCA_030844895.1 of Ambrosia x helenae. Taxonomy (NCBI): domain Eukaryota; kingdom Viridiplantae; phylum Streptophyta; class Magnoliopsida; order Asterales; family Asteraceae; genus Ambrosia; species Ambrosia x helenae. Next base: position 13,791,758 of record CM061224.1, on the reverse strand, counting down.
TTTGTGAAAGGAGGCCAACCAACTGATCTGTGAATCAGTTTGGTGATTGTTTTAAGTCAGATTTATATATATATGATAACTGCGAAGAGTTTTCTTCCCCAATTCAATTCATATGAACCCTAACTATTACAATAATCAAATTCAACAAGTAATAGCCCCTGATACGATGGGGCTATTGTTTGCAGATGTCTGATGAACAAAACCCAACAACAGAATTATACTTACAAGTTTGTAATCGCGATGAACGCTCGGTCAAACCAAAAAGTCAACAGGAATCAATTTACGAGTTTCATCATGCGTTAGAGAGAAAATTTAGATTGTGTGAAGTGTTTTCGGCACTATTGGATTAAGGGAGTGGGTTTAATTTATAGTGAAATCAAATAATTGGCAAGTTGAATTGATTGGTCAAAATGGTGAAACCCGGTTCGTATTTTGCTCAATCAGGAGCTATATTACGCGAATTATTGACGTTTGATTGCGTCGTCATTACTGTTTTCCAAAATGTGGTTCAATCATATAAATATGATTAGTATTAAAGGCACAATCCTTGGTCAAACTTGCCGAGCTGCACATCGCACAGAACAGGAAAGGGGTGGAGTAGTCTTGGGCCGGTTTTAAGGGATGGGGTGGATGATCAAGTGGGCCGGCTCACTCTTCTCCTGGCTTTGGGCTGCAAAAAGGTCATGGGCTGATTTTTTTTTTGTGTGGGCTTCCGAAAACCCAAAAGAAAATGTCACAGTTTAAAATTTGAATTTATTTGCCTCGTTTTTCAAATTTCAAGACTAAAGTGTTGGAAATTTTTAAAAAGGTTATAATTATTATTTTAAAATGTTGAAACAGAAACGTTGCTTTATATTATATGGTTTCCATAATTGTTTGAATAGCTTCCATATGAATCAACCATGTAGTTGGATTGGATTTCAAGGTTTTATAATATTTTTCATAAAAAGAAAATGGGGAGTGGGCCAATGTCACGCAGAATTTGTTTTGGCTTTGTATACTACATTTTTTTTTGCTACTAATATTAATATTATTTATTATTATACATATGTATATACATATATATATATATATATAAGTTGTGAATTAGGAGGATAAAGACTTAGGTATAAAAATAAGGGCGTTTATATAAAATTTTGGGAAAATTTTGCGATGTTACAGTCTCCCCTACTTTTAGGAACTTCGTCCCGAATTTAGAAGGGAAATACCTGGTTTACAATTGGCCAACTACCGAAATCCTTGATAAAATTTTACACTACCTTAACGTACCTGTAAATTCATGATTACGTTCCGGACCGCAATCACCAATTTACCTTACATTAAGGTTTTGTGTCCTTTTATGACTCTACCGATTGTTGAGCAGGTCTGATAGTCTCCACCAGTCGTTGAGCAGGTGGTAGGGCCTCTCCCCGACTGTTGGGAAGACATGATGACCTCCACCAATCGTTGAGTAGATTGTTTGGTAGTCGACTAATTGTTGTACAAGTAAGCAAGTATGATTATAGATATAGCAATTAGTTCACATTCAAACAAGCATGCACACAGATGTTATGATAATACTTGAATTTATTACTTAAATCAAAGTGTCATTACATAGAATTGAAAGCAAACAACATTTAAATGGTGGGACTTGCTGTTAAGTAGCTGGAGGGTCTTGATCTCGGTTTAGTTTAGGGCATCGGTTACGGTAGTGATTTGGGTCCCCACATTCATAGCATTGACCATAGTTGTATCGATTAGGATTATCAGCCTGAGCAGGGTTGGTGGGTTGATTGGCATTAGGGTTTGGGGTCTCGCGACATGTGTTGACCAGATGGCCATACCTACCACAATTGGTGCACAGGCGACATGCTGAAACAGTGGGATGATGTCGATCGCATGTGTTACACAATGGAAAGTTTCTTGTATAAGGCTTCTTGTTAGAAACTTGGATAGTGAGGTTTACATTAGGATTCCTGGTCTTACGCTTCTGGTTCCTGGTAGTTACCGCGGTCACAATACTTGTTTTCTCGCTTTTCCGAACTAGGGTTCCGTTCTTCTTGTGATCGCCATTTCCATTTCCATTGTTGTTCCCATTCATTGGGATGACTTGAGCCAACATGTTAGAAACCAGAGTTGTGATTTGTTGTGCCAATTGTTGAGAAATAATCGTAGCTAGTTGGGCATCACCTCCATTGTTAGTGTTGTGGTCGGGATTGTGGTTGCTGCTCTCTTCTTCATGATTGTCACCACTGTTAATGCGAGTGTTGTGACGTGGAGACATGATCTGTAGGAGACACAATGAAATGAATGAGGTTATATATACGGAATGTAATCATTCATTCATTAATTAAAACGAATAAACGAAAACGTTGACTTATCAAAGATTCCAGATTCTAATAACATATGAAGACATGCTTTAGCCTATAAGTGAACACTCATCCCGAGAATTCCCAGGTAGGCATCCGGGTCCCTCGTCTGATTGGGATATATGCGCAATGCCAGCCTAGACAGAAGACTCAGAATACAGGCGTTCACCCTTCCAGATTGCACGTGTTCGTTATTAAAATCTAGAACTTCGACGAGATCTCAAGGGGGTTCAGGTTAAACCTGAGGAATTTGTCCTATTAGTCTAAGAGTAGATCCACTGATGGAGAGCAGCCTTCTTGTAAGGATGAAAGTAGAGATAAGAAGTAGGAGGGAGATAGAGAATAGCAAGCAAAAGAAGCAAGTACTTGTTAAATCCTATGGTTATAGACTAGATTATTTTTCTAATAACCTAATTCCCTATAACCATGGCTCTGATACCAATCTGTAACACCCCAACCGATGGCGGAAACATCGGGATGTCACGTATTGATGATTGTTCAGTAGCTCATGGTAAATAATAAATTTCAATAAATGATTTAAATAAATTACATACAATTGTTCTAGAATTTGTACATCAAATTGAATAAAACTATACACATATCTTCAAGCATCAATTCAAATCTTCAAGCAATTAGAACCTGAAACATGTTAAGTTGAAAAGGTTTTGGGTCAACAAAAGTTGGTGAGAATTACATAGGTTTTTGATAATTGAGTAAAAATGATGTGCAATTCATGTGTCATGTCAATCTAGTCCATATGTGAGAACATACTAGAAATAAATCGAGTGCATAATCAACCCTTGTGACTGTTATAATGTGATACATACCATACGCTCATGGTCCAATTGAATATGTTATGCGATAACAAACACCCACGTAACCTTTGTAGGAGGCACGTATCCGGGTGGGATTGTCAGTCCAATAGATCTATCAATGTATACCGTCGGCTTGTACGGAGTTAATGATTATGCTAGAATGGTGCTTACTCTAATCATGCTCAAGACATAATGCAACATAGAAAACACATAGACACATTGATGATTGAATTGCATAAAATGATGTTGTAACATGTTTCACCCCAAAAATGGTGATAAATAGAAAAGGGGGCTATGTAAAACTCACCTTGGTAAAATGTTATATCTTGAAAATAATGTGTTGCCCAAATGTGTCAAGTATCACCCTATAATAAGGTAATAAATATGTCTAAGTCTATCAAGTCTACAAATGTATAAGTTTCTAGGGCTTCGAATTGGGGATAAACGCTCGTTTGATTATTATTAAAAATGTTTGATAATTGAGAGAATATTAGTAAATAATTAACCAAAAATCTTTTTATGAAATTTAAACATAAGATGGTTACAAGAATGTGTTTAAAGTATAAAAATAATTTTTATAAAATTATTTTCTTTAAAATAGATTATTAAATCTATTTATAACAAATTGTCAAAATCTAACTTTAATATTTAAAAATATTAAAATTAAATAATTTTTAGTTTAAAATTCATATTTCTGTTCTAAATATTTAAAAATAAATTGTATAAAATTTTGGTGCAAAAATAATAAAAATTGAATTTATTATGATTTAATTATGATTAAAACTAACAAAATTGATTAAAAATATTAAATAAATGATTTTTCAGAAATAAAAATCATTTCTGAAAAGCTTAATGTTATAAAAACTTAAGATAATTTTTGTGGAAATTAATAAGATCGTTTTGATATTTTTATAGATTTTTATAAATAAAATGGAATAAACTTGAATTATTTATTATATATATTAAATAAATAAATTTTTGAAAACTAAAAATTGGGTGTTGAACTTTTTCATCAGATTAACATAATATAATTTTTGTAGAATTTATAAAAGGGTTTTGGTATTTTAAAATGAATTTTAAATATATACATGAATATATATATATATAAGTTAAGCCTTAAAAAAAATGGTGCTTGTGGGACTCGAACCTGGCCATCTGGCCGGTTCAAGTCTTTGTGAAAGGAGGCCAACCAACTGATCTGTGAATCAGTTTGGTGATTGTTTTAAGTCAGATTTATATATATATGATAACTGCGAAGAGTTTTCTTCCCCAATTCAATTCATATGAACCCTAACTATTACAATAATCAAATTCAACAAGTAATAGCCCCTGATACGATGGGGCTATTGTTTGCAGATGTCTGATGAACAAAACCCAACAACAGAATTATACTTACAAGTTTGTAATCGCGATGAACGCTCGGTCAAACCAAAAAGTCAACAGGAATCAATTTACGAGTTTCATCATGCGTTAGAGAGAAAATTTAGATTGTGTGAAGTGTTTTCGGCACTATTGGATTAAGGGAGTGGGTTTAATTTATAGTGAAATCAAATAATTGGCAAGTTGAATTGATTGGTCAAAATGGTGAAACCCGGTTCGTATTTTGCTCAATCAGGAGCTATATTACGCGAATTATTGACGTTTGATTGCGTCGTCATTACTGTTTTCCAAAATGTGGTTCAATCATATAAATATGATTAGTATTAAAGGCACAATCCTTGGTCAAACTTGCCGAGCTGCACATCGCACAGAACAGGAAAGGGGTGGAGTAGTCTTGGGCCGGTTTTAAGGGATGGGGTGGATGATCAAGTGGGCCGGCTCACTCTTCTCCTGGCTTTGGGCTGCAAAAAGGTCATGGGCTGATTTTTTTTTTGTGTGGGCTTCCGAAAACCCAAAAGAAAATGTCACAGTTTAAAATTTGAATTTATTTGCCTCGTTTTTCAAATTTCAAGACTAAAGTGTTGGAAATTTTTAAAAAGGTTATAATTATTATTTTAAAATGTTGAAACAGAAACGTTGCTTTATATTATATGGTTTCCATAATTGTTTGAATAGCTTCCATATGAATCAACCATGTAGTTGGATTGGATTTCAAGGTTTTATAATATTTTTCATAAAAAGAAAATGGGGAGTGGGCCAATGTCACGCAGAATTTGTTTTGGCTTTGTATACTACATTTTTTTTTTGCTACTAATATTAATATTATTTATTATTATACATATGTATATACATATATATATATATATATAAGTTGTGAATTAGGAGGATAAAGACTTAGGTATAAAAATAAGGGCGTTTATATAAAATTTTGGGAAAATTTTGCGATGTTACAGTCTCCCCTACTTTTAGGAACTTCGTCCCGAATTTAGAAGGGAAATACCTGGTTTACAATTGGCCAACTACCGAAATCCTTGATAAAATTTTACACTACCTTAACGTACCTGTAAATTCATGATTACGTTCCGGACCGCAATCACCAATTTACCTTACATTAAGGTTTTGTGTCCTTTTATGACTCTACCGATTGTTGAGCAGGTCTGATAGTCTCCACCAGTCGTTGAGCAGGTGGTAGGGCCTCTCCCCGACTGTTGGGAAGACATGATGACCTCCACCAATCGTTGAGTAGATTGTTTGGTAGTCGACTAATTGTTGTACAAGTAAGCAAGTATGATTATAGATATAGCAATTAGTTCACATTCAAACAAGCATGCACACAGATGTTATGATAATACTTGAATTTATTACTTAAATCAAAGTGTCATTACATAGAATTGAAAGCAAACAACATTTAAATGGTGGGACTTGCTGTTAAGTAGCTGGAGGGTCTTGATCTCGGTTTAGTTTAGGGCATCGGTTACGGTAGTGATTTGGGTCCCCACATTCATAGCATTGACCATAGTTGTATCGATTAGGATTATCAGCCTGAGCAGGGTTGGTGGGTTGATTGGCATTAGGGTTTGGGGTCTCGCGACATGTGTTGACCAGATGGCCATACCTACCACAATTGGTGCACAGGCGACATGCTGAAACAGTGGGATGATGTCGATCGCATGTGTTACACAATGGAAAGTTTCTTGTATAAGGCTTCTTGTTAGAAACTTGGATAGTGAGGTTTACATTAGGATTCCTGGTCTTACGCTTCTGGTTCCTGGTAGTTACCGCGGTCACAATACTTGTTTTCTCGCTTTTCCGAACTAGGGTTCCGTTCTTCTTGTGATCGCCATTTCCATTTCCATTGTTGTTCCCATTCATTGGGATGACTTGAGCCAACATGTTAGAAACCAGAGTTGTGATTTGTTGTGCCAATTGTTGAGAAATAATCGTAGCTAGTTGGGCATCACCTCCATTGTTAGTGTTGTGGTCGGGATTGTGGTTGCTGCTCTCTTCTTCATGATTGTCACCACTGTTAATGCGAGTGTTGTGACGTGGAGACATGATCTGTAGGAGACACAATGAAATGAATGAGGTTATATATACGGAATGTAATCATTCATTCATTAATTAAAACGAATAAACGAAAACGTTGACTTATCAAAGATTCCAGATTCTAATAACATATGAAGACATGCTTTAGCCTATAAGTGAACACTCATCCCGAGAATTCCCAGGTAGGCATCCGGGTCCCTCGTCTGATTGGGATATATGCGCAATGCCAGCCTAGACAGAAGACTCAGAATACAGGCGTTCACCCTTCCAGATTGCACGTGTTCGTTATTAAAATCTAGAACTTCGACGAGATCTCAAGGGGGTTCAGGTTAAACCTGAGGAATTTGTCCTATTAGTCTAAGAGTAGATCCACTGATGGAGAGCAGCCTTCTTGTAAGGATGAAAGTAGAGATAAGAAGTAGGAGGGAGATAGAGAATAGCAAGCAAAAGAAGCAAGTACTTGTTAAATCCTATGGTTATAGACTAGATTATTTTTCTAATAACCTAATTCCCTATAACCATGGCTCTGATACCAATCTGTAACACCCCAACCGATGGCGGAAACATCGGGATGTCACGTATTGATGATTGTTCAGTAGCTCATGGTAAATAATAAATTTCAATAAATGATTTAAATAAATTACATACAATTGTTCTAGAATTTGTACATCAAATTGAATAAAACTATACACATATCTTCAAGCATCAATTCAAATCTTCAAGCAATTAGAACCTGAAACATGTTAAGTTGAAAAGGTTTTGGGTCAACAAAAGTTGGTGAGAATTACATAGGTTTTTGATAATTGAGTAAAAATGATGTGCAATTCATGTGTCATGTCAATCTAGTCCATATGTGAGAACATACTAGAAATAAATCGAGTGCATAATCAACCCTTGTGACTGTTATAATGTGATACATACCATACGCTCATGGTCCAATTGAATATGTTATGCGATAACAAACACCCACGTAACCTTTGTAGGAGGCACGTATCCGGGTGGGATTGTCAGTCCAATAGATCTATCAATGTATACCGTCGGCTTGTACGGAGTTAATGATTATGCTAGAATGGTGCTTACTCTAATCATGCTCAAGACATAATGCAACATAGAAAACACATAGACACATTGATGATTGAATTGCATAAAATGATGTTGTAACATGTTTCACCCCAAAAATGGTGATAAATAGAAAAGGGGGCTATGTAAAACTCACCTTGGTAAAATGTTATATCTTGAAAATAATGTGTTGCCCAAATGTGTCAAGTATCACCCTATAATAAGGTAATAAATATGTCTAAGTCTATCAAGTCTACAAATGTATAAGTTTCTAGGGCTTCGAATTGGGGATAAACGCTCGTTTGATTATTATTAAAAATGTTTGATAATTGAGAGAATATTAGTAAATAATTAACCAAAAATCTTTTTATGAAATTTAAACATAAGATGGTTACAAGAATGTGTTTAAAGTATAAAAATAATTTTTATAAAATTATTTTCTTTAAAATAGATTATTAAATCTATTTATAACAAATTGTCAAAATCTAACTTTAATATTTAAAAATATTAAAATTAAATAATTTTTAGTTTAAAATTCATATTTCTGTTCTAAATATTTAAAAATAAATTGTATAAAATTTTGGTGCAAAAATAATAAAAATTGAATTTATTATGATTTAATTATGATTAAAACTAACAAAATTGATTAAAAATATTAAATAAATGATTTTTCAGAAATAAAAATCATTTCTGAAAAGCTTAATGTTATAAAAACTTAAGATAATTTTTGTGGAAATTAATAAGATCGTTTTGATATTTTTATAGATTTTTATAAATAAAATGGAATAAACTTGAATTATTTATTATATATATTAAATAAATAAATTTTTGAAAACTAAAAATTGGGTGTTGAACTTTTTCATCAGATTAACATAATATAATTTTTGTAGAATTTATAAAGGGTTTTGGTATTTTAAAATGAATTTTAAATATATACATGAATATATATATATATAAGTTAAGCCTTAAAAAAAATGGTGCTTGTGGGACTCGAACCTGGCCATCTGGGCGGTTCAAGTCTTTGTGAAAGGAGGCCAACCAACTGATCTGTGAATCAGTTTGGTGATTGTTTTAAGTCAGATTTATATATATATGATAACTGCGAAGAGTTTTCTTCCCCAATTCAATTCATATGAACCCTAACTATTACAATAATCAAATTCAACAAGTAATAGCCCCTGATACGATGGGGCTATTGTTTGCAGATGTCTGATGAACAAAACCCAACAACAGAATTATACTTACAAGTTTGTAATCGCGATGAACGCTCGGTCAAACCAAAAAGTCAACAGGAATCAATTTACGAGTTTCATCATGCGTTAGAGAGAAAATTTAGATTGTGTGAAGTGTTTTCGGCACTATTGGATTAAGGGAGTGGGTTTAATTTATAGTGAAATCAAATAATTGGCAAGTTGAATTGATTGGTCAAAATGGTGAAACCCGGTTCGTATTTTGCTCAATCAGGAGCTATATTACGCGAATTATTGACGTTTGATTGCGTCGTCATTACTGTTTTCCAAAATGTGGTTCAATCATATAAATATGATTAGTATTAAAGGCACAATCCTTGGTCAAACTTGCCGAGCTGCACATCGCACAGAACAGGAAAGGGGTGGAGTAGTCTTGGGCCGGTTTTAAGGGATGGGGTGGATGATCAAGTGGGCCGGCTCACTCTTCTCCTGGCTTTGGGCTGCAAAAAGGTCATGGGCTGATTTTTTTTTTTGTGTGGGCTTCCGAAAACCCAAAAGAAAATGTCACAGTTTAAAATTTGAATTTATTTGCCTCGTTTTTCAAATTTCAAGACTAAAGTGTTGGAAATTTTTAAAAAGGTTATAATTATTATTTTAAAATGTTGAAACAGAAACGTTGCTTTATATTATATGGTTTCCATAATTGTTTGAATAGCTTCCATATGAATCAACCATGTAGTTGGATTGGATTTCAAGGTTTTATAATATTTTTCATAAAAAGAAAATGGGGAGTGGGCCAATGTCACGCAGAATTTGTTTTGGCTTTGTATACTACATTTTTTTTTTGCTACTAATATTAATATTATTTATTATTATACATATGTATATACATATATATATATATAAGTTGTGAATTAGGAGGATAAAGACTTAGGTATAAAAATAAGGGCGTTTATATAAAATTTTGGGAAAATTTTGCGATGTTACAATATACACTGATATCATCAGCTTTCTCACACAGATTGACAGCTTTAGCAGGAGTAGCAGCCTTAGTGACCTCAGCAGGTTTAGCTGCTTCAGTAACCTTGGCCGCCTCTGCAGCTTTTGCTGCCTCAGCTGCCACGTCCACAAGTTCCTCCTTCGGCAAGACATCAAAATTATGATTTTTGAATCTCACCGGAGGTGGACATTGAGAGTATTTGGGACTGGTGGAGAAGCCTTCCTTGTCAGAGTGTTCTACTATGTGATCAAGGACATACTTGCAGTTTAAATAACTCTCAAGCTTCTTCCCGATCTTTTCATAGTCACAGTTAACAATGGCCAATTGTTTCTTAGTGTCTTCGACTTCATTGATGTAATTATTTATAGCAATTTGTTTGTTAGCCAAGGTTTTAGACAGTTCAGAAACATCCTTTTTATAATTTTCAATTGTACTAAGAAAATTTTTCTCCTTTTGTCTCAAGGAATCAATTGACCTTTGTAACGGACCAACATCAGCTTTTAAATTCAGATTTTCTTCAGTTAATTCTTTAATTCTGAATTTGAACTGATTACACTCTACACAATCTAATTTAGAATCAGAAGAAAAACTTACCTTGTTCGACGATTCAGTAATGGCCATCAATGCATAATGAGCTGCTGTCTTCTGAGCTCCAAAGAATTCGCCGAAGTTCTTCTCTGTGCAGTCAGCATCCATAAGAAACGATCTTTTACCGATCAATGCATCTTCTTCAGCTAACAGATCCTCCAAATCTTCTCCCCTATCAGAATCGCACTCCGAGTCACAGTCAGACGCTTCGGTTTCAGAAGTGATGATGTCAGACTGACTCGAAGTTTCTTCAACTTCGGCTGGTGCTTCAGACGCTTGTTGAGCAAAACAGGCTGCACCACCTTGAGGAGCTTCTTCTCCAATGATCAGATGGTTCCAGTTATAGCCTTCATCAGCTTGAATAACCATGGCTTGACCTTGATTGTTGTTTGTAGGCGGCCTCTGGTTCTGATTCTGGTTGTTGACTGGGACAATAGCACGCTCAGTATTAGGTTGAGCCTGAGCTTGCTGTCTCTGATTCTGATTCGCTCTGTTGTTGTTGAAGGGATTCTGATGTCCTTGCTGCTTAGGTCGGTCACATTCCCTTGCAAAATGCCCTTTTGTGCCACAGTTGTAGCATGTGACCTTTGTTTTGTCGAACCCAAACTTGGTGTTGTTATTGATCAAGACATCTCTCCTTCCCGTCCTGTCCATCTATTCCTTTGCCCTTCTCACCACGCTTGCGAAGTGCCATTGTATGTCTATCAGATCCATGTCGTCCTTATCAATTTCTAAACCCGCGGTGTTCAGCTGCTCTGGGACTGTATTGGTCCGATAGCCACCTTGATTAGAAGTAGAAGCACCTCCATATCCACCATAACTTGTAGTTGGAGCCCCGCCAAAACCTGAAGAAGAAGGTCCACTAAAGTTTGCAGTTGCCTGCGCTGGTGCTGCAAGATGAGAAAACGGGTTAACACCAAATTGGTTAGTATTAAAATTCAAAGGATACGGGTTTGGTCCAAAAGGATATGTAGGAGGAGGAACATCAGCTGGGGGACCATAATTGTCGAAAGCATAAACTGGGTCCGGGTTAACCACAAAAGCAGTTTGTGGTTTGGTGCCACCCACACTGGTGTCCTGAAGAGGATTCCCATAATAGATGCTGGGATTCTGTGGAATGAGCGCCTTGTTTGCTCTCCTGATTTCCTCTATCTCCTTGTTCTCCAGCTCGGTAATGAACTCGTTGATGGAGAGAGTCTGATATGCATTGCTTGACTTTAGAATATCCAACCATTGATGCCAGTGAGGGGGTAGCGCCTCAGCAAATCTTTCTACAAGGTCCGCAGATGAATATAAGACCCCGTACTGATACATTTCAGACATCAGATGGTAGTATCTAGCAGTCAAGTCCCTCAGAGATTCGTTCCCAATAGCATTGAAGTTCTCGAACTCCTTCTTGAGTTGATCCATTTTAACCTTTTGCGTCTTCAGATTACCCTCATTTCGCTCAGCCAGTGCTAACCAAAGCATCTATGATGTTGTGCACTGAGCGAATTGATGAAGAATATCCTTGGGAAGAGCTTGCTTCAATGCCGCCAGCGCCTTCTTCTCATAATTATACTTCTTCCTCTGATCTTCATTCATGTCTTCATTGAGATCGGAGTTGTGGAATTCTCAACCATAGGCCTACTATACCCAGTCTCTATCGCTGACCACACGAGACCATCAATACCCTCAACATACGTTTGAAATCTGCCTTTCCAACCATGGTAGTCTGACATGTATTGCAATTTCGGCGCCCTATTCGAACTACCCGTCTCTAAGTCACTCATGAGAACGGAAGACAGATGATTCGTCTGTGAGTTTGCAGCAGCCGCGAGTGCCCAAGGATTCACGTTCATCGCTTGTTGTTGAGCCGCTAGCGCCCACGGATTGCTTCCGGCAACATTCGCTTGCATCTGCGCTTGTTGCATCCGTTGCGCGTTTCGCTCGGCTGAGTATTGCCAAGGGTTTGTGGGTACGTTCGCTTGATTGTTCAATTGTTGGTTATTATGTTGCCTTGGTTGGTTTAGATGACCCCACGGGTTTGCCATATGTTAATATTTGTCAACAGTCTGATACTTAGTCAAATTTTTCAGTTTCAGGTCCTTTTAGGCGAATAGGAACTCTATTTGTGTGATTATAGGCGATTAGGGTGTAAATGCTAGTGTATGGAGACCTTTCACGCGAGTAGGAGCTATACCACACCTAATTTAGGCGAGTAGCCCTCTATTCGCTAGTAATATAGGCGATTAGGGATTAAGTGTGTAAAGGACTCTTGTAATCGCCTGAGGGATAGGCGATTAGGACAATGATGTGTGATAGGAAGTGTATTCGCTTAAGTGATAGGCGAATACAAGCCTATTCGCTTAAACCAACTTGTAATCGCCTAAATATAGGCAATTAGGGTTTCCTAAATGCTAGAATGTCTGCGTAATCGCTAGATCTGATCTGTAACCCCACTTTTGCTCAAAAACAGTCGTTTTTGCCTCAAAATCTTAACCAAAACAATGTGTTTATACCCCAAATGATTGGAAAAGTTTCCAAAACACTTTTAGAACAAAACCTAATAAAAAACACACGTTTTAATCCATAAACATACACCAAGAATTTGAAAATAAGGGTTTTTATCAAAAACTCAAAGTTTCAAATTTCAAAACAGGTTTTTGCCCAAAAATCACAATTTTTCCATAAAAACCAACCTGTTTTTGCTCGTTTTTGCTATCAAAACACTCGTGATAAGAGCCTCCGCTCTGATACCACTTGTAGGATCGACTAACGTGTCACCCGACAATCACGAGGGCTATATTCAAGGTGCGGAATCCCTTGAATATGTCTCAATAACAAAAACAAAGATGAAACAATGATAAACGAGTAATTACAACACACATACGGGTCAAAAGATTATAGATTAATCACTAAAACAGAGCTCGAGTGTTTACAGAGATCAAATCAGACCTTACAGACCATGGGAGGGTGTTTGGAGAGTGTGTGAGGCAAGAACTAATGATTAGGGCAATGATTGGGACTATTTATACCTCCCATACTCGTACAGACCCCTTTAGGCGAGTAGGAAGCTATCACACATGAACAACTAGCGAGTAGGGCCTATCTCACTAGTATATTCAGGCGAGTAGGGCTATCACACATATATCTTCAGGCGAGTAGAGCTATCACACATCAAGACTGATGTGGTATAGGCTGTAAATGCCTAAAGCTAATGTGGTATAGGCCGTAAATGCCTAAAGCCACACCGTACTCGCTTGAAGTGTCCCAAACGTCCCGAAACGCGTATCAACATCTCCAAACACCCCGTGACACGTCCAATCAACATATATACTAGCCTAGGGACATCATGCACTTACAGCACTAACATTGGAGATACATTGTTAATTGTTTTAGGTTAAGTGTTGTCTATTTCAGGTGTAAAATTAATATTTCAAATTAGATTTCTCAACCCGGGACGCTCCCGGGGTATAATCTAGCTTATAATAAAAGAATTGAATATTGTTGAGGTGACATTCAATGGAGGCCTCAACCCTCAATCTCTCCTTTGAGAGATGCCACATAGGATGCGATGTGGTAACTCTAGACCAATTAAAAAAAAAAAAATATGGTTTAACTTAATCTATTAAATACCTAATTTACTAAATTTAAATATTAAACCTTTATTATTTTCTCTCATGTTTCCTCCCATAACTTTTAAACTTTGATATTTTTTATATACGAGATTTTTTAAAGAAAAAAAATTACACCAATTTAACGAGCGTTTTATTATCTTTCCAACGAGTACCATAGTGCTATATAAAAAACGGAGAAAAAACGACTATTTTTTGTAACCCGACAGGTATTGTGTCAGGTTTAATGCCTTCGATATTTCAATAAATAACTTTTTTTCCTTATTTCATGTTAGTTCTTTTTAGAATGATCGATTACAAACATCCGCATTCATTTGACATTATATAATATTTTGTAATGGCACTAGATTTATACCCTGGCGCAGAGATTTGTTTAAAATTAATAATAATAATATATTGGCAAGTCATTAATTATGTTGTCATATTAGATATTTTATTATGTCATATTAGATATTTCAACCCGGGACGCTCCCGGGATAAAAACTTTAGATATATTATGAATACATATTTTAAAAGATATATAGAAAATTACCTCAGGTATCTAATCGGGTAAACGGGTATACTTTATCGGGTAATCGGGTCGGGTAAATGGGTATATCATCAAATCCCAAACCCGCGAAAAAAATAAAAACTAATCCCATACCCGGACCCATACCCGATTACCCGACCCCAAACCCGTCCCAAATGTGCCGGGTTTCAGGTTTACCCATCGGGTTCGGGTTTGATTGCCATCCCTAAAAACCATCTTTTAGAGGATTACTAGTTTGATTGTTACATGCCATATAAATTTGATTTCAGTTAAAACCAAAATGAATCGAATATGGTACGATTTTTATTCCTTCGGTAGACTTTGAATGTATGTGGTCTCAAATCTCAAACTGATGAACACAAAGATATCCCTCCTAATAAATAACATTATTTGAATCTTTCAAGATGTCCGTTTAACCAAAATTCAGATACATAAAATACCACCACTTGACACCACTGTTGGACTAGACCAGACAATTTAATTTCTCTTGCATGATGTTTTGTGTTCAATCCCAAAAAGGAGTAGATTGTGATTAATTTGGTGTAATTTAGGAGTGAATATCATCGTGGTACATTCGCGATCCAAAAAATACCACTTGGCAACAGCTTTGATAACTTTAACACCAGAAATGATATCCCAACAAGAAAATAAGGTCCTGTCATTTGTAAGCTTTATGTTCCCACCTTAAGTATAGTATAAAAGCAAACCATGTTGCACTGAATACAGACGGTATAAAATTCAAATGCAACTGGAAACATGTAACATCTAAAACATTTGACAATAAACTTAGAAAACATAGGAGTTTGCTTGTGTTTTAAGTTTATTAGTCCCCGTGGATAGTATACCTCTCCCACTTCTTCGTTGGGTCATATATCTGCAATCGTGAATCACAATTTCATAAGAAATCTGTCTTTGATAAAAATACATACGACAAACATAACAGAAATTGGGAAAAGATAACGCGTGGGATGTTACCTCCCATCTTGAAGCAGGAAATATGTGTTTGTTCTTCTCGTACCAGTGCCTCTCAACGACTTTACCAGCATGCGACTGTTAAACAATGACAATATAAATTTATTATATACTCAAAAGAAAAATGTAGCACAAACTGTGTAACCATAAGAAATTAAACATTGTTCGCACATCAAAGTGGAAAAGCTGTTGATACAAGATAATGAAAACATAAGGACATCTATTTTACCCCCAATTTCAGACAGCTATGTATCAGGTAAACTACATGAGAGAGCAATAACTTATGTTTCATGTGTTTCTAGAAGTTGTCAACAGTTGACATTGACATCTATGTTTGGATTTTTTATCAGATTTCCTAGCCCGGAACAGTGTTCATATGATGGTTGAAATTATTACAGACTTCATACCGAAAGAAGCTGTAACCGCTGATAAAGAAAAATAAACATACCGGTCCACTTTTTCCCCTGGCTTTGTTTACAATCAGCTCATAGAAACTGTGTTGCTGAAAATGGACAACAGCTATGAGATCCGAGAAATGAATGGTCAGAGTTGACCGCAAGTAATAAATTAAATAAAGTACAGATTTCTTACATGTGGAATGATGAGATCTTCTTTCACATATAAAAGGTTTTCAACTGAAGTCGTAAGTTGCTGCTGGACAGCACGTATAACTCGCCAATAGTATCACCTTTTCGAACCTTTAAAGTCATACCAGTAAAAAAGAGTCCATAGTTGATGAGGAATATAATGATATTTAACATGGATAATAAAAAATAATGACAAGTTAGACATAACAAATACCTGCATCACTCGCCGATGGCCTACTCCATCCCAGTAACTGTAAGTGATTTCAAGCACCTCATCTGCAATGCAATTAAAATATGACTAAATATATCACTTTTAATAGTTCTATACAAGTGATACAACATTAAGTTCATGTATTATAAATTACTTTTAATCTGCTCTTGCTCACGTAGCCACTGTTTCCGTAACCTTTCACGCTCAGCTTGCTCCTCTGCCTCTCTCTCACTGAAGGAGTATGCTTCACACAACCATGGTGACATTTAATCAGCTTAAACATCAAAAATGTTCCTTCTACTTACTTAGTGTGTGCTTCAGTGCGTGTAGTATGTGTGTGTGTGGGATGGGTGGGGGTTGTAACTTGTAAAAGGGGCAGAGAGACGCCACACCTGTGTGGCAGAAAGCTTGTTTCCACGGTGGGATCTTTGCCAAAGCCTCTTCGCCCGAACATACTAGGTTCTGTAGTTTCTGCATAAACGGGACGACAAACAAACAACCAGATGTCATATTTACATCATAGGGACATACGGTTAATGGAAGGGTTCAAGGGGATATTAGCTACACTTACTATCTCCCCCAACGTCTTCTTCCCCATTTTCAACATCTTCAGAAAACGACAACCTAGGTTAGCCTTGATTTTCCTCTTTTTAAGTTTCTGCAACTGAAGCTCCTCCTCCCTAAAATCCATCAAATAAAGAAACAAATAATCAACACAAAAAAAGGTAAATATAACTGCAAACAAGCAAAATAACCAGATGTCATATTCCTCACTCTTGTTGTAGCTTTTGAAGCTTCTCTTTCTCTTCTTCTTCAATCTTCGTCCGAATGTTAACCCTCTATACATAATCAAGCATAAATCCTTAGTCATATTTCTAATTAGTAAGCAGAATGAACCAATAACAGTACTCAAAATCTCAAATCAATCATTCACCTTCTCAACATACTGCTCCCTTGTAACTAACCCAACTGTTTCCTTCTTGAAGGCAGTCTCAAGAATCTGATCAATACATTTCAAAACTACATCAGTACATAATCAATGAAGCACTACGCTAAACTGTATTCTGTTATTTCTGTAATCATGCATGTCAAATTTACAGGCTAAAGTGCAATCCGCTAAATTAACGCACAAAATGCCAGAGAGTCAGAGACAATGGCACATATACAATCAATTGACGATAACATGCATGACTATACGTCAATTTTAAAGGCTAAGGTGCAATCCATAAAATTAAGGCACAGAATGAAAGAAACAATGGCGAATACACAACCAATTGATGATAACAGGACTTGGTTTAGAAAGCGCGAGGCACACAAAAGCGACAAGGTCTAAAATCGAGGTGCAAAGCACAAAAGCGGCGGGCTTTTCGTACCCGAGTGCAAAGTAATTATATAGTTTTTTCATATATCCCATATCATAGGCCTTTAGCTTCCACTTCCCAGAATATAGCTATAAAAAGGCTTTTATATAAATTTACCTGCATGTACAAGCCAAAAAAAAGCCAAGCTACAACATCTTGCTGAAAAAAAAAACCTAAGTACAAGAGACGTGTGCCTCAGACCAAAAAACAAGATAAAACCCCAAATAGTGCGCCTTTTTGGCACTTCTTGAATTTACCCTAGGCGTTGAGCAAAAAAGCGATGGACTGTGAACCTAGCGCGCCTCACGCCTCAGCTCACTTTTTAAAACCATGTAACACTCACAATTATCCATAAAATTAGGGCACAGAATGACATAAACAATAGTGAGTATACAATTTTACAGGCTAAATTGCAATCAGAAAAACTAGGGCACAGAATGACAGAAATAATTGTGTAAATACAATCAATTATACGTCAATTTTCAAGCTTAATTACAATATGCATAATTAGGGCACAGAATGAAAGAAACAATGGTTAATAATATTATACAATCAATTAACAATAACAGGCACAATAATGGTAGATTTGTCAATTAATCCACCTTCTCTCTCCACCTTTTTACCTTCTCTCTCCATCATTTCACATTCTCTTTCCACCTTTTTGCATTCTCTCTCCACCTTTCATTTCACCAACACTCTCTCTCCACCTTTTCCTCTCTCCACCTCCTTTTTCCTACTTTTCTCTCTACAATTTCTTTCACATATTAATTCAAAGATCCAGATTTATTACTAACGTATGCCACACGAGCCCTTTAACACATGTTACTTAGTCTCTTCAAACAAACTCATTTCACATACATCACTAACACGTGTAATTGGTTCAAAATAATTATCATGTTAATTTTGGACTAGTATAACAACATAAAAGAACACATGTATATAAAAATTTATTGCAATAGACATTGAGTGTAACAAATTAATTTCATATAAATCTAAACAATTAAACAGATGATATAAAACTATCATAAACTAACAAAAACACATGATACTTAAAATTATGATTCATTCTTTAATAGTCGTCTTCGGCGTTATGCTTCATTCCTTATTAGGCATCTTCAGCTTCATGTTTCAATCCTTAGCACTCCATCTCTAGTCAATCCTTGTGTGGAGTAGCCGGCTTGAACTCCGGTGGTTGTTCATAGAACCTCCTACATTAATTATTTTTAACATGTGTTAGCATCACTAGAAAATGTTAATTGGGTCAATTTAGGTGTTAATTGGACATATACTAACATGTGTTAGCATCACTAACACATGTTAATTGAACCCTAACACGTGTTAGTTGGGCATATACTAACAAGTGTTAGCATCAGTGACACATGTTAATTGAACCCTACAGTAGGAACCATATACACACCTGTGTTAGTATCATTAACACATGTTAATTAAACCCTAACACATGTTAATTGGGATAGATTCATCAGTAGGTACCAATACAAACATGTGCCAGAATCATTAACATGTGTTAATCGAACCCTGACACATCAGTAAGCACCAATACAAATATTCAAAAACTTCACCAAAATCAAACCTTTACTTTAATATATACAAATACATACATTTTTATAAAACTACTCTAAAATATATACATATTTACATATAAACAGTCAAGTTATATTTTCAAAAAAAAAAAGTTTTTTTATTTTTCTAATTAAAACATTTTTATTCTATGATTAAATAAATATTTACATGCAAATTCAATTGGAATAAATTCATCAGTATGCACCATATACAAACCTATGTTAGCATCACTAACACAGGTTAATTGAACCCTAACACATGTCAATTGGGATGGATTCATCAGTAAGCACAAATGCAAACATGTGTTTGGATCACTAACAGGTGTTAAATGAACCCTGACACATCAGTAAGCACAATACACAAAAAATCAAAACCTTCACACAGAATAAACATATATATAAGAAATAAAAGTAAAATTATTAGAGAAAAATTAAAAGATATGCCAAGAAAATAAAAAACATTTACTATTTAACACATGTTAATTAAACCCTAACACATGTTAATTGGGATAGATTCAGCTCCTAATTCAAAACTAACAGACCTTAAACAAAAAAAATGCAATAAAAACACATTTTTTTAACATCCAATCTAACATAAACAAAATAATAATAAAAAAAATCAAAAAGGTTAACATAAGTTTTTTTTCATTCAAGCATTTGATCAAACACTTGGTGTGCGAACAAACTATCCCCAAAATTGTTTATATATTATAAAATCATTATCCACATTAACAACTTTATGATTCAATCACTGTTTAATTCTTCAAACAAATATCATTTACATATACATAAATTTCATCAACACACATTCTTCAAAACAAATTTGTATAATTATGCCTTTTGCTCTAGTTCAAATCAATGCATAATTAAACCTAAAAAATTAAAAACTATGAACAACAACAAACCTGAAAAGAGGTGGGGTTGTACACGAGTTTCAGCAGAAACTGTCACACCCTCAAATTTCCACTTGCGGGGTTTTACCGCGAGTCGCATGACAAACCAGGATCCAAGTCAACGATCACAATAAACAACTCTATATGAGAAATGTAAATAGACATAACCATTAATTTAATAAGCGGAAGCGCTTAAGTAGCATTTAATCAACTATGCTATCATCTCAAAAGTTATTCAAAATACTTTTATTACAAAACGTGCAACTATGCCTAGACGCCAATGCAGACCCGTGCGCCTAGTTCCGTTCATTGCTACCTTAGCGACCTGAGAAAAACATTCCAAAAAGATGTCAACATATAATGCTGGTGAGTTCACAGGTTTGTTCAATATGTTACCAAAATGTTACCATGTCCATACTATATCAAGGTTACCAAGTACGCTAGCTAGGCGTATGTTTCATTACTACTACGATTGGAAACCATTACTAGACACGTTTAGCAATGTTTAGCATGTTTAAGCAGCCCGTATGTTCAGCATGATAATGTTCCTGTTCGAGACAATATGCACCCGCCCGGCCCTCCAAGCCGACGAGTGGGGCAGGTCACGCCCAATAGATCTATCCACATTTCCCCCGTTGTGCATCCCCGCACATTCATGGTTTCCCCCGGGACTTCCAAAAGATCGTATAGCAATATAAAGTTAAAACCATAGTATGACATATGTTACCAAAACCGTTTAGCGCATGTTTTCTCCCCCAAAAGTTAAAGCAGTAAAAGTGGGGCCGTGAACTCACCTTAAGTAGCGTTCTTCAATTACAAGTAAAGATGTTTAGCCCTTGATAATCCCTCTACCGGATATCTATCAAAATGTTCACATAAGTGTTCTGACTAATAACCACAAGGTTATCTAGTCCCCGATTGTCCAGATCGTAACCAAGTATGTTTTAAAACGTGTTTAAATGTTTAACCGACACACTAGACCGACCCGACATCCCGTTGGTGACCCATTACCCTAACTAATCAAGTACACATAGATTACACACAAGGTTCAAGCATAAAACACTTAGTTTGTATAAAAAATCTCATTTCTGCATCAGAACGGTCGAACCAGTCAGTTTTAAGTCTCTTTCGCACCTTTTCAGTCTCCTTCGCCCGTTTTATATTTCGTTCGACCGTTCGATGCTTCCTTCGCCCGTTTTACCTCATTCGCCCAACAAAAACCCAGGTTCGACCCTGGTCTTCCTCCTTCGCACCTTCGATCGGTCGAAGGAGGCCAGGTTCGCCCCTGTTGTGCAATTTTTCCTAGAAACGCTTCAAACACATTCAAAATGACTCGAAACATCATCAAACACAGCAGTCAAGTATAGATAACTTATTCCTACAAAACCCCCACCGATTTCCCCCGATAATACGTCCGTTTTAGCCCTTTCCCAAAATGGTAAAGATTATGGAAACATCACTTTCATGCATGAATAATTTACCCAATTTGGAAATTTTGAAATCGACTCATATTCAACTTGAAATGCTCAGTTTGTCG
Organism: Ambrosia x helenae; assembly: GCA_030844895.1. Classification (NCBI taxonomy): domain Eukaryota; kingdom Viridiplantae; phylum Streptophyta; class Magnoliopsida; order Asterales; family Asteraceae; genus Ambrosia; species Ambrosia x helenae. The sequence continues at coordinate 13,770,045 of CM061224.1, read as the reverse complement.
AGTGTTCGATCTTTTCTTATCAATTCTATTGATCATAAATATCATGCATCAAGTTTAGATCCAATAAAACCCCCAAATACCCATAATATCATCATACCCAATCCTAACCCTAAACAACAATATTCCAACATCAATAACAATCCTATATCATGTTTCTATCATGGATATAGCAGCAAATCATCGAACAACACACAACATCACATAATACACAATTTACATATGTTATTCACCATGAAACCTATGTTAAATGATAATGTTTTGATTTAGAAAGATGTTTAAAAGGTTTTTAATCATAAAAACACCCTTAGAACAGATCCGGACAATTTGGGTTAGATGAAAACGAATTAAAATGCTTTTAAAAAGGTTTAGGATTATGAACACACCTTGGATTCTTGTTTAGATGTTGTAGATAGGTTAGATTATGAAAAAGAAGAGCAAAAACTCCTTCCTTAGTGTTTCAGATCGTTTGAGAGTGTTTTGAGACGGTTAGGGTTTGTGAAATGATGAAAAATGACAAAGGTTGGTATTTATACTAATCCTCCTTCGCACCATTTCAATGGTCGAAGGTGGTCTCCTTCGACCCTTTCACAGGGTCGAATGAGCCCTGTTCTGGTCGAAGGGAATTCCTTCAATTCCACTTTCCTGGTTCGCCCATCTACAAAGGGTCGAACCAGACGATTTCTCTCCTTCGACCACTCGAAGTGGTCGAACCAGGATTCCTTTTTGACTAGTTTTCCAGTTTGTCGTGTTTAACGCATTCTAACACCTCTTAACACATAAGCATGCATCCTTAGTCTATATTTAACATATTTAAGCATAGATAATCATTTACACATCATTTAAACGCATCTATGTATATAATCCACCACACGACCCATAATCTACACATATACTTAATTAGTTCATGTAATGTCACCAACAACGGAACCCGGTACTAGTGTATTACCAAAACGACTCCCAATGATCCTCCAGATCATTGTACCCTGGACAATCCTAACTTGACCCGACTCAACTAACCCAGTTAAGTTTGTTTATAAACGTTTCTCGCTAAGGTAGACTTAGATGTTACTAATATGTTTAAGCCAAACATGTCGGGTGTCACAGAAACTATAGCAGTTGCAGCAGCGTTCACTGTCTCTATGGTGTTATTAATCGAACCCATGGTGGTGAATGGTTCTGTGGTTGTCGTTGATGATGCTGGTGGTGGTTGTTTTGATGGTGGGAGCGACGGTGGTGGTTATGTTCGAGGATGATGATCGATGGTTGTTGCAGACATTAATAATGGTGGATGATGATGGTGGTGGTTAGTGTGGTCGATGGTGGTGAGGCGGTGGTGGTGGCTGCTCATGGTGGTGATAGGAGAGAATGAGAGATAATGTGGTGGTGAGAGAATGAGAGATAAGAGAGAGAATGTGGTTTATATAGGGAGGGGAAATGATTTAAATTTGAAAAGAGTGGGAAATACAAAATGACTTAAATAACCTTTATAATATAATATGGGTTAAATCATAATGGATGATGTGGCCAAATGTAGGCCAAGTATCAACTTTACTAAGGTTTTCTCAAAAATCAAGGTTTTTCTCTAAATACTTCCCATATATATATATATATATATATATATATATATATATATATAGGATTTGGATCATTTGAGAACCATCATTTAGGGAGAGAACCAAAGAACCAAGTGTGAACATGTGGCATTTTTGTAAATATGTTGTAAGGTGGCATTTTTGTAAATATGATGTATACCTTTAAAAAAAAAAAAACATCAGCTTGCTTTTACGTGAACCATCTTCATCTTCTCCAAATCTCTTGCAAAACCCTAGTTTACTCCATAACCATCATCGTTCAATCCTACCCTGATACCACCTTAACATCACCGAACAACCACCTCAACACCACCATATCAGTGTCACACCATCAATTAACCATAATATCAACTCGTTTCACCACTAAACCAACTTCGAGTTACATCAATGGCATCGTCTGATTCTTCACGTGTTGCTCCTAATCCATCTATCAATGATAATGCAAATCAAACGTCTGGTAAAAACCCTATGTCTACTTCATCTGGAAATCAACACATTGTTCATGTCTTCGAATCTATGTCTACAGATTCCATGTCTACAGCATCCATTGTTGGTGTTTCTACAGAATTTGTTACATACGATGAAAGCTCACCGTCTAACGCACCAACGTCCATACCTGCTGATAAAGGGTTGCAATTTGTATGATCTGAAACTAAAGGTATAATACTATCCTTTTCCATTATAGTGTATTCATACATGTGCGTATATGACATCTGATTACATATCGATTACAACATAACATTTATTTTACATATATATACTTCATAAATGCACATGTGCATAAACTACTATTTTGGTTTGACTGATAACCGTATACATGAGTTTGACTGATAACCTAATTAATATTAAGTCATTTTAATTGTTTTGGTTTGACTGATAACCGTATAAACTTTGCGGAATACTTGATATGTATGTACACCTGGTTATTTAGATATATATGATTAATATTTGTTTTGTACATATGTGTGATTGATCCATGTATAAAGTTCATTTTTTTAATGATGTCCTACTTATCAATTTCACACAATCAATATATTTTTAACAATACAAATTGATTAATGTTCTGTTATTGTTATAATATTATAATATGAATACAAAAATAACATTCATTTTACAAACATATTATACATGCACATGTGCATCACGCAATGTTTGTTATATTTTACATCAATTTCATACCACCCAATATAAATTGTTTACTAATCATCCATTGTCCATTTTTTTAAATATATATATATATATATATATACAGGAACAATAATGACTTCTGTGTATGCAACGCCTGATGGCACCTCGTACTGGATACCCGATGTTGATGATGCATACACGCCTGTCTTACATAGTACATTCGAACATTGGGAGGACATTGTGATTATGTACAACACCTATGCGACAAAATCCGGGTTTTCTACCCGTCTCGGCACAACAAAACGAAAAAAAAACAAAAACGATCCTTCCAACAAACAACTAACACATCGATACATACTTTGTTCCAAAGCAGGCAAACCAAAATTCAAAGATTTTAATCCTTCTGACCCTCCCAAAAAAACACCGTCGAAGCCGTTTTACCGTTTCCGAATTTCATGCACGACTAACAGTACGATATGACAATGATACAAATCTGTTTGAAATATATGGTTTCAATCCAGTACACAACCATTGTATGGTTAGTAGTGACAATTCTGACCTAATGAAACAGAACAGACAACTTGGATTTGAAGAACAATTCATACACAGAGTTAGTCTCAACAAGATTGGCCCGCATGTTGCACATAACATCCAAGTGTCTTTGAAAGGCAGACCTCATAATGTTCGTGGCACCAAAGATGACTTTAAAAATTGCACTCGCGACATACGTTTGTTTATTGGTGAACGTGATGCGCAACTCATATTGGACACAATGAATGCCAGAACCAGAAATCTGAAAGAGTTTTATTTCGATTATGTTGTAGTTGACAATGAACTACGATCATTCTTTTGGGTTGATTTCGTGTCCTTGCGCAATTATGAATCCTTCGGTGATGTTTGTGCATTTGATGCCACTTATGACACCAACAAGTGAGTATTTACTATTCACTTTAAATATTCTTTACTGTTCATATTATGCATCATTTTTTATTCATAACTTACAATTACAACATACTAACCTGATGCACATGTGCAATCACTATATAATTCCAGGTACAAAATGATCTTTGTACCATTCACTAGTGTTGATCATCACAAAAAATATGTTACATTTGGTGCTGGCATGTTGTATGACGAGACGATTGAATCATACACGTGGCTACTCAACACCTTCTTGACTGCTCACAAACATCGGCAACCAACATTCATACTCACCGATCAAGATGCCGCCATGAAGCAAGCCGTATCAACTGTATTCACCAAATCTATCCATCGTTTGTGTATGTGGCACATTATGCGGAAACTTCCGTCCAAGGTACATCATGTATTATTTCATATTAACAATGCAACATTACCTTTAAACATATTAGTAATACTCTATGACTAAACTGACCAATGCTTATATTATGTTTAGATTTCAAAAGACATCTTAGACAACACAACTCTTCGCTCTTCCATTCATAAATTAGTATGGAACTTATTCATTACTCCTGACACGTTTGAATCAAGATGGCATCTATTAATGGAGGAGTACCAAATGACTAGTCACCCTTGGTTGTGTGAAATGTTTGACATTCGACATGATTGGGTCCCATGCTATTTCAGAGAAATTTCCATGTCGTGCTTAATGAAAACCTCCTCAAGGTGTGAGAGCTCAAATGCGCATTTCAAGGTTAACTCCAAGTCCACAAACACATTGGTACAATTCCTTATGTGTTTTGACACATCCATTGATGATCAACGCCACACCCAACGCAAAATGGAATTTGAAAGTGATACTGCAACTCCCCGACTAAGTACAGGCCTCCGTATAGAATCACACGCCGCCGAAATATACACGTGGTCTATGTTCACTGAGGTCAGAAAAGAAATATATATGGGCATGATGCACTGTCTGCCTATTGAAAGGCCAACCGATGGATCTTCGAACATCAAACACTATACTATCCGGCATTGCAAAACAAACATGGACTATGTGAATGAATTTGAGGCACCTTCTTCAATATTATTACTTTATTGGTTAATATAAAAAAAACTGCCAAAATACCATTATTGCACATGTGCAACATCCATACTCATCATTTTACCAACATTCATCAACCACCTTAAACATTTATATGCAACACATATATGTATTACTACATGTTTGTATCATTAACTTTGTGCCATTCCCTCCAAACACATCAATATGCACATGTGCATACTTTCAATAATCATGTATTTCATATTATAACACTCACATACATGCAGGTTGCCCTTAATGTTTCTGATAAAACCGTAAGCTGTACATGCATGGGTTTCATCCGTCTTGGTTACCTATGTCGTCATGCATTCTGCGCATTTCGATACAATCAAATCGACCGTATTCCAGCACGTTACATTCAGCCAAGATGGAGACGGGATGCCCTTCCAGCAGTAGTTCACAGCATATCCAACATGTACTCATCTGACACCAATGAGGTTGCTGTTTTAAGGAATGAAATATCAAAAATTGTTTCACAATGCATGACCCGACTTAGACGCAATCCTGAAAATCTACGTGCCTTATCGACAGAATTCAAACAAATCAGAAATCGTATATTCAAATCATTCCCTGATGAACCCCAATGCAACCAAAAAACAGCCAACATCAGTGACATACTTAACCTACCTGCTACTTCCGATGTCAATGTTCATCCTCCACAAGGTATAACAAACAAAGGGTGTGGTACGAAGAAACAACGGATCGGCCCGGGACAAAAGGTTAAAGACAAAAGAAAAAAAGCTGCCCGTCATTGCAATAAATGTAACAAATATGTTTACGACCATGATTCACGCAACTGTGAAAAAGTACGGGCTGCAAAACTTGCTCAACAATCAGAAAAGCGTGCTGCCACATCAGCTAAAGGCCTTTATGTTCCCACCGACACTGATGAAGACGGCGATTTCGATGACAATTATGATGATGATACTAGTGACAATGATGTTAATGAAGGATCTTCAGGTGTTGATGCCCACGGAAATACTACTAATGTTACTGAAGGAACTTCAGGTGTTGCTACTCATGAACAGCCGCTTAGACGTTCGTCTAGGCCTCGTAATGCACCTGGACGTTTTTGAATTTTCCAAATTATATTGTTTTAACTATATTGATATTTTGTTTTTGTTTTTTTTATTTCAATATGTTTCGACATTATGCTTACATTATTTACATACAATACATTTATTAAATGTATGCAATTATTAATCCAAACATATTACATATGTTAATGCACATTCGCACTACTCAAACAACATACTGTTTATGCACATGTGCATAATACAACATTTTTACAACACATCAATTTCCAACATCTAAAAATCATAACTAATACATTTGTAATACAATACACACAACATGTACTGTTATGCACATGTGCATAATGCAAAATTTTACAACACATCAACTTTCGACATCCATATAATGTGTTTTTTATATCAAAAATTAAAAACAAATTAGTTATGTTATCCGTCATACAACCATTACACCATTTCATATTACTAATACATAACTCATACACATTAATTCGACATATATTTACAACTTATGCACATGTGCACTTTCACACATTTATATATTTCATATTCTCAGATGCACATGTGCATTCGTCCATACATTCATATATTCCCAATTCAGCCAACAAAATCATATTACAATACTTCATACGATCATGTGGTATACCTGTCATGCGTACTCATACACACATGCACATGTGCGTATGACTACATTCTTAATATAACGATATTACCTACCATATGAAAATGATCACAACATAACTCACCCGAAAATAACCATATACTACTGATCAACATATAAATATCCATACACCATATTTCAAAATATAAAACTTTAGTTTCTTACCAAGTATTTTCACTAATCTAATAAACCAAACATACCCATCCTAACCACCAACCTTTTTACGACCTACCACATGCTAATCCTTATGTTCTTTTTGTTCATCTTCCTCCCATTTCTTTAACTTCTCGCAACACTCACAATACCTCTTCATTTCATCATCTATCATTTTCCTTGTAGCTTCGTCCTTCAACATAAGCATTGTTTCTTTTGCCGTATTTTCCACAGACTCCTTATACACATTTACTTCTGATAACAACAATGTTGCTGCGATTTTCATCCTCATATTCAGAATTTGACATGTTTGTATTTCTTTATCCTTACTGAATCCGCACTCAAACTTCTCATTACTCCCTCTATACATCTCCATATGCCTCATAGCAAATACCCCACAATCTGTGACATTATCAGACGTCGCCCACTCCAACTTCATTCTTGTCAACTTTGCTTTGGCCATGCGTTCCGCCTTAGGATGATTAACCGTCCTCAAATAGTCAACCAAATAATTCTTCTGCAGTTACATAAACATACACACTATTATACATAATTATAAATATAATAATATCTATTTTTTCTACTTAATTAATTTAAATTATAAACATACCACTTTACATGGAGACCCAATATCACTAAACTTTGTTCCCACTCTCATGGTGTACAACCCTTTGTTTGATACCATGTTATCAATCACCTCCACCTTTTCATTTTCCAAATCAAAACATATCAGATAATAATGTCTGTTCTCCAACATTGGGATTATTATAATGTTGAATGCCTTCAAATCCATTAGTTTGTCATCACATTCCAACACTTCCCTCAAACGTGACTTCATTGTTCCGAAAGCCTTTTCCTTTGTTTGACGCTTATCCAACATAAATCCCGGCTGTTATTTCACATAGACATATTACCAACATTTATTAATAATCACACATATATATGTTCAGCAGTTTGTTTATAACCAACAAAAAAAATACAATAACTATCACTACTTACTATTGTTGTTGCGTAACAACATAACCGTCTCTTCCCTTCTGCTTTTAATTTCCTCTCATTAAAGTTAAGCATTGTTGCCCAACAATCTATCACATTTGCTTCCACCTCTTTCCCTTCCCTCAAAGATGTAATCAGATAGGTCATTGTTGTCAACCCATGTTCAGTTTCAAATATATTTTTCCTACAACATTAAACAATTCACATAATTCAATTATAAATAAACATCCATAATTATCATAATCATTGTGCACATGTGCATTTACACATGTAACCGACTTTCCACATATGTATCTACACATGCAGCCCATTATGCACATGTGCATTTACACCTATAAACCATTATGCACATGTGCATTCACACCTATAAACCATTATGCACATGTGCATTTACACATCTATGTATAATGTAACTTTCCTAAATGTAAAATTTGCACTATCTTTACTGACTTACATAAATGACATCGCAACCTCTTCCTTCTCCACAGCAATATCAATAGATTCATTAGCATCCTTCTTCATATCCACCCTACATCATTATCATTGTACATTATTACCACAAAACAAAACATTTAAAAATACAAAACATTAACCTAGCATTACCCACATTTACGATAAAATATTTAACAAGTAAGTTTACCTTTCTTTATCAACAACTGTTGTCAACAAAAATTGCCATACCAATTTTTCCTCATCATCTAATGGCCTGCATAAATTGACCTCTTTAACACCCATTTTGTCATCCTCTGTATCTGATTCAACCGAGCTTTGTGACAACAATTTAAAGCTTGGCACTGTATTATCAACCACCTTTGTTCTTTTTGATCTTCTCCTTTCAACTATCTCAGCCTCAGTGTTTACAATCACATCCTTTATAACATCATCCACATTTCCATCATTTATCACTTTCCCTTCATCACCTTTCTTCCTACTTGCCCTAATATAAACATTCTTTCCTCTAAGAAACCCAATACGCACATTTCCCGTGTCTACATTATCAGACTGTTCAACATTTTCTACACCATCTGAATTTTTAGTATCCATCATGTCTACCATTGTATTAACCTTACTACTTTCCTTACTACTTTCTGGCACAACCACATTATTATGCACACCACACTGCCCTTTGTTTCCCTCGGATGAACTTACATTCGTCTTTATCCCGAACAAGCAATCATATGTTTCAACTAAACCAGCCACCTTGACATCATCAGGAAATTTCGAGCATGCTTCAACTATATACGTGTCCAACACGTCCTTTTTCTCAACAATCCAATCTATCAAACTCTCAATTTTCTTGATGTGCCCCTAATTAACAACAACAAAAAATAAAAATATCATTAATATCAATTCAATAATATACGACGAAACAACATATATCATAATGCACATGTGCATTATACCGCATTTATTTCTTTACAAATCTGAACATCAATATACAATTATTGTTCTCTATATATCTTCAAATACATTTCATTAAATACTTTATTAAACACATATATTACACAACAAATCCAACAGAATGCACATGTGCATCAACTTATGCTTTATATTATGCACACGTGCATCATTTAAACATCATTTCTAACCATATCACAATCATACATTATGCACATGTGCAAATATCTCAAAATTACCAATACAAATTACCAATGCAAATATCTTCCTTCGTTTTTATTACATCATCTTCATAACCGTCCCCATCTTCCAAGTCGACATAAGCATCCCTTACTTCCCATCGTCCGAATCCACCATTTCTAATCTCAATTTTTTCTCTTTTGCTTAACATTTCTTTAGTCCAGAACTCAATCGGGTGCATTCTTCGTACGCTATTCATGTTCCCACACACCGTCCTGTCAACATACAATAACTGCACATGTGCAATAATACGATAATAGTTAAATTATAACAATCAATACATTCCATAACAAACAATCACAATGATTTTTTTAAATATACAATAATAAAAATAATATCATACCACTAATATTGTCAACGCCCCGTTGAAATATTTTGTGTTATTTAGCCGATCCCAATTGTTCTTGCTTTCTCTCATTACCCCACACACATACGAACACCAATTCACATCCTCTACTTTCAACTCATCATTCAAGTATGACAAAAAATCAGTTTTGCAACTCCCGCTCTTATCTATTTCAACCATCGTGTTCATAAACAATGTTATGAAATCATATTCAAAAAATATTCCATCATCATTTGGGTTTTCCTCGATTCTTTGAACAATTTTACTTGGAGTTAATAAAAACCCTTTATATATATCCAACCATTCTCGAACTGACGTAGAGACTACCACTTCATCACCATCATCATTCGTCTTTTGACCTTTTTTTCAACACTATTCCATTGTTTTTTAACCCCAACAATTTGCTCACCGATTCTTCATTTACGTCTATCACGCCATTTTTTGTTTTTATCACCATTTGTTTACCATTAAAGTTATCTACAACGTAGTGTGATAACTTTGCCGGTAAACCATATGTATTAAGTTGCAAAATCCTACCAAAACCCATTTTTACAACCGCCTCTCTTTGTTTGCTTGATAATGCTCTTATTCCCAAGCAAAGCTGGCGTGGTGTGACGCGTGTTCTTATCGAACGCCAATTCGTTTTTTCACGACAATCCTTTGATCTGACTTCGATGATACCGTTTTACCACGGTTTGTCTTGATTTTCTTTTTTTCATCTGCATATGCACACACATTTGTCATACAACACATTATATCATGTTCAAACATAATGATGCACATGTGCATAATCAACAACATGTGTTTAATATTGCGCATAACAACGTACCATCACTATTTGCCGCTTCAATGTGCTTCCGTTTGTTTGCTCTGGTTTGAATTTTTCTTTTTAATCCTTTACCTGCATATAATATATTTTGTGTGAAAACATTCAACGTTTAATATTTCATAATATAAATGCATATATGCATATGTGCATTCTATATATATGAACTAACTAAAATAATTACAACCTTTATCATCTTTCTGATAAACAATCATAGCATCACCAACTTCTGATTCTGCACGTTAAAAACGGAACTTACTTAGTTTATGCTATATATCAAATAAATAACATAACAAATAAAAAGTGAATATTGATTACATCAACACTAAATAAATGATGCCAACCTGTATCAACGTTTTGACCAACATTTGTTTCAATGTCTTCACTTGCATCCGGTAATTTATTTGTACCTTTCTCCCTTGATTGTAACACAAATCTTACTTTTTTCCCTGTTTTCCCCGTCTATTAATTACAAATATTAAGGAACGTATAAGATAACCCATATTTTCAATCTGAATGCACATGTGCAACAATATTACTTTGATAATTACAACAAAACATTTGCACCTATACATTACTGTTACTCACTTATAACAGTCTGCTATTTACCATTACTTTTTAATATCACAATCTACGTTTTGCACATGTGCATTCATAATAAAACTATTGCACTTATGCATTAACCTTGTCGTATTATACAAATTCAACCTTAAAACAAGTTCATTATCTAATATAAAAACCAAACACATATTCATTATCTAATGTAAAACTCACATTATCTTCCTAAATAATATGTTCATACATTTTAGCGTATATACCAAATCCCTAATAAACTTTCAAATTTCACAGTTATGCATTCAAAAAATTATGATCCAATAAAAATTGCAAAATGTAATCTTAAGTTCCTACTATCTTAAGATCTCACACAGCGGATTAACAACACTCCTATGCAATAACCTTCTTATCACATATTTATTTCATCGTTAATTTCAATCTAAACCAGCACTTGACCTCTGTTAGCAACATAAATCATAGTCATAATAGTAATTATAACAACTAACCCTAACAAACCACCATCCCTTGATCCTACTATACACCTTACTCCACTAACCTACACACTATACAAGTAAATCGGTTAAGAAACGTACCTAATATATAAACCTAATTTACAAATCGGACAGAAATCATAACAATCAGTTGTATATTATTCTAATTTATCTCAATAAAAGAAATAGAGACATAATCATTCAAAACTTACCGTAGATGGTGGACGACGGAAAGTGTTTGGTGGACGACGACGGCGGTGGCAGCGGACGGTGACGGATGTATACGGAAATGGTCGGACAGTGGACGGTGTGACGGTGGAAATGGGACGGGACGGTGGTTGTTGGTGGGTCTAGGGTTTTGTTTGTGAAGATAATGACAACTTTCACTTTTATAACCCGGATCCAAATATAACAACCCGTTTAACGTTATAACCCGGATTCAATGTTATTTGTTTGTTTGTTTGTGTATTTACAATAATACCATCCATTCACATTGGTTCTTTGGTTCTCTCCCTAAAGTTGGTTCTCGTATGATCCCTACCCTATATATATATATATATATATATATATATATATATATATATACGAATGGGTTCATATGAGAACCCTCTTCAGTTGTGAGAACTTGAGAACCTACATAGACCAATGATAAGTTGACATATATACCTCCTAGCATTATAATATTAAAGGGCACAAAAGTAAATTATCACCACCCCTACCCCATCCATACCCACTCCACACCTTTTAATAAATGTGAATCTGATTTTTTTTTTTTAAAATAAACACACACACACATAATACTCTCATCATCTCCCTCTCACACACACACAAAGTCTCTCTCTCTCTCTCTAACACACACAGACGTCTCTCTCTCTCTTTCTCTCACACACACACATACACAGAACAGATATGGAGGGGGGAGGCAGTGGTCTTGGTGGGGGTAAGGGCGGAGGACTGCGGTGGTTTTTGGTTGGGGTTGATTTTTGGTGGTGGGTTTGGTCTCTGAACACAGATCTGGAGGTGTAGGGGGTGGTGAACGATGGCGGAGACGGTGGTGGCGGGGTTTCCGGTGGGTGATGGTGGTTCGATGATGACGACAGGGGGAGGAGAGGTCCGACGAGGGTGAGGGTGTTTTTTCCGGTGGTTTTTTCCGATCAGGTATCCCTTATTATTATTATTACTATTATTATTATTATTATTATTAATATTATTATTATTATTATTATTATTATTATTATTATTATTATTATGGGTTGAAGATGATGATGTTGGATGCATCAGGTTTTTTTGGGTTCGATGCAGCAGGGTTTTTTTTTTTTTTTTTTTTTGTAACAATAATGTGTAGTATGATTTTTTATAAAAATTTTGTAACAGTAATGTGTAGTATGATTTTTTTTTTATAAATGTTTTGGGTTGTTTTTATAAATGATGATGATGTAATGCACATTTTGTTGATGTTTTAGGGCATTTACAGTGGTGTAATACGAATGTGTAGATGTTTTTGTTTGGTTTTGTGTTAGTATGAATGTATAGAAGTTTTGGTTTGATTTAAATTGATGTAATACATTTTTTGTTGATGTTTGTGGGCATTTACATTGGTATAATATGATTTGTATAGATGTTTTGTTTTTGTTTTTTACGCTGGTGTAAAATAATTACACTGGCGTAATACGAATATAGGAGTTTTTGTGTATGGTAGATTTACATTGGTGTAAATAATTACACCAGTGTAAATCATTCTCATCAACTTTATCTGATTATTTGTTTTAAAAAAAGTTAAGAAATTAAAAATTAAATACATTAAAAAATATTATATTTTATAAAATTGAATAAAAATTAATATAGTTATTATAATATTTTTTCTTTCTCTCTCTATGTGTTTTTACCTAAACACCCCTAATTTGTACTTTATTATTTTTAATCCACATGTGAAGACAAAAAGCTTATCATGTGAAGACAAAAGTGTTAAGGTGTAATCTTAACCATTGGTTTCACAAGATCAATGATTTAGAATGGTTCCTATGGTTCTCACAACTCACCATGGATATATATATATATATATATATATATATATATATATATATATAGGGTAGGATTCCTGTAGGAAAATAGGTTTTTGTGAGAAGTGTGGAAAGGATTAAAATTTAATATGTATTCATCATTTTTTTTTTTTTGACGTATTCATGATGTTTTGGATTGTTTTGCCTAGAAAAACACCATATATAACAATTAATAACCGAAAACAATGTATTTTAGGCTTAAAACTTAAAACACTATATCAAGAACATTAAGCAAAGTGTTTTAAGTAATTACTAGTGTATTTTATTTGTAATTTAAATTTAATGACTATAATACATTGCATTGTGTTTTTAATTTTTGTATATTGTTGTGTTAAGTGTTTTTCAAGCCAAAATAACCAAAACATCATTCCAAAATCAAAAACATGATGGTACATGTCAATTCCTAATCCTTTTCATACTTTTCACACAAACTCGTCTCTGACTCCAGCAGCCCCACACCCCTCTCCGTCTCACACTCTCACTTTCTCGGTCTCTCAGTTTCAAGTGACCACATTTCTTAACACAAACCCATTTATCTTTCTGCTTTGATTTATTTTCTTGTTTGAATGATCAGTTAATTACCGGATTCCTTTTCTTAGGCTTTACATTTTTGTGTTTGAATATGGACTTTTAACTATCAGTGTTCTTGTTAATGTTATCATTTTTTCTATAGGCTATAGAATGTTCTTGTTGATGTTGATAATTTTATCATGTTCATTTTCAATTTGTTGTATTTGAGTAGCCTTTAAAGTATGATTAAGTGATTAGCAATGGCAATTCCATTCTAGTGGTCTTTTTTTAATGTGTTGAACTTTACCCAACCCGGACCGTCGAATTGACTCGAATTTGTATTATGTAATAAACTTTATCCAACCTGACCCGTCAAACCGGCCTGATAGTCTTTAGAATATAGGTTTAAAGCAGGTAATAGTCTCCTTTTAATTTTTACTGGTTATGGTTTATTAGATGGTAGTTTAAATAAGAAGATAGTAATTGGGCTGGTTATTATATCAAACGTTCAAACCTTGCAGGAATGTGTTTGGGCCTAGAACTTGGGGCTCTTGGTGGGTTGTTTGCAATTGGGCTCGTAACCACACTGGAATTGGATTTGGATGGATTGATCACAACATCTTTACATAGTACTAATATGAGTGCCCGCGCGTTGCGGCGGGTGCGTCTCACAACCTCTATTCCTAAGCCCATAAAATGCATCCACATCGCTAGTGGTCGTAATCACTCATTGTCCAAATAGAACCATCAACAAAGCAACAATGGTTCCAAGACTTCAGCCTCTTCTTCAGGTGCAAAAGCCATGCAAATGCTCAATTCTTGAACCGCCTCTCCCTATTCCTTGTCATTTACAAAAAAAATATTAGAAATTAAAAATTAAAAACCAGGTGAAATAGGGTGGGGAGGGATAAACGAAGAACACAATATGAAACTACATACCTGCTGAAATACAACATCATGCCATGATCTCTCCGTAACGCCCAGGTATGAGGCTGCAATATCAGCAGTTTCTCGGATGCCATGATAGCCAGCCTAGTGGGTAACAACAGATGCAACATGCCAAACACAAGAAACCAACTGATTTAGGGTTCAAGTTTTAATCATGTATGATAGACAACTAATATACATGACCATATAAAGATTCAAAATTAGTTTTATAAATATCATATCAGTTAAACATGGTAGTTTCAAAACATGACATATAATATAAGCTCAAAATTAGTTGAAGAATGGACATTCTGAATGTTTTCAGTGAATTTTATATTAAAAAGTTTTATCTTTTTTTCTTCTTTTTTAATATCAGAAAGTAGGGATTATTAGGCATTGGTATAATAATATTGATGGTTAACAAAATCTCCTGTCAATTCTCATGTCAATCTTGAAACCTGTAGGAAAAAGAAAGAGGTGTCTAAATATTTAGTAAAGCGGTAGCACGACACCTTAGGGATATTAGTAATTATACATGTTTTATGTTTACCTTAATTCTTGAGGACGCAACAACGGTATGCTTGAACCATCAGTCCTATCATCATGAACAGGCCTAAGTGGAGAAGCCAACATTAACCTTCAATTTATTCTTGAAGCACGTTTCTAGTGAAGCCTCTAGTGAAAAAAATATTAAGAAAGTCAAACGTAAAAAGTCAAATATGTCAAAGCTTTTTTATGCTAATTAAGGGTAATTTGTTGGCCCAGGAATCAGAATTTGCAGCGGATATTTGTTAATCAAAGATACAAACAATCGAAGAACAATATAACAAAAGATTGAAACAGAATTTTTTTTTTTTTTTTTTTTTTGTATTATATTGATAGTGTAGTTTTCGGACAGAAAGTTTTAAAACAGAAAAATACAAGGATATTGAGGATTGTGATATGTACAATCTTTGGTAAGGAACAAATGAGACAATCTAATCCTATATATATGAAACGAAGACGTGTGTTATGTTGACAGTTTTCTGTTCGAACAGACATGAGGCTTCACACAAAAACTGCAACCGTTTGGATGTTTTGCCGCCAAATAAACTGTCATAACTGTCAGGGGCATTTTGGTCCTTTTGTCTTCTGTCCCGTCTTATGTTTATAAAGAATGCTTCTGTTTTTCTTCGGATATTGACCCATTATGTTCCTGATCATGTGCAGCCTTCTAAACTGTTGTGGTATTGCTGATTCAATGCTGCTGCAGAAGCCGGATATTGTTTTGACCCATATCCTATCTATATTGACATAATAATATCTAATGTCTACACTTAATATCATACATACAAATATATAATTAATATGTTCAAATGTACATAATAAACAGAAAATATAAAGTTATATTTACTTTCTAACACCCTCCCTTAAATATAACTAGGCTTCATAGACGATCTTGGAAGGGAGTCCATTGCTTCTTTTAATGCTTCTTCAACTTGAGAGAAATCGAACTTGCGTTTCTTGATGGCTTTATTTGCTGATTTCCAATCTCCTCCCATGTAGAAAGCATAGTCTTCATGCATATTTGTTGAATTCTTGTGAAGGCGATTCATAAGTTGTGATATTATACCGGTTTTTCTAACTTCACTACATCCAACACCATCTTTCTCATCTTGATTTGCAATATCTAGGGCTGTTTTGTACACTTGGTATTGCCATTCTAAGACATCCAAATACTTAGCATAAAGAATTCTTAACATATCCTTGTCTTCATAATCCAACCCCAATTCTTTTGCTACTATCACCCATATGTTATACTTTGATACTCTTTCATGTCCACCATCTCTTTTAACCAATATGTATAAATCAAATAGATTCACTTTCTTGTTCTTTTCAACCATGGGTGGGATTGGACGGTTTGGAACTTTTAGATAAAAATTCAAAAACCAATCAACCATTCTAAGGAAATGGTCTTTCAACAAATCCCTATGTGCCCATGGATATTCTAAGTGATCTATTATGTTTAAGAATTCAATGCATTTTTCCATGGAATCTATCTTAAGATCATGAACCGATTCTTCCATTTTCTTTATGTTTTCTTCGGCATTGAGGGACAATTCTTCAAAGTACTCATTTAAGTACTCATTCTTTCTTTTTTCATGTTCATGATCATCTCCTAATTCCCTCAACATAGATTCCTTATCATCTTTATTTTCTTTCATCATCTTGAATTGCATACTTTCATTCTTAAACATATTGTGGACACTACATGTATTCCCATCAATTTTGACTATAAAACCTTGAAGTTTTAATTGGGGTAGACTTAGAATGTTGTCATCTAAGTCATTTGAATAAAACACATTTGGTATGATTAGTGTGTTATTTTCGGATTCAACACTAATCATTCCAACACCCCTTATAAAAACAAAATCATTCTTTAATCTATTTTCTACACCCAAGGATTTCTTTAGTTTGAGAAAGTAATCAAGGTTTCCACTTATATGATTCTGAATTTTGGGACTTACATACCAAACATCTCTCCAAGTACCAAAGCCGGATCCCTTAAGAATGTATTCTTCATCATTGTGCAACCTTTCTTGTGGATAATAACTTATGTCGGTGTCTATGGCATCCAAAGTTTAAAAGAACGGAAACGAGCCTCGAGGCGTTTTCCCTTCGCCTCACGAGGCGTAAGCCTCGAGGCGAACCGAGGCGTAAGCCTCGAGGCGAACCGAGGCGTAAGCCCGAGGCGGAATTAAAAAATTAAATAAATAATTATATATCTTTCAAAAAATAAAATGCTAACTAATTTCATCATCAAATTCATCAAAAACCATCAAAAACACACATAAAAATGACATAAAATGTCACAAAAAGTCTAAAACATCAAAAATATACCTGAAAACCCCCTGAGGCGCACCTGAGGCGCAACTTTTCATAGCGCCTCAGTCCTATGAGGCGCATACCACTGTTCAAACACCTGAGGCGCCGCCTCAGAAGCGTTTTCAGACCGAATCGCCTTGAGGCGCGCCTCGAGGCGCACGCCTCAAGCGTTTTTTTAAACCATGATGGCATCTTTGATTAATTGTGCACTTTCATCCTTCTCCCTTATGTGGCAAGAACTTATGAGATACCCGGTGTGTGGCAATAAAAGCATGATCTTGTTTCCACTCCTCTTCTTCGCATTTCTGCTCTCCTTTCCTTCGATTTTTAAACAGATTTCTGTTGTGTGTTTCTGGTTCGTAGTATGAATTGATTGATTTCTCAGACATAATAAACAAACCATTTTAGAAATCGGAATTCTGTTTTAAAGAAAACTGATGTAAAACAGATTGAAAACAGACAATTTTAAACAGAATTCTGTGACAGAAAGACTGCAGAATTCGAAGTAGACTAGAACAGAAAATTTTCGAAAAGAAAAAACTGCTTTGATTAACAAATCTGGCTCTGATACCAGTTTTGTTGGCCCAGGAATCAGAATTTGCAGCGGATATTTGTTAATCAAAGATACAAACAATCAAAGAACAATATAACAAAAGATTGAAACAGAATTGTATTATATTGATAGTGTAGTTTTCGGACAGAAAGTTTTAAAACAGAAAAATTACAAGGATATTGAGGATTGTGATATGTACAATCTTTGGTAAGGAACAAATGAGACAATCTAATCCTATATATATGAAACGAAGAGGTGTGTTATGTTGACAGTTTTCTATTCGAACAGACATGAGGCTTCACACAAAAACTGCAACCGTTTGGATGTTTTGCCGCCAAATAAACTGTCATAACTGTCAGGGGCATTTTGGTCCTTTTGTCTTCTGTCCCGCCTTATGTTTTTAAAGAATGCTTCTGTTTTTCTTCGGATATTGACCCATTATGTTCCTGATCATGTGCAGCCTTCTAAACTGTTGTGGTATTGCTGATTCAATGCTGCTGCAGAAGCCGGATATTTTTTGACCCATATCCTATCTATATTGACATACTAATATCTAATGTCTACACTTAATATCATACATACAAATATATAATTAATATGTTCAAATGTACATAATAAACAAAAAATATAAAGTTATATTTACTTTCTAACATAATTATGTTGAATTTCTTACAATCAAATTAGCAAGATAAATCCCATTAATATTCCGGATTGAAGCAATGTCGAGTCCCAGAAGTGAACTATTGTTTAAATCTGATGCTTTTGACTTTGGGTCCTCAACACACCGCCCGTTGACTATCCCGAATAAGCTGTGCCCTGAATTTACCTTAAAGAGCTCCTGTTATAGAAGATAATCAACTGCGAAACTGACTATTTGCCCCTCAATAATCTGATAATTAAAGCAAATATATTTATCTAAACATTTAAAATCTGTAAAATCTTCATAGTATCTTACCTCAGGATTTCCTGTTTCGGGCCAAATCAAAAAGTCTTCCCCGACCCGGGATCTTTATTACCAACTTCTTCACCATCCCTGAGTTGAACAACCTAATGTGTTGATAAATTCCCTGCGGCTCATTTACAATAACAGCAATTTAGATTTGAAACCAATCGGATATGGCGGCACAATTACAATGACAACAAATAACATTAAAAACAATCACAAAAAGAATATAAATGTATGAAAAAGATGAGAGGTAACCTGAAAACATTGGAACTTGGAAGTGAACCGGCAAATCCATAAATATTGGTACCGATACCGATCCCGAAACCCCTCGGCTCGGTATCGGTTCGGTACGGTATCGAGATCGGGACGGGAGCGGTATTCGGCCTTGTATGCTCATCCCTATTGGTGTGTGAACGGGTTTTTATTCAATGAATTCCACTTGTGAGTATATATAAAGGTATGAGATTGAGAATTAAAAGGAGGGAATGGAAGAGATTTGTAGTATTGAATTGGGTCTTTACAACAATGGTTACATATTGAAAGGGGGTAGAAATTATGTATAACACAATTATACTATTGGCATTAAATGTTGTACAAAATGGTATAAATGGAAGAAATGGGATAAAAATTTAAGGATTACACTTGAGATTTTTGGGATGCCATCTTAACTTTGACAATATAGACATATTTGCACATGTCTCCCCCTTTATAATGTAGTATAAAAGTATAGATATTGTATTTCTTTCCAATTTTTTTGTCAATCTTTCGTTGGACTCTTTTAATAAATTGAGAAATGCAACCAGGCAATAAGTTATATCAAGATAATAATAATTGGTGGAAACAATGTGGAATCGCAACTGTTTTGAGTCGTTTACCCTGGAGAAATATGTTATGGGTTGGGTGTTGGACTAGTACGGTTCAATGTAATCGGATTCACAATATGATATTTTGACCCCAAAATCAATTAGATTTAACATGCGTATAAAATTCCCCAAAGTTAATTTCCAAATGTATTTGATGTATAATATTAATATGGTGCTGTTTACTTGTATGTAGGGGTGGCAAAATGGGTAGGACGGATTTGGATCAAGATGGGTAAATTAAAAAAATATGTTAGGATGGGTTAAGTCAGGATGAGTTTAGGTCTAGATGGTTTGAATTAGGATATGTTAACATCAAAATAGATTAAAAAAAATTTTAATGACCGGAACCGTTTCGACTCCACCGGGCCCAATAACGACCCAGATCGTTTCAACCTAACCCGTACCGTAGCGACCCGGACTGTTTCGACCGGACGGGCCCGGTAGCGACCTGGACCGTTTTGACCCGACCGGGTGTGGTAACGCCCCAGACCGTTTCAACCTGACCCGCCTGTAGCGACCCGGACCGTTTCGACCCGGCCGGGCCCGGTAGAGACCCGACCGGGCCGGTAATGACCCAGACCGTTTCAACCTAACACGTCCCGTAGCGATCCCGACTGTTTCGACCCGGCCTGGCCCGGTAGCGATCCGGACGTTTCGACCCGACCAGGCCCGGTAACGACCCAGACCGTTTCAACCTGACTCGTCACGTAACGACCCGGCCGAGCCCGGTAGCAACCCGGACCGTTTCAACCTGACCCGTCTCGTAGCGACCCGGACTGTTTCGACCCGGCCGGGCCTGCTAGTGACTTGGACCGTTTCGACCCGACCGGGCCCGGAAACGACCCAGACGATTTCAACTTGACCCGTCCCGTAGCGACCCGGACCGTTTCGACCCGGACCGTTTCGACCTGACCCGTCTCGTACCGACTCGGACCGTTTCGACCCTGCCGAGCGCGGTAGCGACCCAGACGGTTTCAACCTGACCCGTCCCGTAGCGACCCGAACCGTTTTAACCCGGCCGTGACCGGTAGCGACCCGGACCGTTTCAACCTGACCCGTCCCGTAGCGACTCGGACCGTTTTGACCTGGCCGGGCCCGGTAGCGACCCAGACCGTTTCAACCTAACACATCCCGTAGCGATCCGGACTGTTTCGACCCGGCCTAGCCCGGTAGCGATCCGGACGTTTCGACCCGACCAGGCTCGGTAACGACCCAGACCGTTTCAACCTAACCCGTCACGTAGCGACCCGGCCGGGTCCGGTAGCAACCCGGACCGTTTCAACCTGACCCGTCTCGTAGCGACCCGGATTGTTTCGACCCGGCCGGGCCTGCTAGTGACCCGGACCGTTTCGACCCGACCGGGCCCGGTAACGACCGAGAAGGTTTCAACCTGACCCGTCTCGTA
Organism: Ambrosia x helenae; assembly: GCA_030844895.1. Lineage (NCBI taxonomy): Eukaryota > Viridiplantae > Streptophyta > Magnoliopsida > Asterales > Asteraceae > Ambrosia > Ambrosia x helenae. The sequence goes on along the minus strand of CM061224.1, from coordinate 13,748,476 downwards.
GCGACGCGGACCGTTTCGACCCGGCGGAGACCGGCAACGACCCGGACCGTTTCAACCTGACCCGTCTCGTTCCGACTCGGACCGTTTCGACCCGGCCGAGCCCGGTAGCGACCCAGACGGTTTCAACGTGACCCGTTCCGTAGCGACCCGGACCGTTTCAACCCGGCCGCGACCGGTAGCGACCCGGACCGTTTCAACCTGACCCGTCTCGTAGCGATCTCGACCGTTTCGACCCGGTCGGGCTCGGTAGCGACCCAGACCATTTCGACCCGGCCGGGCCCGGTAACGACCCAGACCGTTTCAACCTAACCCGTCCCGTAGCGACTCGCACCGTTTCATCATGACCCGTCCCGTAGCGACCCCGACTGATTCGACCCGGCCGGGCCTGCTAGCGACTCGGACCGTTTCGACCCGACCGGGCCCGGTAACGACCCAGAAGGTTTCAACCTGACCCGTCCCGTAGCGACCCGGACCGTTTCAACCGGGCCGGGCCCGGTAGCGACCCAGACCGTTTCAAGCTGACCCATATCGTAGCGACCCGAACCGTTTCGACCCGGCCAGGCCCGGTTGCGACCGGTAGCGACCCTGACCGTTTCAACTTGACTCGTCTCGTAGCGACTCGGACCGTTTCGACCCGGCCGGGACCGCTAGCGTCCCGGACCGTTTCGACCCGACCGGGCCCGGTAAGGACGCAGACCGTTTCAACCTGACTCGTCCCATATCGACGCGGACTGTTTCGACACGGCCGGGCCCGGTAGCGACCCGAGCCGTTTCAACCCGACCGGCCCCGATAACGACCAAGACCGTTTCAACCTGACCCGTCCCGTAGCGACCCGGCCGGGCCCGGTAGCGACCCAGTCCGTTTCATCCTGACCCGTATCCTAGCGACTCGGACCGTTTCACCTCGGACGGGCCCACTAGCGACCCAGACCGTTTCGACCCGATCGGGCCCGGTGACGACCCAGACCGTTTCAACCTGACCCGTCCCGTAGCGATCCCGGACCATTTCGACCCGGCCGGTCTCGGTAGCGACCCGAACCGTTTCGAACTGACCGGGCCGGGTAACGACCCGGACTATTTCAGCCTGATCCGTCCCGTAGCAACTCGTGCTGTTTCGACCCGATCGGGCCCGTTAGCGACCCGGACCGTTTTGACCTGACCGATCCCGTTAGCAACACGGACCGTTTCGACCCGACCGGGCCGTCAACGATCAGACCATTTCGACCCGAACGGGCCGGTCAACAATCCAGTACGTTTGTACTCGATCAAACCCGCTAACGACTCGAACCGTTTCGATGAGATCGGTCGCGTTAACGACCTGTGTTGTTTCGACATTACCGTCCGTTAACGACCCGAACGGTTTCGAACCGACTGGGGTGATCAACAAATGCAAAAGATATATTTTTTTGTTTTTATTGACATTGATTTCTATGAGGTATCAATTTGGGTGAGTTTTAATTTAGATTTGTATATGGTTATCTAAAAATACACATCCTTACCCATTTGTTTTTTTTGACATACTCATCTTGACCCACTTAGGGGCTGTTTGTTTACCTCTGAATCATCCCATTCAGAGGCAACCTCTGATTCGGCAGAGGTGGGTGGTGTTTGGTTGCAAAAATTTGCCCCTCTGAACTGAACCATTAAGTCTTAATGGTTCAGCATTGGTAAGATGCTGAATGAAAAACAAGACGGATATACCCTCTCCTGCTTCCCTTCTTTGTTCTCTGACGATTGATGAAGCCATCACCATTTCTCTTTTCTGTCGAGCTCCACCACCACCGGCCAAACTGTCCTTCCTCTCATTCCTCTCGTCGCCGTCCTCCTCCTCCCTCTCATCCTTCTCTCGCCGCCACTCTCCTTCCTCTCGCCGCCGCCCTCATCTCCTTCTGCTCCAACCACCAGCTCCCCCCACCCTTCCTCCTCTCTTGCGACCTCCAAGTGTGTGTGAGTTTAAGAAAAAGACAGAAGATGAGAAGAGGAAACAAAGATGATAAGAAAAAGACAGAAGATGAGAAAAGAAAACAAAGAGGAAACAGAGAAAGAGAGCATGTGTGTGTTGTTTGTGTGTGTTAAAGTAAAGAAGTGGGAAAAAGGAAAAGATTCTATCAAGTGTCGTGAGAATATGTTGGGTTTGATTTTTTTGTTGATTTTTATATGTTTTTATTTTTAAAAATAAGGTAGGGGTAAAATAGTAATTTCATACAGTTATTCAGAAGTCTAACCAAACAACATTTTACTGGTTCAGCACTTACCGGTTCAGAGCCTCTTTCCCATTCAGACCTCTTTTTTGTTCAGCACTTTCCTATTCAGATGTTGCCAAACAGCCCCTTACTTATTTCTTATAATTAAAATTACCCATCCTAACTCCCTTGAAAATTATATTAAACACATTTTAACCCACAAGATCAAATTTTAAACCTAAAACAACCCAAACTCAACTAGATGGGTTGAAATTGCCCGGTCTACTTGTATGGATGAATATATGTCTAAACATTAATTTCTTTTTTCATTCTTGTATTCTTGTTTCTGAATATAATTGAGAGTTTAAAACATGAAACTGAAAACAAAAATATACTTCATTATTTTATGTTATTTACCCTTTAAATTTCAGTTTTTTTTCAATCAATTGTCTGCAGGGTCATGACAAAAAAAAAAAAAAAAGATATTAACATTTAAAAGTTATGAGATATTAACATTTAAAAGTTATGAGAGGAAACATGTGCCATAAGTTATCATCTCGTTAATTTAGTGTAATTTTTTTCTTTAAAAAAATCTCGTATATAAAAGATATTAACATTTAAAAGTCATGAGAGGAAACATGAGAGAGAAAATAATAAAATTTTAATATTTACATTTAGTAGATTAGGTATTTAATAGATTATGTTAAATCATATTTAAACCATATTTATTCTTTTATTTAATTGGTCTAGAGTTGCCACATCACATCCTATGTGGCATCTTTCAAAAGAGAGATTGTATAATATTATGACATGTCATTAAAAATGCTTTGGTTTATTATATATATATATATAGATATAGATATATATATATATATAGATTATTTTATGTTATTTACCCTTTAAATTTCAGTTTTTTTCAATCAACTAGGGGCATATAACCCGCGCGTTGCCGCGGGAATGCAACACAAATTCGATCGGTATCGGTTCGTTACAGTACCAGTATACCCATGCGTTTCCGCGGGAATGCGACACAAATAAAGTCACGATATATTGGTTCCCCGCGCTTCGCTGCGAAAGCTCCTATTATGTTGAGGGTTTCGTGGTCGTTAAATATCGTTTCTCGCTGCGGGAGCTCCTGTTGCGTTGAGAGTTTCGTGGACATTAAACATAACATTAAGTAACAGTTGTGTTCAAAAAAACAAATACTCACGGCCCATTATTTTGCAGACCAGCCTTAACATTACAACACTTGGGTAAAAAATACTCGCGGCCCATTACCTTGCAGACCAGCCTTAACATTACAACAGTTGGGTTGCCTATTGTTCACTTCATCTGAAGCCCAAAGTATTCCAATAACCGTGACCCATTACTTGTTCACCAAATATGAGGCCCATTAATTGTTCACCAAATATGAGCCCACATTTTTTCAATTAGCGAAAGTGAGTTACAATGGGTGGCAATGGCCTTTTAAAGTCAAACAAATGTTAGTATGCAAAAGTCAAAGATGGTAGGCATACAATTATTATATATGCGTAGGTTAGTAAGTCAAATGTTAGTATGCGTTATATATGCATAGGTTAGTAAGTCAAATGTTAGTATGCGTAGGTTAGTAAGTGACACTATTAAAGTGTCTTTAATTTAATATATAGGATAATTGTCTGCAGGGTCATGACAAAAAAAAACAAAAAACAAAAAAGAAAAGAAACGAAGAGCAATAATGCACAAAGACTTTTGGCTTGATTGGTCTCTACTCTTTACAGATCATAACTTTATCTTCTCCTTTGCAAGTGGCCTGTTAAATAATTTTTTTTTTCTTCACAGCTCATAACCAAAATATCAATCATAAAATTTCTCTACTAAAAGAAAGAAGAAGATTGCAATATAACAAAGCAGGTAATTAATACTCTCCTTTTCATTTTTTTACAATGTTTATCTCAAAATATTGCATCAATCTTGAGAACACTTGTGGGTGAACATGTTTGAAGAAACAATCTAGTGTCTGTGTGTTTGCTTAAATTAATGTAATTAAAGCCATCCATATAGGTTTTAAGTGTGTTATCTTCTAATCAAACTCAATTACCAAATAAAGTGAAAAACTCCTTAAATTTAAAAAGAGTCATTAATCCACAATAGAAGATAATAGGGAGTTTTTAGACAATAATTTGCCATGTTTGCATTAATATTGGAGTACTGTGAGGCATAAATTTAAACAACAAATATCTTGTAAAAAAATGTAAACCAGTGAAAAAAATAGTTTTGTAAATTAAAGAATACATGACTACCTACTTTGGTGATTACAGTTCTTGCACTTTCTTATTAATTGTTTGCATTAAACTGCAGCTAAAAAATGGATGCTGGTATAAGTTCAATTGTTACACCGGTTGTTGAATCTTTGATGGTCCCTGTTAAGAAACATTTGGGTTTCTTGGTTTCATCGACAAAGCATGTTAAAGATATGAAGGAGGAAATGGACCAGTTGAATCTTACTGAACAAGATATCCAACACAAAAAACACACAGCTGATTTGAATTTTCTTGAGGTATCTCACCATGTGACGCCTTGGTTAGAAGATGTTACAAAGATGAAGGAGAAGGTACAAAGTATTCCAACAGCTGGAATTGGGTGCTTCAATGTGGCAAAGAGATACAAAGCAGGAAAGCAGTCTTGTGTTCTTGTCGAACAGATAAAAGCTCTCAATGAACGAGGATCTAAAATCAGCTGGCCAAACGAACGAAAAGCACTTGCCAAGGTACCATCCACCTCTGCAGCAGCTCCTCATGGTACCCAAACCACGTTTGAGTCTAGAGAATCGGTATTTAATGCTGCATTGCAATCTTTACAATCAAATGACGAGTCGCAAAAGATGATTGCCCTATGTGGGATGGGTGGCGTAGGAAAGACCACCATGATGGAACAACTAAAGAAGGCCGTGGAAAATTCAAAAATGTTCGATTGGGTTGTAAAGGTGGTAGTTGGGGAAAGTTCCGACCTTTTGGCTCTACAACAAGCTGTTGCAGAATACATTCATCAAGATTTAAAAGAAAAAACCAAAGATGTAAGGTCGGAGCTTCTTCGTAAGAAATTTGAGGTGATGTCTGAGAAAGGGCAAAAGAAAATTCTAGTAATAATGGATGATCTTTGGAAGGAGGTTGACCTAGAAGATGTTGGACTAACGAGCCCTTTGCCAAATGGGTTCAAGCTCTTGTTCACATCAAGATTTGAATATGTTTGCACTAAAATGGGTGTTACACCTAATTCAATATTTAGAGTCGGGGTCTTAAATGAAGCAGAGGCTAAAACGCTGTTTTTCGAGATTGCGAGACCAACTCCTTCAGATGGTGATGACGAATTCCAAAAGATAGGCGAAGATATTGTGAATAAATGTCAGGGTTTGCCCATTGCCTTGAAAACTATTGCCAAAAGTCTTATCGGTAACATAAAGGAGGCATGGAAAGAAACGCTTTCCAATTTAGAACATGATGACCTACAAAACCTCAATGATATTGTGCATAAAGTTTTTGAAATGAGCTACAACAATCTTCAAATGGAGGATGATAAATCAATTTTTCTCCTAAGTGGCTTGTTTCCGGATGACTTTGATATTCGCATTGAGGACTTCGTGAGGTATGGGTGGGGATTGAAGCTATTTACTAATGTGCATACTTTAAGAGATGCAAGAAGACGCACAATCATTTGCGTTAACAACCTGATACGGGCTAACTTGTTGATAGAAAGTGAACGCATGGGATGTGTAAAGATGCATGATCTTGTGCGTGCTTTTGCTTTAAGTAATTTTACAAAAGTCAAACAAGCTTCAATAGTGAATGCAGGGTATCAGCTTATAGAAGAAGCAAAAGAGTCTTATGAAAGAATTTTATTAAAGTGCACTGGTATTTCTGAAATTCCTTTAGACTTTAATCACCCAAACCTCTCACTCTTGATTATTATGGATGGGGATGACCTTCACAAGTTTCCACAACATATTTATGAAAAAATTGATAAACTTGAGGTTGCATCCTATGAGGATATGGGTATTCCATTACTTCCGACAATGTTCGAACACTCAACCAAACTTCGAACACTATGTCTTCGTTCATGCCTGTTGATTGATGATATATCTTTTCTTGGAAGTCTTAGCAACCTGGAAGTATTGAGCTTTGTTGATTGTTACATAAGCAGGTTGCCATCGAAGATAGGAATGTTGAAAAAACTGAAGTTACTGGATTTGACCGGATGTGTTGGCTTATTTATTGATGATGGTGTTTTTAAAAACCTGAACAGCCTTGAAGAACTTTATATGAGAGCTTATAAGAATAGTCCTATAAGGTTTACAAATGCCAATTGTGATGAATTGGAGATACTTTCACAACAGCTATTTACATTAGAGTTAGAGTTCTTTAGGAGTAAGGTGCAACCGAACAAGGTGTCGTTTGAAAAGCTTGAAAGATTCAGAATATCGATCGGTTGTCAATTGGAAGAATTGGAGGGCGATAAGAAATATTCATTCAAGAATACAATTACATTTGTCGGTGATTGCAATGAGCTGCTGGAATGCAAGATGAGTGAGCTATTTGAGAAAACAGAGGAACTTCATTTACAAGTGAATGGCATGAATCATCTTGAAAATATTGTCTCTACGCATCACTCATTTTCCAACTTAAAGGGCCTTTATGTTTCTGAATGTAAAGAGTTGACATGCCTCTTCACAGTTGCCATGGTAAGTAGTTTGAAGAATCTGGAGCGACTACAAGTTTCCAAATGCCCTGTTATGAGAACAATGGTTGATGAGGATTGTACAGTTGGGGTGATTAGATTCCCAAAGTTGAATTTTATGAAATTAGAGTTTCTACAAAACATGGTAAGTTTGTGTCGAACTGTGATTGAATTACCAGAACTGTTAGAGTTGAAGTTTCAGTATCTTCCAAATTTCACGAGCATCTCTCCTGACAGCAGTAATCCAGGTGGAATACAATCACTATTGAACAAAAAGGTGCACAAATTTATTTTGATCTCTATATCTAAAGGAATAGATAATTTATAAATTATTGTACAGGGCATATGCATTTTACCAGACTAACAAGGCGTGATTATTGCGCAGGTTGTGATTCCCAAGTTGGGGAAGCTACATATTAGTAGTATGAAGAAGTTGAAGCAGATATGGCCGTGTCAGATTCCAACTGATGAGAAAAGTAATGTTTCCATGTTAAGAGATATCAGCGTGAGAAGCTGTCATAGCCTTACCAATATTTTTCCAGACAATCCATTGCCAATGCTGAATAATTTAGAAGAGCTTAAAGTTGAAGATTGTGGTTCCATTGAAGTAATATTCAACATCGACTTTGAAACTGTTAGTGAAATGGAGGGACATGTTAGTAGATTAAGAAGCATCAAGGTTAAAGATTTAAAGAATCTTACAGAGATGTGGAGGATGAGAGGTGTAAATAACTCTAATATCCTCATCAATGGCTTCCAAGGTGTACAAAGCATTACAATAATAGGCTGCAACAGGTTTAAAGATATATTCACACCTGTCACAACCAATTTTAATCTCGGTGCGCTTATCAACTACTCTGCTAATGAGGTATTTCGTGTCATCTAGCTGTCAAATTTAATTGAATAAACTATTAACACATATTACATATTGAATCACTATCAATAATTTAATTTATTTTCAAGTTATTTCAGGGAACTTCAATGTTGTGTGATTCATTTTAGTTTTCATAATTTTGGTTGACCTTCCCATGGAATGTATAATTTGTTTATCATTTATATAGTGTATAAATAATTATCTTTAACAAATCAAAATCTAAATATATTTAGATTGGGAGCTTTCTCCACTGTTTCCATTTTGTTTCTTGATAGTTTTATATTATATTTAATGTGTTAAATGGAGAAATTAAAGTGTTTTACATTTAATGTTACATGCAGTGGAATGTCAAGTCAGAAGTGGATGATTACACCTGTAATCACCTTCAATGCCTTTGTTTATGGTACGATGAAAGAGTGGAGGTGGTGTTTGATATGGATAGTAGTCCAAGAAGTAGACAATTTACAACAATTCAACCACAACTACTACTCCCCTACCTCTACCTTGAAAGTATAAAGCTACATAAGTTGAAGGAGATGAGTCATGTGTGGAAGTGCTGCAATTGGAATAAATTCTTAATTCCTCAACATCAACCTTTGCAATTTCCATTCCAAAACCTCACAGATATTGAATTGTGGTATTGTAATAAAATAAAGTACTTGTTTTCTCCTCTTATGGCAAAATATTTATCCAACTTAAAGAATATCAGCTTAGCATGGTGTGATGGTATTGAAGAAGTTATTTCAAGAAGAGATGATGAACATGAAGAAAATACTAGATCTACATCTGCGTATCAAGACACCACATTGTTTCCTCATTTAGACACTCTCAATATACAAGGTCTGCCAAATCTAAAGAGTGTTGATTATGGTGATACGAGGTGCAGGAGTGATAAACTTTCCTCCAATATTACAAATACCACTCATGATGAGTTCCAGGTACCACTTACACAGATATAACCTTAATGCTTTTGTTATCAAATTTAGATAAATGAGTTTACTGCTTTGGTGAGGCTGGAAATTTAATCATAAAAATCAAACTTCATTATTACAATTATTGACTTGTCCTACATTGCAGAGTGGTCAAGTAATTGGTGCTTCTTGGTCATTGTGCCAATACCCCAGAAAAATATCGATACGGTCCTGTGATGCATTGTCATGCCTAATTCCATGGTATGCAGTTGGACAAATGAAAAGGCTTCAAGAGCTGGAAATTGCCAGTTGCAGTAAGATGACAGAGGTATTTGAATGTGAATCGATCAATAATGTTGATGAAGGAGGTGCACCACTAAGAAACGTTACTATTGTAGTTGTCCCTCAACTCTCCAATTTAAAAAGTTTATCTATCAGTGATTGTGACTGTCTGCCACATATATTCACATTCTCCGCTCTTGGAACTCTCCATCATCTCAAAGAGTTGAAAGTAAAAAGGTGCAAGGCAATGCAAGTGATTGTAAAACAAGAAAACGGAACTTCATCAGATTGTGTGGCGTTACCTTGTCTAGAGACTCTTGAACTTGAGGATCTACCAAACCTCAAGGGTTTCTTCTTGGGGATGAATGACTTCCGATGGCCCTCATTAGATAATGTATTGATTGAGGATTGCCCCGAATTAATGATGTTTACATCTGGTCAGTCAACAACTCCAAAGCTCAAGTACATACAAACACATTTTGCCAAATATAGTTCTGAATGTGGCCTTAACTTTCATGGAACTTTCAGTCAGGTGCACTTTCTTTTTATTAAAGGCCATTTTATAAGAAAGCTTACGTTTCCTTGCAATGTAGTGTGCTGGTATAGTAATCCCAATTGAACATTACATTTTTAAAAAGAAAAACCTGTTGAAACAAGATGCTAAATACATCTACATACTATTAGTTATAATCTCTTCACTGACTCTAATCTTGTGCTTTCTTCTTTTTGCAGACCACATTCCCATCATCAGAACCTACTATTTCAAAAGGGATGCCTTTCTCTTTTCATAACTTGATAGAAATTAATATAGAAGTGAAAGATGTTGGAAGGACTATTATTCCATCTCATGCCCTGCTACAATTGCAAAAGCTTCAACAGATTCATTTATCTTTTTGCTATAGGGTAGAGGAGGTATTTGAAGTAGTAGCTTTGGAAGGGACAAATGGTAGTGGTCTCGATGCATCACAGACTGTTGTCCCAATTCCAAACCTAACTCAAGTGAACTTAGAATGCCTAGATGGTCTCAAGTATTTATGGAAGAGCAACAAATGGATGGTACTGGAGTTTCCAAACCTAACAACTCTCTCTATTGTCGGTTGCAATAGTTTGGAACATGTTTTTACATGTTCCATGGTTGGTAGTCTGGTGCAGCTCCAATACCTAAATATAACGAACTGCAAGAATATAGAGGTAATTGTGAAGCAAGAAGAAGAAGAAGAAGAAGAAGAATGTGAGGGCAAAATGAATGAGGTTATGTTACCTCGTCTGAACTCCTTAACACTATACAAGCTTCCAAAACTCAAGGGATTTTGCTTAGGGAAGGAGGCTTTCTCATTGCCATTGTTGGAGACTCTAGAAATCAACAGTTGCTCAGCACTTACAGTTTTCACCAATGGTCATGTGTCTACCCCTGAGCTGAAAGTAATAAATACAGGTTTTGAGTTTTATTATGTAAACACAGACATCAACTCCTTTATAAAGACCAACCAAGAGGAGGTACCTATTTACATGCTATTCCTTAATGTAATGATTCTTAAAAAGGCCAATTAATTACAGGAAATTGTAAACAACAGTTATCATATCTTTTTTTACGATAATATTAATTTTTTATCTTCTCGAATGCACAAAATTTCAATTTTCAACAACTTTGATGTAGGCAACTCTGGTAAATATGTTTAAAATTTTTTACCTTTATATTAATATAAGTGAAAGTTGATATATATTTTCTTTCCATCAACTGTCTGCAGGGGTGTGAATTCTAAAACATGAAGATCATATGTTTTATCTGCAAGGTTTTATAAGGTAATTTCCTTTTTTATAAGTAATATATGTTAAACTGGATGTATAGTTTTGCCCAAATTATTAGTAATGTTTTGGATCAGAAACAACATAATTGAAGTAGTGCTACATATGTTAAGAGTGAACTCCTGTTTTTAGGTTGGAAGGGGCTAAACATGGAAGCTGATGAAAATTATATAGAGGTGGAACTGTTAAACTTTGACTTTTGACGGTCAAACAGTGTACTTTTTAAACAGAAACTTCTTCCCAGATTGTTAAAATTTTAGCACCAACTTTCCATCTCTTGTACATAATTGTCAAATGTTTAAATAAAAAAAGAAAAAAAAAACTTATGAATTCAAGAGCTTTGTGCATCTTAACAGTCAATACAAATCAATTATTTGAGTATGTTAACAGTCAATATTTTTAAGTTTTTTTTATTTTTTATTTAAACATTTGACAATTATGCAAAAAAAGTGAAACTTTCATAATATTTTTAAGTTAAAAGTGAAATTTGGTTTAACTCTCTTGCGTAAGCCGGTATCAAGTTAAACTGATTGCATATAAAAACTGGTATCAGCTACAATCATAAGTAAAAAAGGGAAATTTGATTGCATTATGAGATCTAAAGGTTTTAAAATTCACACAGAAAGAATTAGTTCCATGTGTTAAAAATATGTCGATACAAATGAAAATGATTATCTTTAGATACAAGTTTGTTTTTTTAACTTAATTGTATGTATTATGCAGATGTGATAATAAGAGAGTTGAGGAGCTGTAGCTGATAAGTCTGAAATATAAGGCTGGAGCAATATACTCAAGTTTTGCAGTTGGAGAATCTGAACTCATCTCACTCTTTCTTCATTTATCGTCTTGGTTGTATGTATTTTGAACTGTGCGAAACTGTGCTGTTTTGGCTATGAACTGTGATTATAATGGAAATACATTTTAACATTTATTTTTTTTAAAAATCATTTTTTTAATTGGCAAAAGAATAGCAAATCGCAAATAAGGTGATCGATTAGTCTCAAACCACTCACAAAAATGAACGCTCGCAAACTGTGTTTGTTGCAAATCAGCCACAAAGTGCGTAGTTAGCAGATCATCTCAGGACCATATTTATCTTCAAGTTTTTAAACCTTCACCTCTAAGAGTTTGCATACATTAAATATGACATAGACGACTACGCACATGAAGGTCTGATATTAAAATGTTTGTTATTTCCCATAAGAACAATGTGATCAATCACAAAACATGTATATTAAAACCAATTAACACAAATAAACAGCAGGATTTTAAACCCACAGAACTTAACGATCTTTGCTGAAAATTTGCCAAAAGCAAAATTGCATTTATATAAAACGCTCTAAAAATAAAACATACATCCGTAACTGTTAGCCAGAACTCACAAAACAGGAATTGTTGCTCATTCTACAACAAAATGCATTTCCTACGCAAAATCTATTACTCTACTTCTTCTTTTTCAATTTGTTGGACTGTGATCGAGTATACGCGGTTCCCTGCGATAATAACAAGTTGTTTGTTAGCAAAACCCCCTGTTAAGTGATTTGTGTAGTTCAAGAGTTATACTATCTTATCTTGTTCAATGATATAACTAGCCGCTGTGAAAACAATATGCCGAAAAAGCAATTTGAATCATTAGAATTAAAAAAAAAAAGAGAGAGAGAGAGATAATACAAACCTACAGCCACTCATCCATTGATGCATCGACAGTCCGAGTTCCAACTTCCACCTTTGTTATCTTCTTAGTTTTCTAAGTAGAATAAATGAATGATAGAATTGTACCAGAAAAAGGTGTTAACTAAAACAGACGAGAAAATGACAAACAAAAAATAAAGAAGTGGAATCCAAGTATATAAAAAACAGATAATAGTATATGTGCTTCATACAAAAGGGTTAGAAAACCAGTTGATTTTTATTATTTACCTTGGAAAGAGATTGAAGCTGAGTGCGAACCCACAAGCCAAGAAGCACAAGAAGAGCAAGTCCAAGTGAGACCAAGAACACTGTCTCGACACTAACAAGCCCACCAGCTTCAGTAACTTCTATGGTGCCGTTATAAAATGTATGCTGGTATGGTAATTGGTCAACCTCATACACTATTGTCCCAACAAGATCGAATGTTCCAGGCTGCAACATAAAACAATTATCTTACTAGTTTCGTAATTCAATTAGTCATTTAGTTGGATTGGTGTTCCAGATTTACTAATCAGTATTTTCGCAGGATCTAAAACATTAATAAAGCACAATTTTGAGACACCTAAGGTATAGCATATATAGAAGTGCCATATATCTACCTGTAAGAATTTGCTAACAGCAAATATATAAGGAAATGTCGCTTGAACTGAAGCAGGAACGGATGCATTGTTGAAAGACTGGCAACATAAAGAACCAAAAAAAATTAAAACAAATTCTTGTAACTAGCATTTCACCAAAGGACAATCGATTTAGCTTTTGATTTCAATCTTTTAATATAAACATTGGTGTCATATTTACATGCTTAGCATAATGAGAGTTGATTCTAAAGCATTTGCCAGCTACTTAAAGATTATAAATAGATCCAAAATTTAGAATAAAATTTCATCATAGTAACATAAATTACCATGACAGAGAGATTTTGGACCAACATTCGATGATCAAAAGGAAGATGAACACTAGCATGAACAGCAAGAACATTCACACTCTGTTCGCCTATTTATTAACCAATAGTAAGCAATTTCATCTCTCTATATCCAAAATAACCAAATGGACAAATAACATATGGTAAGAGGCTAAGAGCAGAATGTTACCCTCATTTTTCAATCCAACCAAAAGTTCGGTTTCTTGACCAGCTACTACCACTGCAAAAATGATACGAATCTCAAGGTTTATTCAAGAAAACGAAGTCAAATCAAAGTCAAGGGAGCTGAGTTTATTTAATTATGTTTTCGGGTCATGGGTCGACCCGCTGGGACAAGATGATAGCAGGAATTTAATGGGAAACTAGAAGAGTGGGGGGTAGTTACTATGCCTATTATTAACAGGAAGATGGAAGGATGAGGAGCTGTCCTTATGCCTACTTTCTAGAGAAGTTACTAAATATCATGGGTCTTTATAAGCAGGCTTCTTACTTTTGTTTTCTCATTCTTGTTTTTCATTATCAAAGTATTGTGTAACTGGAGACTTTGCCCCTCTCGAATCGGGCCGTTTATCTCAATCTGAATAAAAGTTGCCTCCTTGAATTTTTGATCCTATCATTTGGTTCCATTGCCGGGAAATTTCGAATGGCACATACGACCCGGAATTCAGTTATCGCTGCTCAGTTATCAGCCATTTTAGCACGATTAGACGCCATCTTAGCACCCATAAAGGATGATATTGCAGCACTAAAGACTCAGACGGGTGGACATGACTATAAATGTGAACTAGCAAATGTAGAGAGGAAGAACACGGTGGAGACGAACATAAAAGAGACGCCGTCTGATGAAGGACAAGCAAACGAACAGAAGGATAACACCAGCCTGGTGTCTAAACTTCCTAACATGAAGGATAACACCAGCCAAGTGTCTAAACTTCCCAACAAATCTATTCTACCAGAGCCGAAGGATGACCAAGATGAAACTTCAAAGGACTTCACTATGCAGAATCTAAGTGTTCTGTCAAAAAAAGAACTTATGATGTTTGATTTTGTTTCTCATGTCATGCGTTTTACCAGCCTCCGTGTAGTCAAAATATCAGTTCCAACTAGGCGATATACACTACAATTGCCATGCAGGTCACAGACTTTTTTCAACCCATACACCAACTTTTTCCAAGTCTTCACATTAAAAAGGAAAAGGGAAGCCATAAGTACTGACCACCCTGGCTCAGTATATGGTGCCTATAAAACTGGCCAGGTGGTTGCAAAGGCCTGCAAAATGCACATCCTTCTGACTCTTCAATGGGTTTATGAAGCAGGTCAACCTATAATTGAATGGCTCATTGCTTGGCACCACAATTCTCATCCTTCCGACTTGAGGACAAGTCGTTTGTTCGGGCTGGAAGTATTGATACGAATCTCAAGGTTTATTCAAGAAAACGAAGTCAAATCAAAGTCAAGGGAGCTGAGTTTATTTAATTATGTTTTCGGGTCATGGGTCGACCCGCTGGGACAAGATGATAGCAGGAATTTAATGGGAAACTAGAAGAGTGGGGGGTAGTTACTATGCCTATTATTAACAGGAAGATGGAAGGATGAGGAGCTGTCCTTATGCCTACTTTCTAGAGAAGTTACTAAATATCATGGGTCTTTATAAGCAGGCTTCTTACTTTTGTTTTCTCATTCTTGTTTTTCATTATCAAAGTATTGTGTAACTGGAGACTTTGCCCCTCTCGAATCGGGCCGTTTATCTCAATCTGAATAAAAGTTGCCTCCTTGAATTTTTGATCCTAAACAAACAACTTTAACATGTCAATTAGAAGGTAGATTTTATAAACAAAAAACTGCAGTAGACTTACATTTTACAGGGTTTTTAGGGAAAACACACAACGTTTCCACACCAGGAGCAGGATTATAGTTCCCAACACCGAAGTCGTGGGTATCGTCACCAACATCTTCCCCTTCCTTGACAGTCTCAGCCACAAGTTCAGCATCAGCATCGGAGTCTGAATCAGACTGAGACCTAGCAACTATATACAGCAAAATAAGTAATTACCAAAATGACACAAAAGATCTTAACTTTTAGATTTGAGCATGCTTTTTTACATAAACATTGAATACGCTTGGTTTTAAAAGCGAAAAGCACACCAAGGCGACAAAGTCTATAACCGAGGCGCAAAGCACAAAAGTGGTGCGCTTTTCATACATGAGGCACAAAATGCTTATATAATTATTTCTATATCTCCTAGGTTTTTAGCATCCCCTAACCAAAATTTAGCTATAGATAAGACTTATATGTGTTTTAAGTATAGTTGTTAAAAGTCATCGCCTCGCCTAAGTCGAGAAAATTGCGCTTAAACTCTCCAGGTGATGGTTTAGGCGCAGATTTCAGCTAGATTCCCAAATTCCGAAGAGTTTCCAGCCAAATTTATTAAATTATGGCTAGATTCCAGCCAGATTTCTGCTTTTATTTTATGAAAACTACTTCTATACATTAATACATCAATATTTTAAAACTTTCGATACTAACTAGATGAAAAAAATTATTATTTTAATATATTTTTATTTATTTTCTTTGTTCGCTTTTTTTTTATCTCAGGCCCTCGCTCTTTTTGCGCCTCGCGCCTAGGCCCCAGGCGAGCCCTATGCGCCTTGCGCCTTTGATAACTGTGGTTTTAAGATAGCAATTACCAACACGTACAACCTTAAAAAGCCTACAACATCCTGCTACACAAAAAAAGGTCATGTACCATTTTTTGGCAAACAAATCGCGCCACACCTGCACTTCATGAAAACACTCGCCTTATGTCGCCCAAAGCGCAACCCTTTGCACGTTTTCAAACCAAGCGAGTACATTGCCACGTCTCTCTCAATAACATATAACTGAAATTTTCGATGTAATAATGTACATTGCCAGTTCAACCTTGTGGGGGCCAAAAGTGGATTCTAAAATTGGGTTCCTTTTCGTAAAAAGAAAAACAATACATTTTTCATATACGATTCCTAAAAGGCACAAAACGCACGATTCCAACTATAAAATTGAATAAATTCCAAGTATAAAATGTAATTACATTCCTAAATAAAGCAATTAAATTAAACAACATCAAACAGTCAACTACATTAACTAAAATGAAGCAACAGATCTAAAAACGAATGAGTTAAACCAAACAAACAGAAATTAGGTAAGAATTCAATGGTGATCGGAATTGAAAGAAACATTTAGGAAAAAGTGTGTGAATCTGGATCTGAGATGAGAGAGAGAGAGAGAGAGAGAGAGAGAGGTACCTTGAAGGATCAAGGATGAAGAGTGAAGAAGAAAAGAGCATTGATGTTCAACATGATCGGATGGTTGGGAAATAATAATATGTGGAAAAATGGTAAGGGGAATGACGAAGTGTGAGAACATTCACAGTAGATACTACATAATGGTGTGAGGGACCTCTATGGGTATGTTTGGCAAAGAGCTTTTAAGAGCTTCAAGCTTTAAGAAAAAACTCCCTACTTAATAAAAAGTCTTGTTTGGTTGAAGGGGCTGAAAGCTTTTAGGTTAGAGAAAAAACTCTACAGTGAAAAGCTACCAGTAGTAGCTTTTAAGAAAAAACTCTACTAGCTACAAGTTTTCAGTTAGTAAATGACACAAATACCCATTCTATTTTAAAAATAAAATAAAAACCTTCTTTACAATCTTTTAATTATGACCATTTTGGTCATTTTATACATTTTATTAAAAGCTCCAGCTACTCCGCCAAACACCAAAATATATTTAAAAAGCTTCCAGCTAACAACTTGCAGCTACCAGCTTGCAGCCTCCAGCTAGTTTTGCCAAACATACCCTATATAGGGTATGTTTGGTAAGGAGCTTTTAAGATCTTTTAGGAGCTTCAAGCTTCAAGTTTTTAAGAAAAAACTCCTACTTAATAAAAAGCCTTGTTTGGTTGAAGGGGCTGGAAACTTTTAGGTTAGAGAAAAAACTCTATAGTGAAAAGCTACTAGTAGTAGCTTTTAAGAAAAAGCTCTACTAGCTACAAGCTTTTAGTTAATAAATGACACAAATACCTATTCTATTTTAAAAATAAAATAAAAACCTTCTTTACAATGTTTTAATTATGACCATTTTGGTCATTTTATACATTTTATTAAAAGCTCCAGCTACTCTGCCAAACACCAAAATATATTTAAAAAGCAGCTACCAGCCTCCAGCTAGTTTTGTCAAACATACCCATAGAGTGCGTATAAGTGGTTGTGAGTAGAGGAGAGGGAAAATATATAGAGGAGACACTGTTCATCAGTAAATTTGGAGGAGACACTGTTCACCTTTCATAATTTTTTAATATTTTTAAAAGTTGTTCCGAGTAGAGGAGAGAGAAAAGGTAATGATAAAAGTATTATTAAATAGAAAATGAGAGAGAAAGTTAGTGATTTTTAGTGTAATTATAGAAATGGAGATGAAGTGTTTATTGTGAATGCTCTCCACGTAAAGACATTACATTTGATCGGGATCCATTAGCACCATTCAAACGCATAAAAACTACTGCTGTTCACATTCGCTTGAATCATCGATTTAACAGCCTTGACAGAAATCCGCTAACCACGGTCAAGCCAGAAGGCAAAGTGAATAAATATCAAATATGGTGTGGAACCAATGTGTCTGATGATTTGATTTCCATAGCTAATGAAAAGAATTTCAAGTTGACAACGTTTACGCCTTTTTTTTTTAAAACGTGTATGTATGGGTGGCAAAATGGGTAAGTTGGGTGGGTTTGGTTGTTGGGTCAGGATGGGTTTGAGTTAGGATGGGTATGGGTCAAGATGGGTAGATTAAAAAAAAGGGTTAGGATGGGTTGGGTCAGGATGGGTTTGGGTATGGATGGGTTTGGGTATGGATGGTTTGGATTAAGATAGGTTCACATTAAAATAAATTAATTTTTTTTAAAAAAATTAAAATAACAATAAAAAATTTAAAAAGTAAATAAAAATAAAAAAATAAAATTAAAAAAAAACAAAAATAAACTTAAATATAAAATTTTAGGGGATCTGAAGTATTTTATTTTGAACCGAACCGGTTCGACCCTATTGGGCTAGATAACAACCCGGACCGTTACGACCCGGCCAGGCCGGGTAGCGACCAGAACTGTTTCGACCTGACCCGTCCCGTAACGACCCGGACCATTTCGACCCGGCTGTTTTAACCTGACCCGTCCCGTTTTGACCCGGCCAGGTCCGGTAGCGACCCGGACCGTTTCAACCCGGTCGGGCCCGGTAAAGACCCGGACCGTTTCCACCCGACAAGACCGGTAGCGACCCAGACCGTTGTAACACCCCAACCGATGGCGGAAACATCGGGATGTCACGTATTGATGATTGTTCAGTAGCTCATGGTGAATAATAAATGTCATTAAATAATTTAAATACGTTACATACAATTGTTCTAGAATTTGTACATCAAATTGAATAAAACTATGCACACATCTTCAAGCATTAATTCGAATCTTCAAACAAGTAGAACCTGAAACATGTTAAGTTGAAAATATTTTGGGTCAACAAAAGTTGGTGAGAATTACATAGGTTTTGATAATCGAATAAAATTGTTGTGCAATTCATGTGTCATGGCAAGTCTAGTCCATATGTGAAAACATACTAGAAGTAAATCGAGTGCATAATCAACCATTGTGACTGTTGTATTGTGGTACATCCCATACGCTCATGGTTCACTCGTTTATATTGCAGTAACAAACACCCACGCTACCTTTTTAGGAGGCACGTATCCGGGTGGGATTGTCAGTCCAATAGATCTATCATTGTATACCGTCGGCTGATCAATGTTAATGATTATGCTAGAATATTGTGCTTACCCTAGTCATGTTTAAGACATAATGCAACATAGAAAAACACATAGACACTTTATGATTGAATTGCATATAGAATGTTGTAACATGTTTCACCCCAAAAATAGTGATAAATAGAAAAGGGGCTATGTAAAACTCACCTTAGCAAAATGTTATGTCTCGTAAAAAAAATAGAATAATGTGTTGTGAATGTATGCGAGGCAAATCCCAAAGACTCAACAACGTAGCTAGTCCAAATTGAAGAAAACGAAAAAGAAAGAATATCAAGCTTCCAATTCGCCAATTACAAGAGCTTATAATCAAAGCTTCAATTGTAGAAGTAATAGACTATAGAAGAAAGGTATGAGGGAAAGTTTAAGCGGATTGAAACAATCGATTTAGAGGTGCAAAGTATGATGGGTCATAGGTGGGTTTTTATACTAGTTTTGGAGTCAATTAGCAATTAAAATTGGTCAACACCATAAAGTAAGGTTTTATGATGAATTGACTATTTGACTAAGACTTTGACTGTTTGACTAAGACTTTGACTAGGACTTTGACTATTTGACTCAAGGCTTTATTTAAAAAAAAATCTTGTATGTGAAAAAAAAAAGAATTTAGAATCATATTATTATTATTTATATACATTTATGTATGTATATAAGTTGTGAGTTAGGATAAATAAAGACTTAGGCACATTTGTATAATATTAATGATAAAGGTGTAATAAAAATATATATATATATATGTATATATATATATATAAGGGCTTTTTATGTATTAAAATTTTGGGGAAAATTTTGCGATGTTACAGTCTCCCCTACTTTTAGGAACTTCGTCCCGAAGTTAAAAGAAAAACACCAGGTATACAATTGGTCGACTACCGAAAACCTTGATAAAATTTCTCACTACCTTAACGTACCTGTAAATTCATGATTACGTTCCGGACCGTAATTATCAATTTACCTTACATTAGGGTTTTGCGTCCTTTTATGACTCTACCGATTGTTGAGCAGGTTCGATAGTTTCCACCAGTCGTTGAGCAGGTTGTAGGGCCTCTCCCGACTGTTGGAAATACATGATGACCTCTACCAATCGTTGAGTAGGTTGTTTGGTAGTCAACTAATTGTTGTACAAGTAAGCAAGTATGATTATAGATATAGCAATTAGTTCACATTCAAACAAGCATGCACTCAGATGTTATGATAATACTTGAATTTATTACTTGAATCAAAAAGTGTCAATACATAGAATTAAAAAGTAGACATCATTCAAATGGTGGGGTTTGCTGTTAAGTAGCTGGAGGGTCTTGATCTCGATTTAGTTTAGGGCATCGGTTACGGAAATGATTTGGGTTTCCACATTCATAGCATTGACCATAGTTGTATTTACCAGGACGATTAAGATTAGCAACCTGAGCAGGGTTGGTTGGTTGGTTGGTGTTAGGGTTTGGGGACTCACGACATGTGTTGACCAGATGGCCATACCTACCACAATTGGTGCACAGGCGACACACTGAAACAGTGGGGTGATGTCGTTTGCATGTGTTACACAATGGAAAGTTTCTTGTATAGGGTTTCTTGTTAGAAGCTTGTGTAGTGAGGTTTACATTAGGATCCCTGGTCTTGCGCTTCTGGTTCTCGGTAGTTACCGCGGCCACAATACTTGTTTTCTCGCCTTTCCGAACTAAGGTCCCGTTCTTTATGTGATTTCCATCGCCATTTCCATTTCCATTGCCGTTCCCATTCATTGGGATGACTTGAGCCAACAAGTTAGAAACCAGAGTTGTGATTTGTTGCGCCATTTGTTGGGAAATAATCGCAGCCAGTTGGGCATCAACACCTTTGTTGTTTTTGTTGTTGTTGTGGTTGGTGTTGTGGTTGTTGTTACTTTCCTCTTGGTTTTCACCACTGTTATTGCGAGTGCTGCGATGTGGAGACATGATCTGTAAGGGACACAATGAAGGTTCAATGTGGCATGAAATGAATGAGGTGATATAAGGAATGTAATCATTTATTCATTAATTAAAACGAATAAACGAAAACGTTGACGTATCAAAGATTCCAGATTCCAACAACATAGTGAAGACATGCTTTAGCCTATAAGTGAACACTCATCCCGAGAATTCCCAGGTAGGCATCCGGGTCCCTCGTCTGATTGGGATATATGCGCAATGCCAGCCTAGACAGAAGACTCAGAATACAGGCGTTCACCCTTCCAGATTGCACGTGTTCGTTATTAAAATCTAGAACTTCGACGAGATCTCAAGGTGGTTCAGGTTAAGCCTGAGGGTTTTATCCTATTAGTCTAAGAGTAGATTCACTGATGGAGAGCAGCCTTCTTGTAAGGATGAAAGTAGGGATAAGAAGTAGGAGGGAGATACAGAATAGCAAGTAAAAGAAGCATGTACTAGTTAAATCCTATGGTTATAGACTAGATTATTTTTCTAATAACCTAATTCCCTATAACCATGGCTCTGATACCAATCTGTAACACCCCAACCGATGGCGGAAACATCGGGATGTCACGTATTGATGATTGTTCAGTAGCTCATGGTGAATAATAAATGTCATTAAATAATTTAAATACGTTACATACAATTGTTCTAGAATTTGTACATCAAATTGAATAAAACTATGCACACATCTTCAAGCATTAATTCGAATCTTCAAACAAGTAGAACCTGAAACATGTTAAGTTGAAAATATTTTGGGTCAACAAAAGTTGGTGAGAATTACATAGGTTTTGATAATCGAATAAAATTGTTGTGCAATTCATGTGTCATGGCAAGTCTAGTCCATATGTGAAAACATACTAGAAGTAAATCGAGTGCATAATCAACCATTGTGACTGTTGTATTGTGGTACATCCCATACGCTCATGGTTCACTCGTTTATATTGCAGTAACAAACACCCACGCTACCTTTTTAGGAGGCACGTATCCGGGTGGGATTGTCAGTCCAATAGATCTATCATTGTATACCGTCGGCTGATCAATGTTAATGATTATGCTAGAATATTGTGCTTACCCTAGTCATGTTTAAGACATAATGCAACATAGAAAAACACATAGACACTTTATGATTGAATTGCATATAGAATGTTGTAACATGTTTCACCCCAAAAATAGTGATAAATAGAAAAGGGGCTATGTAAAACTCACCTTAGCAAAATGTTATGTCTCGTAAAAAAAATAGAATAATGTGTTGTGAATGTATGCGAGGCAAATCCCAAAGACTCAACAACGTAGCTAGTCCAAATTGAAGAAAACGAAAAAGAAAGAATATCAAGCTTCCAATTCGCCAATTACAAGAGCTTATAATCAAAGCTTCAATTGTAGAAGTAATAGACTATAGAAGAAAGGTATGAGGGAAAGTTTAATCGGATTGAAACAATCGATTTAGAGGTGCAAAGTATGATGGGTCATAGGTGGGTTTTTATACTAGTTTTGGAGTCAATTAGCAATTAAAATTGGTCAACACCATAAAGTAAGGTTTTATGATGAATTGACTATTTGACTAAGACTTTGACTGTTTGACTAAGACTTTGACTAGGACTTTGACTATTTGACTCAAGGCTTTATTTAAAAAAAAAATCTTGTATGTGAAAAAAAAAAGAATTTAGAATCATATTATTATTATTTATATACATTTATGTATGTATATAAGTTGTGAGTTAGGATAAATAAAGACTTAGGCACATTTGTATAATATTAATGATAAAGGTGTAATAAAAATATATATATATATATGTATATATATATATATAAGGGCTTTTTATGTATTAAAATTTTGGGGAAAATTTTGCGATGTTACAACCGTTTCGAGCCGACCGGGCCCGGTAACGACCCAGACTGTTTCGACCTGACCCGTCCCGTAGCGACCCGGATTGTTTCGACCGGGCCGGGCCCGGTAACGACCCGGACCGTTTCGACCCGCCCGGGCCCGGTAGCGACCCAGACCGTTTCAACCCGGTCGGGCCCGGTAAAGACCCGGACCGTTTTGACCCGACAAGACCGGTAGCGACCTAGACCGTTTCGACCCGACCGGGCCCGGTAACGACCCGGACCGTTTCGACTTGACCCGTCCCGTAGCGACCCGGATTGTTTCGACCGGGCTGGGCCCGGCAACGACCCGGACCATTTCGACCCGCCCGGGCCCGGTAGCGACCTGGACCGTTTCGACCCGGCCGGGCCCGGTAGCGACCCTGACCGTTTCGACTCGACGGGACCGGTAGCGACCCCGACCGTTTCGACCCGACCGGGCCCGGTAACGACCCGGACCGTTTCGACCCGACCGGGCCCGGTAACGCCCAGATCGTTTCGACCTTACCCGTCCCGTAGCGACCCGGATTGTTTCGACCGGGCCGGGCCCGGTAACGACCCGGACTATTTCGACTGGCCCGGGCTCGGTAGCGACCCGGACCGTTTCGACCCTGCCGGGCCCGGTAGCGACCCGGACCGTTTCGACCTGACGGGACCGGTAGCGACCCGGACCGTTTCGACCCGGCCGGGCCCGGTAACGACCCAGACCGCTTCGACCCGACCGGGCCCGGTAACGACCCTGACCGTTTCAACCTGACCCGTCCCGTAGCGACCCAGATTGTTTCGACCCGACCGGGCCCGCCAGCGACCCGGACCGTTTCGACCTGGCTGGGCCCTGTAACGACCCGGGCCGTTTTGACCCGACGGGACTGGTAGCGGCCCGGACCGTTTTGACCCGACCAGGCCCGGTAACGACCCGGACCGTTTCGACCCGACCGGGCCCGGTAACAACCCAGACCGTTTCAACCTGACCCGTCCCGTATCGACCCGGCCGGGCCCGGTAGCGACCAGACCGTTTTGACCCGACCGGGCCCGGTAGCGACCCAGACCGTTTCAACCTGACCCGTACTGTTTCGACCCGACCGGGCCCGTTAGCGACCCGGACCGTTTTGACCTGACCGATCCCATTTGCAACCTGGACCGTTTCGACCCGACCGGGCTTGTCAACAACCAGACCATTTCGAACCGATTGGGCCGGTCAACAACCAGACCGTTTGGACTTGATTAAGCCTGCTAACGACTCGAACCGTTTCGATGAGGTTGGTCTCGTTAACGATTCGTGTTGTTTCGACATGGTCGTCCGTTAACGACTCGAACGGTTTCAAACCGACTGGGTTATCAACAAATGCAAAAGATATAATTTTTTGTTTTTAGTGACATTTATTTCTATGAGGCACCAACATTTTTGGTGTTGGGTGAGTTTTAATTCAGACTTGTATATGATTATCTAAAAATACCCATCCTGACCCATTTATTTTTTTTGACATACCCATCCTGACCCACTTACTTATTTCCTACAATTAAAATTACCCATCCTAACCCCCTTGAAAATTATACTAAACCCATTTTAACCCACAATGTCAAATTTTAAACCCAAAACAACCCAAACTCAACTAGATGGGTTGAAATTGCCAGGTCTACGTGTATGAATAAATTATATTTTTTCAATGTGTGGTGGATAATGAAAAGATGAGTAAAGATCAAATACATATAGTTTTTTTGTAAGAACTGTGAGAATCAAAGGGGGTAAAAAAAACTATTATTTTTTTTAGAATTTTTTTTTCCCATGTGCTTAAAAATTTTTTTTAGTGTAATTACGTCATTAAGGTAAATACATTAGTTTACACTAGAGTAATTATGTAATTACTCTACACGTAATTACTCTACACCAATTTTTTTTTTTTTAGTTTTCAATACTATAATACTTGTTTAACAATATGAGAAAAAAAAATTTGAAAAAAAAAATAAAAAAAAAAATACCCTCCTTTGATTCTCACAGTTCTTACCAAAAAAGCTATTTGTATCGGATCTTTACTCATGAAAAGATATAGAACCCTTTAAGACTAAATTGGAAAAAAGTGAATAAATATCAAATATGGTGTGGTGTGGTGATGTATAGTTATGTGAGAGTCACTTTATGATTTAGTAATGAAAATGTGTAAAAACATTACGCATAACCTTAGCAACGAAAGTGAAAATTATAATTGTAAATGGTCAAAATGCCAGTACGGATTATTTTATTATCGGCAAACAGGTAACAAAAATGTCATGGTTTTTATTACTACAATTAAATTGCATTAATATAATATTTTTTTATTGAATAAATAAGGAGTACATTCAAGTACGTTAAAGTATCTACTAAAGGGTTTACACGAAAGTGTGCTTGAAAGGTATGTGAATTATCCGTTCTGGAAAAGGTAAATAAATAAAATTCCAAAATCTTTATTTTATTATTATTATTTTTTTTTTTGAACGGCAACTCCAAAATCTTTTAATGTTTAAATTACAACTAAAATGTTGTATAGCAAAAAGTAGAAAAATCATGTTTTAGAGAGTTACAAGTTTGATTGTTACATGCCATATAAATTTGATTTCGGTTAAAACCAAATTGTATGGAATATGGTACGATTTTAATTCCTTCGGTAGACTTTGAATGTATGTGGTCTCAACTCTCAAACCGATGAACACAAAGATATCCCTCCCAATAAACACATTATTTGAATACCTCAAGATGTTCGTTTAACCAAAATTCAGATACATAAAATACCACCACTTGACACCACTGTGGGACTAGCCCAGACTATAGAGTTGCAAGCCTCTTACGTGATGTTTTGTGTTCAATCCCAAATAGGCCGGAGCAGATTGTGATTAAATTGGTGTAATTTAGGAGTGAATATCAATGGGGTACATTCGCGGACCAAAAAAATACCACTTGGCAACAGCTTTGACGACTTTTAACATCCGAAATGATATCCCAACAAGAAAATAAGGTTCTATCATTTGTAAGCTTTATGTTCCCACCTTAAGTATAGTATAAAAGCAAACCATGTTGCACTGAATACAGACGGTATAAAATTCAAATGCAACTGGAAACATGTAACATCTAAAACATTTGACAATAAACTTAGAAAACATAGGAGTTTGCTTGTGTTTTAGTTTATTAGTCCCCGTGGATAGTATACCTCTCCCACTTTTTCGTTGGGTCATATATCTGCAATCGTGAATCACAATTTGATAAGAAATCTGTCTTTGATAAAAATATATACGACAAACATAACAGAAAACAGGAAAAGCTGGCGGGCGGGATGTTACCTCCCATCTTGAAGCAGGAAATATGTGTTTGTTCTTCTCGTACCAGTGCCTCTCAACGACTTTACCAGCATGCGACTGTTAAACAATGACAATATAAATTTATTATATACTCAAAAGAAAAATGTAGTACAAACTGTGTAACCATGAGAAATTAAACATTGTTACCTCATCCTTCTCTATGGTTGCATCTGCAATTGTTCGCACATCCTCATGCACATCAAAGTGGAAAAGCTATTGATACAAGAAATGAAAAACGTAAGGACATCTATTTTACCCCCAATTTCAGACAGCTAGGTATCAGGTAACCACATGAGAGAGCAAATAACTTATGTTTCATGTGTTTCTAGAAGTTGTCAACAGTTGACATTGACATCTATGTTTGGATTTTTTTTTATCAGATTTCCTAGCCCGGAACAGTGTTCATATGCTGGTTGAAATTATTACAGACTTCATACCGAAAGAAGTTGTAACTGCTGATAAAGAAAAATAAACATACCGGTCCACTTTTTCCCCTCGCTTTGTTTACAATCAGCTCATAGAAACTGTGTTGCTGAAAATGGACAACAGTTATGAGAACCGAGAAATGAATGGTCAGAGTTGACCACAAGTAATAAATTAAATAAAGTACAGATTTCTTACATGTGGAATGATGAGATCTTCTTTCACATATAAAAGGTTTTCAACTGAAGTCGTACGAATTTCTCGAAATTCGGGTGCAAGTTGCTGCTGGACAGCACGTAGAAACTCGCCAATAGTATCACCTTTTCGAACCTTTAAAGTCATACCAGTAAAAAAAGAGTCCATAGTTGATGAGAAATATAATGATATTTAACATGGATAATAAAAAATAATGACAATTAGACATAACAAATACCTGCATCACTCGCCGATGGCCTGCTCCATCCCAGTAACTGTAAGTGATTTCAAGTGCCTCATCTGCAATGCAATTAAAATATGACTAAATATATCACTTTTAATAGTTCTATACAAGTGATACAACATTAAGTTCATGTATTATAAATTACTTTTAATCTGCTCTTGCTCACGTAGCCACTGTTTCCGTAACCTTTCACGCTCAGCTTGCTCCTCTGCCTCTCTCTCACTGAAGGAGTATGCTTCACACCACCATGGTGACATTTAATCAGCTTAAACATAAAAAAATGTTCCTTCTACTTACTTAGTGTGTGCGTGTAGTATGTGTGTGTGGGATGGGTGGGGGTTGTAACTTGTAAAAGGGGCAGAGAGATGCCACACCTGTCTGGCAGAAAGCTTGTTTCCACTGTGGGATCTTTGCCAAAGCCCCTTCGCCCAATCATACTAGGTTCTGTAGTTTCTGCATAAACGGGACGACAAACAAACAAACAGATGTTATATTTACATCATAGGGACATATGGTTAATGGAAGGGTTCAAGGGGATATTAACTACACTTACTATCATCCCCATCGTCTTCTTCCACACTTTCAACATCTTCAGAAAACGACAGCCTAGGGTTAGCCTTGATTTTCCTCTTTTTAAGTTTCTGCAACTGAAGCTCCTCCTCCCTAAAATCCATCAAATAAAGAAACAAATAATCAACACAAAAAAGGTAAATATAACTGCAAACAAGCAAAATAACCAGATGTCATATTCCTCACTCTTGTTGTAGCTTTTGAAGCTTCTCCTTCTCTTCTTCTTCAATCTTCGTCCGAATGTTAACCCTCTATACATAATCAAGCATAAATCCTTAGTCATATTTCTAATTAGTAAGCAAAGTGAACCAATAACAGTACTTATTATCTCAAATCAATCATTCACCTTCTCAACATACTGCTCCCTTGTAACTAACCCAACTGTTTCCTTCTTGAAGGCAGTCTCAAGAATCTGATCAATACATTTCAAAACTACATCAGTACATAATCAATGTAAAGAAGGAAATGATTTTCCCTCCAAGTCTTTTGCACATTCTACTGCACATTCTACTCCATAATATTCTCTTTTCCACAAATCTTGGCTCCATTCACGTGTGGTCTCTGGTTATAAATAGATATCATATTTTCCTTACAAGTGTAATTGTATTGAAAATTGTATTGTATCTTTTACCATAATAATGAAAATTATTATGGTATCAGAGCAGCAATAAAACGATCCACCATATTGGACCTCCGATCAAACAAACAACAATGTCCGACGACAAGATCGACGGGAAGAAGAGCGAAGACAGTGGTTCTGACCACGGTTCAAAGCACAACTCTCCTTATTATATTCATGCCTCGGATTATCCGAGGCAAATGCACGTGAATGATGTGCTTACTGATGAAAATTATCTCGATTGGTCCCAAGAGATGCTCAATTTCTTGTTCGCCAAGAACAAGGTCGGCTTCATCGACGGGTCAATCAAGAAACCAGAACCGAACACAGCTGATTACATGGCTTGGATGCGGTGTGATGCCATGATCAAGGGTTGGCCAAACACCGCAATGGAAAAGGAAATACGAACGAGCGTGAAATACGCTTCAACTGCTCAAGAAATATGGGCTGATTTGAAGGAGCGATTTGGAAAGGAAAGCGCCCCCCGGGCGTACGAATTGAAGCAGTCGCTAAGTTCTATCAAGCAAGACGGCCTATCGGTTTCAGCATACTACACGAAGTTACGTTCGCTGTGGGATGAAATTCAATCCGTTTTGCCGATACCAAAATGTTGCTGTGGTAAATGCACTTGCAACCTTGGAAAGAAACTTGCAGAAATCAAAGATAAAGAAAAGTTATATGTGTTCTTGTTGGGGCTCGACTCGGATTTCGGAACCATACGAACCCAGATTTTGGCGATGCAACTGACACCAACTCTTAGGACAGCCTATCATCTCGTGGCGGATGATGAACAACAAAGGGCTGTTTCGGCAGGGAAAAGGCCAAACACGACCACCACTGCTTTTCAAGCTTTTGTTCCAAGCAAAAGTGAACACGCCAAAAGCCAAGACAGAAACGTGCGAAAAGATCCAAAACGAAACAACGGTGGTCTAACTGAACATTGTGATTTCTGCGGGAAGGATGGACACAATAGAGACGGGTGCTTTAAGCGCATCGGTTATCCTGACTGGTGGCATGGTAAGGGTAAACAAAACAAACCGAAAGCAGCGTGTGTGGAAGGAGATTCAAGTCCTATAAGTGGATTAAGTGAGGAGTAGTATGTTAGAATAAATATAAATTATGTTTATTATATTTATTTGTGGCCATCATTATCATTTATATTATATTGATCAATTATTAATATTATCCTAAGCCCAATTACAGATATGTCTTTGATGGGCGGACCATCATTAGATGGGCCTTATTAGGGTGTCCCCTGTGTATGTATAAATATGAAGAGATATTATGAGATTAAGGTTGAGACAATCATAACAACATAACACCATTAGCCATCCCCTATCTCTCTCTCTCTCTCAATGTGTTCATAACTCAAGAACACATAAACCATCAGAACTACATACCCTAAAGGGAACCCGATCAAGATGATGGTGTCTTCCATTACTGAGGTTCCTGAACGGTTAAGCAAATCAGGTACACTTGATTAAATAACATGTTTATATCTTTATGTTCTCATTAATATAATCAACATGTGGTATCAGAGCTATGTTAGATTATATTAATTCATACAAATCGGTTTGTTCTATTATACTTCTACTACAAATTGATTTGTTCTTTATTGAATTATGAACTAAATATCACCATTGATGTATTATATTTTTATAATAATATTACGATTACAAATATGTTTTCCAACTAAAGGCACCAGTTCTTGATGCCATAACTATAACATATATGTTTTCTAACTAAATTTATGGCACCAGTTCTCGAAATATATATTATAGTTTGTAACTAAATAATCATATATTATTTCGATGGTGATACTATTATTACTTTTTTTTTAAAAAAAAGAAAATTGAATCCACTCCATAAATTTATTCGGAGATAACTACGGATTCATGAGATAAAATTATAGTGTTTATGTTTTTCGGTTGATGTTCTTGATGTTCTTCAAGAACATCATAAGAAAACCGAAAATTATTATGTTTTGGTTCAAGATTGGATTAAATCTTGTTTCCAATATTTTAGGAAACTTAATCTCTAAGAATTTTGAAATCATGTTGATAAAGTCAAAGATTTCAAAATATTATGAAATCTTTGGAGATAATTATTCCTATCTAAAATTGGAAACAGAATAACTAAATCCCTAAAATTTTTGAACCACTAACTTTATCAGTTATTAGTTTTTGATAATAATAATTGTTTTCGGTTTTAAGGATTAATAAATTAAGCTATCGGATTATCAATTAGTTCCCGAATTCAGGTTCTCGTTTTTTTTTTAAGTTCTCGGTTTAAAGCTTTTGATCAGGTTCACGGGCAGGAGTTCTCGGTCAAGGTCTTCTACTTTGAAAACCCATGATGTTTTCGAGATTCCATAATTTTTCGGAGAACCTACTTATTTATCGAGAACTATTATGTATTCGAGAACCAATATTTATTCGAGAACTATTAAAGAATCCGAGAACTATTAAAGTTATCCGAAAACATAAGTTATTCGAGTACTCATAATATATTAGAGAACTCATCAGTAAATCGAGAACTAATTTTGATATTCGAGAACTCATTATGATATCTGAGAACTCATTAAGTCTTCGAGTACTCATGATTTAGTCGAGATCTCATAAGTCTTCCGGGAACTCATCACTTTCGAGAACTCATAATTTCGAGAACCCCTTATGTTATTCGAGATCTCATAAGTTTTCAGGGAACTCATTATTTTTCCGAGAACCCCTTATGCTATTCGAGAACTCATATAATTTTTTTTTCTTCTTTGAGAACCCATTATTTCGAGAACTCATAAGCTAATTCGAGAACTCTTCATATTTCGGGAACTCATAAGATTATTGAGAACCCATTATTTTTTGGGATCTCTAATAAAATTTACAGTTTTGATAAAACCTAATGTATCAAGTTTATTCAAAACATTATAAAACCTTGCTTAACTTGCAATAACATTTTGAGGTGTCACTTCTGCCCAAAGGTGATGTGTCACATTAGTTCGTTATAAAGATCTCGTTAAGCATTGTAGCTCGTTCACATAAGTGCCATAAGGTTTCACTTCTGCCCAAAGGTGATGTGTAACAGATTATGTTGGTGAATTGAGCGTATTGCATTAGGACTTTGAATGTCTCACTTCTGCCCAAAGGTGATGGGTTACATTCACTGTCGGCAATTTAATACTTAAATGAACAGCGTATAGCCAAAGCTAGAGCATGTTATTTAAGTAGCTTATGTTGGTGTTATGATATTATCACGTCTTCATTACAAAATTGATCCTCACAATTAATGACCCTTCATTAATATAATGATCATAATCTAAGTCTGCCTTATTTCAATACCCATAACTCGAAACTAATCTCACATCCTTCTATAAAGTACTATCTCAACTAAGTGATCCACTCTAATTATCAAAACTAAGAAGAGTTATCTTAAACTTTGTTCTTATTAAGTCTTAAATTACCTCTTAAGACATAACATTCCTACGCTCATCTGATAAAATATTACAGAATAATGTTGAGCATAAGAAAGTGGGATACACAAAATGTCTCTTATGGTAATCAAGAACGCTTTTACTAATTCCTATCAGGTGAGCTATTAAAGATTCTGAAATTCCTAAGACTAATGTATTATCTATGGAATGAAAGAATATAACGAATTCCTAAGAAGCATGAAATAAGTAAATCTAACTTTATGGTTAAATGGCATATGTGAATACATCTCAATATTGAATGACATGACCCATAAAGCTAAGGGGTTACACATGAAAATCAATAAATTTCTAGTGCATAATAACTTTTCCATAAGTACGATTAGATGCATCATGAATCAATTATAACACTCAGAAATATCAAAGTAAAATGAGTGTGTTGATAGCAAATTACGTACAGGAAAAGGAACGCATTAAACTAGAAAAGTTGATGTTATTCACCCTACTACCATTAAACCTAAAAGAGGAAGAATAATTACCATAGAGAGGATAATTATAAGGTCTGGAAACAAAATACAACTACTACTTTCAGCTATAAGTTTCTCTAAAGGGAAAGTCTTACTAATCAAAACTGTGCCATTAAGAATAGACATAAGCAATGAGATTACCCATAAGTAGAGAGAACAGCTGGCTAAGATATGTAGTTCCTAATTAAGGATATTTAACTCCACAAATGCTAATGAATTCCAATTAACACAAGATGGTTGAGTCTAGTTTTATACATTTCCTTACCAGAATTCAACAAATACTTAAGATGAGAATTAGTGGCAAACTTAAGGGTCTATTAACCATTAATAACTGATCTTAATGTTGAAGCTTTATGATACCTTATGATATTCTTGAGATTACTTAGAATTTAGTATCAATACTAAAAGCTACAATTTTTTGATAGTTACAAGGTTTTAATGACCAAACCAAAGCCACTATTAAGTTAAACTCTTATATTGTTTGTTGTCATTATCTGAATAGAAACCTTATGAAATAAAACTAGATGATCCAATTACGTTTTCACAACTTTGTTATCATGAAAATGCGAATTTAGCAAAGGAAAATGAGACCCATGCAATTCATCCACTAAGACCAAAATTTCATGAGAAATCATGACCAGGTCACTAAAGGATGCTTAGCTATCAAATCTCATTCTCAGTGACTTTAAAGCATGTGTTAAACGCCCTAAACATTAAATGGCAAAAGGAATAAATGGGTTTCCATCATAAGTCATAATTATTTGACATTAGTGGAGCTTAGATAAATATCAGATTGTATCTAACCTGTTTCATACACACCAAAGTATTAAAGAAATCAATTCATATATACTTAACAAGATTCCCTCTAAGTATGTCCTTAAAATACATTATGAAATTTGGACGATAAGGGAAATCAAGTATAACATATATGAAATACTCTCGTTCACACGCATCGTTAAAACTTATCATGTGGATATACTAAGAGACCATTAGTGGGAGCATTAGATGTCCTACTTATGACTTGCAAAAGTTACAGAGGTGGGGGAACGGAAATTTGATCTATCCTCAAATTACACCTCTTGCACTAGACAACGCTCTATCACAACTTGTCTCCTTAGCATTTAACGTACTGCTAACAAAGTTTTGTGGATGCCTAAATATGAGCAAACTTAGATTTCTTACTAAAGTAATCCTCATCAAGAGAAACGACAATAAACATCATTAGGTTGTTTTTCTCTATTAAAATCTATGGATCTTCCAAATGTTAGATCTTAAGCATGCTAAATTCATTAAGATCTCTAAGGTAAGTGGGAGCAGTACAAGTCCTTATTATGACTTTTTGGAAGTACAAGATGCGGGGGAGAGACTCATTAAAATTCAAGACTCGTTAAGTTTAACTCCGAATTTAACTTCGATTATTCCCCTTGTACACCTTACTTCACCAACTCTTACACACTTAGAAACTAATATTGCTCCTTATATACCTGAAAATAAAACACATAACTAAAGCCAAATTTGTATCATAATAAACCCAATGTTCAACTCAAGAGGTCATCTGGGTCTAAAAGCCCATTAAAGTTGATGATCATGTAACCTTCCTGACTAACACAAAAAAATGGATGTTTGGAAAGTTTACTAATCCTACCTCTTCTAATTAAATCATTAGTATCAATCAATCTCCTAAATGGAATAAAGCTATTATTAGCATAACTCATTCCGTAATTTAGAATAACATTTAGGATTTGGTTGAATAACCTAAAGGTATTCATAATTAAACCAGATCCGAATGGTAACGTTGTTACATAAGATTGATTGTAAAAGATTATACTCAATGAGGGATTAGATTATCAAAGAATCTTCTTATCTGTATTACAAAAGATTTCTTTGAGGATCATTACCGTCCTAGTAGCTCATAATGACTAAGAGCCACATTAGATGGACATTAAGACAACTTTCCATAACAATGACCTACATGTTCATTAAGCAACCTGAAAGTTCTAAACTGAAGGTTAAGAACACTTAGTCTGTAAGTCAATAAGATCCATGTATGGGTTGATGCAAGCATAAAATGTGTTTGAATCATAATGAAATTACTCTTCATCAAGAACTAAGTGGATTAAAGAACCTACCTCTAGATGAGTGGGAGCAACTAATGAAAACTTGTCCTTACATAGATGACGTTTCTCTTAACAAGTATATGTTACCTAAGTCAAAGCATTGTTCATGCATAATTTTGACATGATGAACATCGGGGATTCCTCTTACATGATAGGAATCAAAATATACCGAGATAGACCCAACGGGATATTAGTGTCATCCCATAAGTTTTACTCTAAGTGGGTCCTTAAGTATGCAACATACAACATTGCTTTCTTTTAAGGGATAATAGGATAATATGAGATTATCACCTTATGCTTCATTAATTAGAAGACTTATGTAAATATAAGTCTATGCTTGTTTATGATATTGTTCATGTTGCTTAGTACTAGACTTGTCTAGATTGATGAAAAACATCTAATGGAACATTACAATATCTTTAAGAAACAAGAGACTATAATCTAAAGAAGAAGTGAGAACCTAAAGTGATTGGCTACTCTTATTCTAAATTTGTTATATTCAAAGGAAATCAAGTGTCAATTTCGGGGTATATCATAACGTTAGCAGACATAACTATCTCATGGAGGAGTCATAAGGAACTGTTAACAACAACCTAAGTTATCATGACATAATGTGTTGCTGATCACAACAGAATGGTCATTAAATGTTGTTGGTAAATTTATCAGTTGACTCATAACTTATTAACTCCATATAAATACTAAGTTGAAGACTTACTGTGATAAAGTCAGCTGCCCTAATTTCTCGAACAGTAACAGTTTAAGAGGAGCTGCACTAGAGTTCGATACGAAATTATTGTTCGCTTATGTTAAGAACAAATAGAGGAAATCAGGATTTTGTATCGAATGAATTCATGATATGCTTATGGATCCAATAACTAAAGGTCTATTACCCATAAGTCTCACTAAGGGCCAACTAAGAGAAAAGGGTTTTACTAATGACCATGTACAACTGCATATCGTACTATGAATGACTAATGACTAAAGATTAATGATTAATTTTCCTCATTATGATTTGTTTGTCTATTAGTATGCTAAGCTAGCATAATGGCATAAAGACAATAATATAACAAATCAACTAAGGGCATAACGTTAATTGATCCTAATGTTAAGTTTTAAATTTGGGTGTAGTATGATTAATGGGGGTCCTAAGTCGAATAAAGACTTAACGGCTGTATTTCTCTGCTACATTTTGGATTTATAACTAAAATGAGTATTAATCTGCAGACTAATGTAATACTCATAATAAATGATTACTCGGCCAAGTGGGAGAATGTTAGAATAAATATAAATTATGTTTATTATATTTATTTGTGGCCATCATTATCATTTATATTATATTGATCAATTATTAATATTATCCTAAGCCCAATTACAGATATGTCTTTGATGGGCGGACTATCATTAGATGGGCCTTATTAGGGTGTCCCCTGGGTATGTATAAATATGAAGAGATATTATGAGATTAGGGTTGAGACAATCATAACAACATAACACCATTAGCCATCCCCTATCTCTCTCTCTCTCAATGTGTTCATAACTCAAGAACACATAAACCATCAGAACTACATACCCTAAAGGGAACCCGATCAAGATGATGGTGTCTTCCATTACTGAGGTTCCTGAACGGTTAAGCAAATCAGGTACACTTGATTAAATAACATGTTTATATCTTTATGTTCTCATTAATATAATCAACATAGTATAAACAGTTTCTAAAGTTGTTTGGAAGAAAAGAAGGATCAAAGAAGGAAGAAAATGCTCCAACCGCGAACATGGCAGGTAAGTTATCTCGTGAAAACTCGTGGGTTGCTGACTCGGGAGCCACCGAACATATAACCCATAAAAGCCCATTACTTAAAAATCAAACAAAAAGAAATTATGAGGCCCCGGTTATCATACCAAACGGGGCTGCTATACCCGTAGAAGGGAGGGGAGATCATGATCTTCCTAACGAGGTCACAATTAAGAACGTTCTCCATGTTCCGAGCTTCAAATACAATCTTCTGTCAGTAAGTAAATTGTCTAATGATTTGCAATGTGCTGTGACATTTTTTCCCACTTTCTCACTACGAGAAAAAGCACCTTTCTTGACGCGCATTGCGCGTCATAAAAGGGGGTTTATGACACGCATTAATGACACCCTTTCATGACACGCGTTTATGACACGCCTTAATGACACACGCTTATGACACGCTATGCGTGTCATCTTTTTTGACCAAAAAAAAAAAACTATAAATTACTAATTTACCTGGATTCATATATACACACACACACTAACAAAATCATTATAGCAAAACAAATTCATTTAATAATATATATACCAAAACAATCTATTTCATAATCATAAGTCAAATATACTAACAAAATTTTAAAGTTAACAAAAAATATTGCGTCGCTATAAAATATAACCTATAAATAAAGGTTGCCCGAAACTCAACCATCTTTCGCGAATTACCCGACTATTCGTCTTTGTCTTCCCCAACCTACAACAACTCTTTTAGTAGAAAAACTAGTGTTCAAGAAACTTCAATCTGTCAAAGAAAACCTTCCACTAAGCCACGACCCACAAGCAAAATTGTACCTGAACTTGGCTGCGAGTACTTCTTTACCCTGCTTCCTGTATAGAAGTTCCATTTCAAAGACCTACCAAAATAAATTTATTAAAATTGATTAAAAAAATAAAAAAATAAAAAAATAAAAAATAATAAAAAAACATTTATCACCAATGATGTATGTTATCTTTGTTAACCCACTTATAAAAGGGCCTCACTTAACTACTCCCTTAGTCCCACAAGCATGAAAAAGAAAACATAATCTAAGATATGTAGTTATGTACATTTCATGTGGATTTTAATTGGGCAGAATGCCAATTTTACTAATGATTTGAAGACCACCAATAGTTAGACAGACACACCAAAGATACAGTCGCCAAAAATACGGAAAAAAAAATGAACAGCTATACAAATATGCCCGGGTTAAAAGTACGCCAATCCTCCCCACTAATATCCCAACCTTTTGCTCTATTTTTACACCATAAGAAGCTAAAGCCTTTAACCTCTTCTTTCACTCGGCAACTGTTGACCTGTTTCGCGTTAAAAATTGCCTCGTTTCGCCATCTCCAAATAAGCCATAATGTCGTTAGAATGATCGCATACACGGCTATTCTCCATTTCTTTGCGCCTCTCAAGCGTTTGTGGGTGTTGACCAAGTCCTTCAACTCCAAGAAAAAGAGTGATCTCAACCTACACCAGGAAGTCACAAAGTCCCAAATATGTGCTGCAAAACCACAAGAAATGAACAGGTGCATTGAGGACTCTACATCCTCACAACAGAACCTGCAAGTAGGGTCAAGAATATTTATGTTGCGACGACATAGCGCGGCTGTAGCAGGGATCCGGTCTTGAATAATACGCCAAACCAAAAAATTCACTTTGATCGGCACTAAGTTGTCCAGTCAAACTCAAGGCCTCGATCGACAAAGAACTTTTTTTCAGCCAGCATACGAGCGCTTCAAACATAAAAAACGCCCGATTCATCAGCATTCCAGTTCCATCTATCCGCTCCCTCCCCCGAATACAAAGTTTTGAACAGCAGCCGATAACTCATGAAGTTCTGCAATTTCAGACTTAGACTCCGGTTCCCTGACCCACGAAAACATCAGCAAACAGGTTCCATTCGAGCATTCCACTCTGTCCGAGATTGAGACGTTTTTCCTCCTCTCTAGTTGAAACAAATGTGGAATGTATTCTCGAGTGAGTCAGCAAACAACCAATTTTCCTTCCAAAAACGAATCCGGCTGAAGTCTCCCGGACGACCCCGAAACAAACTTACCAATTGAATCCCGATCGACTGATAATCATGTGTGATGTTGCAGATTGATTATTTTGGGGCAAACTAAAGTACAAAGTGACAACAAATCGGGAATGAAGTATGCACTGTGTTTGTGAGTTCAAAAAACTCCTATTTATGTAATTGTTTTTACCACTTTTCATGTATAAGTTTTCTCCTTTCCTACGTCTATCAAAGTGTTTCCTAAGTACATAAACCTACATAGCCATTAGGAACAAATTTGAGTGAATCGTGTCACAAACTTGACACCAATCCAACTCTCCAATGTAAATGTGTTACAAAGATTAGAATTAACATATGTAGAGACTTTTCTAATAGTTAAATTATTTTTTACCGGTGACAAATTAGCATAAAATTTAAGCAAAATTTATATACGGGATACCTCAGCGAGTGTAAGTTCGGAAGCGTTCTCTGTTTCTGTAGTCTCCATCGGTTCAACTGTCATCGTTGATCGGTCGTTCAGCGGCGTTTGATTGACGCTGGTTTTGAGTGGAATCACCCCTGTCTTGAAATCAAAATGCCTTTTGTTAAGGTTACAAATTGACATCAAATAAAGCAATTTACCACAAATATTCAGGCATAAGTCAGACCAATTAACAAAGACTCAAAAGAATAAAGTGTAAAACATTTATATAAAAAAAAATAGAGCTTCAAAACTCTGCAAGTTGATTACATCAGTACCACTCTGGGGCATAGCGAAAACATCGACCACCCGAACCGTATACTCATCCACAAATTCCCCAAGCATCAATCCCATAACATCCATAGGCACTCCAGCTCTCCCTACATCACAAGACCATATTATATTAAAAATTTGAACCCCAACTCTTATTAATCAATCAATCCCACCACTACCTACCAAACTATATACCCATATACAAAAATAAACAATTTAACAAAATTAAACACTGGAAAGTGATATTTAGTTATACCCATATAATAAAAATAAAAAAATTAATAAAATAAAACACTAGAAATTGGTGATTAGTTAGTTATATACCATGTTTAAGCATCTTTAATAGGGCTAAAGAATTGTTGTAAACTTGCTCTGAGGTGTCGAGAGTCGAAGAGTCCGATGGCGGGTGGCCTAACTGTTCCCTCTCTCTAAATTTATTAAGGTACAATCGTATGGAGGGGGTGGGGTTGCGTGGTTTGGGGGGCTCCGGCGGAGTTCCACTATGTTGCTGGTTCCTCCTCCGTGCGTTTTCACCTCCTCTTTCCTTCTTTCTCTGCTTTCTCTAATCTCCAGTAAGTGTGTGTGTTGTGTGTTGTGAGAGAAGTTGATAGAATTCGGGAATTAGGATAAGAAAGAGAGAGAGAGAGAGAGAGCAGGGGGCGGGATATGATGGGAGGGAAAATTAGAAATTGGGGAAATAGTTATGACAGTAATTAATGACACGCGATATCTTATACCCGTCATGTTTTTGTTTTCTTGACATTAAATTCTTGACACGCAAAAATGCGTGTCATTAATTAACAAGATTTTAAAATCTATGACAGTTTTTTAATGACACACGTTTTTGCGTGTCATAAAAGACCGTGTGTCATAAAACGCGTGTCATGGTAGGTTTTTTTTCTAGTTGTGTCTTTGTCATACAGGACTTGAGTTCGAGGGCATTGATTGGAGTGGGTGAGTGTGATGAAGGCTTATACAAGATGGGGATGAAAAGAATCGAAAGGCAAGCAATGGTGAGCACTGTTGAGACATGGCATAAGAGGCTAGGGCATACCTCCATTTCAAAACTTTCTCATGTTGATTTTATTAAGAACATTCCTTTAAACTCTAAGCATGTTTGTGACTCTTGTATTAAAGCGAAATTCGCACGATTGCCTTTTCCTACTAGTATCACTAAAATGAATGCATGCTTTGACCTCATACACTGTGATGTGTGGGGCAAATACCGCACACCATCCTTTACACACACCAACTACTTCCTGACAATTGTTGATGATTTTAGTCGGGCCGTATGGGTTTTTCTCATAAAACACAAGCACCAAGCTAGCACTTGTTTGATTGAGTTTCACAAAATGGTGCAAACTCAGTTTGACAAAAACATAAAGAGGCTTCGATGCGACAACGGAGGAGAGTTTGTGTCTAACAACATGCTTGAATTTTATGCTAAAAATGGCATTTTGTTGGAGACTACTTGTCCGCATACGCCACAACAAAATGGTGTTGTCGAGCGGAAACATCGACATCTCTTAGAAACTGCACGGGCTTTAAAATTCGAAGCAAATCTTCCAACACGGTTCTGGGGAGAGTGTATACTCACCGCCGCCTACATCATAAACCGATTACCTTCAAGTGTCATAGAGAACAAAACACCCTATGAGATTCTATATAACTGAAATCTTGAATACGAATACATGAAAGTTTTCGGTTGTCTAGCATATTATAGGAATATCGAAACGAAAGGTGACAAGTTTGAAGTGAGGGCTAGACCCGGCCTATTTTTAGGCTATCCTCATGGCAGTAAGGGTTACAAAATATATGAACCTCAACACAAAAAAATGGTTGTATCCCGTGATGTCATGTTTTTTGAAGAAATATTCCCTTACTGTAAAAGTAAACTTGAAGAAGAAGAGGTGTTTGTTTTCCCTAATAAGTGGGAACATATAAAAGTGGATGAGGAAGAAAAAGTAACCAATGAAGCTTCCGTTGAAGAGGGTGATAAAAACAACATTGAGGAGCCCATTAGAGATAATGTTACACAAGAGACAGAGGCCCAAAGCGAGACAGTTGAGCCCATCCCTCAAGAAAATGGTTCGACGAACATCACAGAAGAACAAGCTGGTCCACAAAGCCCACTTGGAACTCTTGGGCCTAATGAAACAGATTTGAGTCATCACAACGAAGCCGAACAGATGGATGGGCCGATAAATATAACAGAATACGAGGCAATAACGACCGATCATGAACAA
Source organism: Ambrosia x helenae (assembly GCA_030844895.1). Taxonomy (NCBI): domain Eukaryota; kingdom Viridiplantae; phylum Streptophyta; class Magnoliopsida; order Asterales; family Asteraceae; genus Ambrosia; species Ambrosia x helenae. The sequence goes on along the minus strand of CM061224.1, from coordinate 13,707,228 downwards.
CCCAAAGAAAAAAGAAATCGAAGCAGGCCCATCAAATTTAAGGATTACGAAGTCAAACTCACCCCATCTCTTAATCAAGAGCACTCATCACCCACTCCCAATCATGAGCCCTCGACGGTACATCCCTTAGCACATTATGTTTCATATGACAAATTTACTAATTCACATAAAGCTTTTTTGTCGGCCATTATTTCAAATAATGAGCCTAAAAATTTCGGACAAGCAATACAGGATCCTAAATGGGTGGAGGCCATGAAGAAGGAAGTACGAGCTCTTGAAGCAAACGGGACTTGGACTCTCGAAGAACTTCCAAAAGGGAAACGTGCCATAGATTCGAAGTGGGTGTACAAAATAAAATTCAAACCGAATGGAGAAATAGAAAGATACAAGGCTCGCCTAGTGGCTAAAGGTTTCACCCAAATAGAAGGAGTCGACTTCCATGACACCTTTGCACCCGTTGCAAAATTGGTCACGGTCAGGACTCTTCTTGCCGTTGCAGTGAAAAGAGAATGGCATGTTCACCAACTTGATGTAAACAACGCGTTCCTTCATGGGGATCTACATGAGGAAGTTTATATGAAGATCCCTCAAGGATTCAAAAAGCCCAATGATAACCGCGTTTGTAAGCTCAAGAAATCACTCTATGGCCTCAAGCAAGCATCGAGAAATTGGTACCAAAAACTCACCACCTCTTTGCAAAGTATTGGTTTCCAACAATCAGGAGCAGACCACTCATTGTTCTTATTCAAAGAAAGAGGTATTTTTGTTGCCGCCCTAATCTATGTAGATGATGTCATTTTAATGGGAGATGATTTGAACAAAATCCATGCCACTAAACAATTTCTTGACCAACAATTTAGCATTAAGGATCTCGGCCCCTTAAAATTCTTTCTCGGTATTGAGGCAACACGGACGAGACAAGGAATGGTGCTAAGTCAACATAAATACACGCTTGACATTTTGGAAGAGACCGAAATGATGGGATGTCAGCCCAGTTCCTTTCCCATGGAACAAAACTTAAAACTAGACAAACGTGATGATGACCAGCGTATTGATGCCAACCAATATCGCCGCTTAATCGGAAAGCTTATGTATTTGCAGGCCACTCGTCCTGACATTTCCTATGCTGTAAATGTCCTTAGCCAGTTTGTCAATGATCCGAGACAAGGTCACTTGGATGCCGCCACTAGAGTTCTTCGGTACTTAAAAACTACACCGGGTCAAAGCATACTTCTCACTAAAGAGGGTGGAACAAATCTTACGGGGTATTGTGACTCAGATTGGCTCGGATGTCCAGTCACTCGAAGATCTAGAACTGGATATCTTTTGCTTTTGGGAGGATCTCCTATCTCTTGGAAGTCCAAGAAACAATCGGTTGTTTCCTGCTCGTCAGCGGAAGCCGAATATAGAGCAATGGGATCTACAGTAAGCAAGATTTTATGGGTAAGGTGGTTGTTAGCAGAACTCGACATGCCTAACTCGGGACCAACACAACTATTTTGTGACAATCAGGCCGCACTTCATATTGCAAATAATCCCGTATTCCACGAACGCACAAAACACGTGGAAATGGATTGCTACTTCATTAGAGAACGAGACGAGTCCAATGAAATTCTACCTATGGAGATATCAACGAAAATGCAAATTGCTGATATATTAACCAAACCGTTGGGGACACAACACTTCTGCGCGCTACTTGACAAGTTGGGCATTCTAAATATTCATGCCTCAACTTGAGGGGGAGTAAAGAAGGAAATGATTTTCCCTCCAAGTCTTTTGCACATTCTACTGCACATTCTACTCCATAATATTCTCTTTTCCACAAATCTTGGCTCCATTCACGTGTGGTCTCTGGTTATAAATAGATATCATATTTTCCTTACAAGTGTAATTGTATTGAAAATTGTATTGTATCTTTTACCATAATAATGAAAATTATTACAATGAAGCACTACGCTAAACTATATTCTGTAATCATGCATGTCAAATTTACAGGCTAAAGTGCAATCCATAAAATTAGCGCACAAAATGACAGAGACAATGGCACATACACAATTAATTGACGATAACATGCATGACTATACATCAATTTTAAAGGCTAACGTGCAGTCCATAAAATTAAGGCACAGAATGAAAGAAACAATGGCGAATACACAACCAATGGATGATAACAGGACTTGGTTTAGAAAGCGCGAGGCACACAAAAGCGACAAGGTCTAAAATCGAGGTGCAAAGCACAAAAGCAGCGGGCTTTTTCGTACCCGAGTGCAAAGTAATTATATAGTTTTTTCTTATATCCCATATCATAGGCCTTTAGCTTCCACTTCCCAAAATATAGCTATAAAAAGGTTTTTATATATATTTACCTGCATGTACAAGCCAAAAAAATCCTAAGCTACAACATCTTGCTGAAAAAAAAAACCCTAAGTACAAGAGACGTGTGCCTCAGACCAAAAAACAAGATAAAACCCCAAATAGTGCGCCTTTTTGGCACTTCTTGAATTTACCCTAGGCGCTGAGCAAAAAAGCGATGGATTGTGAACCTAGCGCGCCTCACACCTCAGCTCACTTTTGAAAACCATGTAACACTCACAATTATCCATAAAATTAAGGCACAGAATGACATAAACAATAGTGAATATACAATTTTGCAGGCTAAATTGCAATCAGAAAAACTAGGGCACAGAATGACAGAAATAATTGTGTAAATACAATCAATTATATGTCAATTTTCAAGCTTAATTACAATACGCATAATTAGTGCACAGAATGAAAGAAACAATGGTTAATAATGTTATACAATTAATTAACAATAACAGGCACAATAATGGTAGATTTGTCAATTAATCCACCTTCTCCCTCCACCTTTTTTACCTTCTCTTTCCATCATTTCACATTCTCTCTCCACCTTTTTGCATTCTCTCTCCACCTTTCATTTCACCAACACTCTCTCTCCACCTTTTCCTCTCTCCACCTCCTTTCTCTTACTTTTCTCTCTACAATTTCTTTCACATATTAATTCAAAGATCCAGATTTATTACTAACGTATGCCACACGAGCCCTTTAACACATGTTACTTAGTCTCTTCAAACAAACTCATTTCACATACATCACTAACACATGTAATTGGTTCAAAATAATTATCATGTTAATTTTGGACTAGTATAACAACATAAAAGAACACATGTATATAAAAATTTATTGCAATATACATTGAGTGTAACAAATTAATTTCATATAAATCTAAACAATTAAACAGATGATACAAAACTATCATAAACTAACAAAAACACATGATACTTAAAATTATGCTTCATTCTTTAATAGTCATCTTCGGCGTTATGCTTCATTCCTTATTAGGCATCTTCAGCTTCATGTTTCAATCCTTAGCACTCCATCTCTAGTCGATCCTTGTGTGGAGTAGCCGGCTTGAACTCCGGTGGTTGTTCATAGAACCTCCTACATTAATTATTTTTAACATGTGTTAGCATCACTAGAAAATGTTAACCAGGTCAATTTAGGTGTTAATTGGACATATACTAACATGTGTTAGCATCACTAACACATGTTAATTGAACCCTAACACGTGTTAGTTGGGCATATACTAACAAGTGTTAGCATCAGTGACACGTGTTAATTGAACCCTAACACATGTTAATTGGGATAGATTCATCAGTAGGCACCATATACACACCTGTGTTAGTATCATTAACACATGTTAATTGAACCCTAACACATGTTAATTGGGATAGATTCATCAGTAGGCACCAATACAAACATGTGCCAGAATCATTAACATGTGTTAATTGAACCCTGACACATCAGTAAGCACCGGTACAAATATTCAAAAACTTCACCAAAATCAAACCTTTACTTTAATATATACAAATACATACATTTTTATAAAACTACTCTAAAATATATACATATTTACATATAAACAGCCAAGTTATATTTTGAAAAAAAAAATAGTTTTTTTTTTTATTTTTCTAATTAAAACATTTTTATTCTATGATTAAATAAATATTTACATGCAAATTCAATTGTAATAAATTCATCAGTATGCACCATATACAAACTTATGTCAGCATCACTAACACAGGTTAATTGAACCCTAACACATGTCAATTGGGATGGATTCATCAGTAAGCACAAATGCAAACATGTGTTTGGATCACTAACAGGTGTTAAATGAACCCTGACACATCAGTAAGCACAATACACAAAAAATCAAAACCTTCACACAGAATAAACATATATATAAGAAATAAAAGTAAAATTATTAGAGAAAAATTAAAAGATATACCAAGAAAATAAAAAACATTTACTATTTAACACATGTTAATTAAACCCTAACACATGTTAACTGGGATATATTCAGCTCCTAATTCAAAACTAACAGACCTTAAACAAAAAAAAAATATGCAATAAAAATACATTTTTTAACATCCAATCAAACATAAACAAAATAATAACAATAAAAACAATCAAAAAGGTTAACATAAGTTTTTTTTCATTCAAGCATTTGATCAAACACTTGGTGTGCGAACAAACTATCCCCAAAATTGTTTATATATTATAAAATCATTATCCACATTAACAACTTTATGATTCAATCACTGATTAATTCTTCAAACAAATATCATTTACATATACATAAATTTCATCAACACACATTCTTCAAAACAAATTTGTATAATTATGCCTTTTGCTCTAGTTTAAATCAATGCATAATTAAACCTAAAAAATTAAAAACTATGAACAACAACAAACCTGAAAAGAGGTGGGGTTGTACACGAGTTTCAGCAGAAACTATAGCAGTTGTAGCAGCGTTCACTGTCTCTACGGTGTTATTAATCAAACCCATGGTGGTGAATGGTTCTGTGGTTGTCGTTGATGATGCTGGTGGTGGTTGTTTTGATGGTGGGAGCGACGGTGGTGGTTATGTTTGAGGATGATGATCGATGGTTGTTGCAGACATTAATAATGGTGGATGATGATGGTGGTGGTTAGTGTGGTCGATGGTGGTGAGGCGGTGGTGGTGATAGGAGAGAATGAGAGATAATGTGGTGGTGAGAGAATGAGAGATAAGAGAAATAATGTGGTTTATATAGGGAGGGGGAAATGATTTAAATTTGAAAATAGTGGAAAATACAAAATGACTTAAATAACCTTTATAATATAATATGGGACAAATCATAATGGATGATGTGGCCAAATGTAGGCCAAGTATCAAGTTTATTAAGGTTTTCTTAAAAATCAAGGTTTTCTCTAAATACTCCCTCTCTGTATATATATATATGGTAGGATTCCTGTCGGAAAATAGGTTTTTGTGAGAAGCGTGGGAAGAATTAAAATTTAATATGTGTTCATCATTTTTTTTTTGACGTATTCATGATGTTTTGGATTGTTTTGCCTAGAAAAACACCATATATAACAATTAATAACCGAAAACAATGTATTTTAGGCTTAAAACTTAAAACACTATATCAAGAACATTAAGCAAAGTGTTTTAAGTAATTACTAGTGTATTTTATTTGTAATTTAAATTTAATGACTATAATACATTGCATTGTGTTTTTAATTTTTGTATATTATTGTGTTAAGTGTTTTTCAAGCCAAAATAACCAAAACATCATTCCAAAATCAAAAACATGATGGTACATGTCAATTCCTAATCCTTTTCATACTTCTCACACAAACTCGTCTCTGACTCCAGCAGCCCCACACCCCTCTCTGTCTCACACTCTCACTTTCTCGGTCTCTCAGTTTCAAGTGACCACATTTCTTAACACAAACCCATTTATCTTTCTGTTTTGATTTATTTTCTTGTTTGAATGATCAGTTAATTACCGGATTCCTTTTCTTAGGCTTTACATTTTTGTGTTTGAATATGGACTTTTAACTACCAGTGTTCTTGTTAATGTTATCATTTTTTCTATAGGCTATAGAATGTTCCTGTTGATGTTAATAATTTTATCATGTTCATTTTCAATTTGTTGTATTTGAGTAGCCTTTAAAGTATGATTAAGTGATTAGCAATGGCAATTCCATTCTAGTGGTCTTTTTTTAATGTGTTGAACTTTACCCAACCCGGACCGTCGAATTGACTCGAATTTGTATTATGTAATAAACTTTATCCAACCTGACCCGTCAAACCGGCCTGATAGTCTTTAGAATATAGGTTTAAAGCAGGTAATAGTCTCCTTTTAATTTTTACTGTTATGGTTTATTAGATGGTAGATTAAATAAGAAGATAGTAATTAGGCTGTTTATTAAATTAAATTATAATTTCGTAATTGGGCTGCTTGGCTAGGCTTCATACTCAAACGTTGAAACCTTGCAGGAATGTGTTTGAGCCTAGAACTTGGGGCTCTTGGTGGGTTGTTTGCAATTGAGCTCTTTTTATAAATTAAGAAATGCAACCAGGCAATAAGTTATATCAAGATAATAATAATTGGTGGAAACAATGTGGAATCACAACTGGTTTCGGTCGTTTACCCTGGAGAAATATGTTATGGGTTGGGTGTTGGACTAGTACGGTTCAATGTAATCGGATTCACAATATGATATTTTGACCCCAAAATCAATTAGATTTAACATGCGTATAAAATTCCCCAAAGTTAATTTCCAAATGTATTTGATGTATAATATTAATATGGTGCTGTTTACTTGTATGGATGGATATATGTCTAAACATTAATTTATTTTTTCATTCTTGTATTCTTGTTTCTGAATATAATTGAGAGTTTAAAACATGAAACTGAAAACAAAAATATACTTCATTATTTTACGTTATTTACCCTTTAAATTTCACTTTTTCTCAATCAATTGTCTGCAGGGTCACGACAAAAAAAAAAAAAACGAAGAGCAATAATTCACAAAGACTTTTGACTTAAAGAGTTAAAGTTGGTCTCTACTCTTTACAGATCATAACTTCATCTTCGCCTGTTAAATAAAATTTTTTTCTTCACAGCTCATAAGCAAAATATCAATCATAAAATTTCTCTACTAAAAGAAAGAAGAAGATTGCAATATAACAAAGAAGGTAATTAATAGTGTCCTTTTCATTTTTTTACAATGTTTATCTCAAAATATTGCATCAATCTTGAGAACACTTGTGGGTGTATATGTTTGAAGAAACAATCTAGTGTGTTTGTGTTAAAATGTTGTACGTTTATACTATAATTCAATTACTAAAAGTCATAGTATGGGCTTAGCTCTTTATAAATTGTTATGTCTCGTTGGGCTTTAGTGTTTAATATGGGCTTAAGTTTGCAGGTTTAGTTGTTGATTGGGCTATGGGCCCCCAGTTGGTTGTTGGTGATAGCTGGCATCTGTTATCAAGGTGTTATATTGATCGTTGGATTGAAACGATCGTAGCCATTCATCTGGTAGCTGGGAGAAGCTTCCAGATCCCCATATATATATATATATATATATATATATATATATCTTTTTCTCTCTGTATTATTATCACTCGTTCATTTTTTGTATTTGTTGAGTCTTTTATTCTCTCTGTAATATTAGGGTTTCTATTGGTCTTCGTCTTCATCAGTGATTAAGATTAATCACTATAAGTCTGTAATAGTCTAGTTCTTGTTTTCCTTATGTTTGTAACTACTGGTCTAACTAATCAGTAGTTATAAGCAAACTTTGTATTGTTCTTTCTGGGTTCTTCTATTGTTGAACCCTTGGGTTATTGGGGGGAACGTTTTGGGTTGGTTTAATAAGATTTTGTCACCGTTTTTGTCGCCTACTTTCGTTGTTCTTTATTTAGAGTTTGTGTTGGCTCTATTGATTGTTTGTTTAGTGTGTTGAAACCCTAAATTTCTACATGGTATCAGAGCTGTAAGGGTCTTGATCTGTGTAACATCACGCATTTAATACTTGTACGTTACGCATGACATTTAATAAAACGTCAAGTTTCATATTTACCCTCGCAATTATTATTATCCTCGCATTTATTATTTTTGTCGCTTATATGGAACCCTAATACTATATATTATATTATATATATGTGTGTGAATGTTTAAATAAATCAAAAAAAATGAATAGCCTTGGCCGGGATTCGAACCCGCGCCAAGGCCGGTTCAACTAACACAATGCACAAACCAGCTGGGCTGGCCTTTTTCTTGTGATAATCCCGGATCAATAATTATCTTATACGCGCTTTAAAATCCCACAGTTGACAAGGAAAAGTCAACTGTGGTATTCCTTGTTGCCCAATCCATGAAATTAACGCGTGATTGTTATAATTATGGTAAACTCGTGCATTATCCGGCCCATTACAACACGATTGCACACAAATTACACGGCAATTGTTGCCCTAATCGTCTTATTGGCCGCGTTCTATTATATGGAAAGTCAACTACACAATTAACCCTAACCCTAATCTATTAGTATAAATTGAGACCTCCTGGACCTTGAAAACTCGCTCATACCTCTCCCTCAATCTCTATTTCTCTCTATTACTGCTCTGATCGTTGTTTTCTGTTCGTGGTTGACTTTTCTCATTGACCCGATCATAATCATCATCACCACACTGTGAGTTTAATTTATTTGGTGGGTTTAGTTCATCGGCAACCAAGCAACAATAGCCCCAACATTAATCGGGCTATTGTTGCCTGGATCATCTAATTGCATAACTAGGGTTCATCACGTTCATGAATTGGGGATAAGGCTTTTGGTTCATACTGTATTTATTTAATTTAAACCAGAAAATAACACAACCACCGGCCTAGGCCAGGTGGTTGTGACTCTGGTCTGGTATCGTGGTCATCCGGGTTCGAGTCCCGGCACTGACCGGGTTTTGCACCTTTTTTCCCTTCTTTTCTTTTTTAACCATTAAATAAAAATATATATATATAAATCCTTTTAATCTTATAAATTCTTTTTAAAATACCAAAACTCTTTTATAAATTCTAAAAAAATTATTATTAGTTAATCTGATATAAAAGATTTATTTACAATTTTTATTTTCCAGAAATTCTTTTATTTAATAATTATAATAATTAAATCATTTTTATACTATTATATTTATAAAAATCCATTATTATATCAAAACAGTTTTATTAAATTCCACAAAAATTATCCTAACTTTTTATAAAGTTAAACTTTACTGAAATAATTTTTAATTCAGTAAAATCATTTATTTATTATTTTTAATCAATTTTTGTAAGATTTAATCATATTTAATTCATAATAAATCCAATTTTCATCATTTTTACACCAAAATTTTATACAAATTATGTTTAATCATTTGGATCAGAATTATGATTTTTAAAATAAAATTTCTTTAATTTTAGTATTTTTGAATATTAAAGTTAATAATTGGCTATTTATAAGTAAATAGATTTAAAAATCTATTTTTAATGAAATAATTTTATAAAAATTATTTTATTGCTTCAAACACTTTAATGTGCACACTCAAAATTCAAACTTTATAAAAAGACTATTTTTCATTTATTATCCAATTTTCTTTATTTAATTAACATTTTTGAATTAAATTTAACAATTGATTATCCCCAAATCGAAACCCTAGGATACACATATTAGTTTATATAGACTTAGACTTATTATATATTACCTCATTATAGGGTAATATTTGGAATCACTTTGGGCAACATAATTATCATATCTTTTCAACAAGTTAACATTTGCTAAGGTGAGTTTACATAGCCCCTTTTATCACCACTTTTGGGGTGAAACATGTTATAACACTTTTCATTGCAATTCAATCATCAATGTGTTTGTGTGTTTTCTATGTTGCATATTGTCTTGAACATGATTAGAGTAAGCACATTCTAGCATAATCATTAACATTGATCAGCCGACGGTATACATTGATAGATCTATTGGACTGACAATCCCACCCGGATACGTGCCTCCTACAAAGGTTACGTGGGTGTTTGTTATCGCATAACATTATTGGGACCATAAGTGTATGGTATGTATCATTTTATAACAGTCAACAGGGTTGATTATGCACTCGATTTATTTCTAATATGTTTCTCACATATGGGCTAGATTAACATGACACATGAATTGCATAACATTTTATTCATTTTATCATCAAAAACCTATGTAATTCTCACCAACTTATGTTGACCCAAAATACTTTCAAAATTAACATGTTTCAGGTAACAATGAAGCTGAGGCTTGAGTTAGCATGAGGATTTATCTTGAAGTTATTTGAAGTTTTTGAAGTTATTATTTGGATGTTATGTATTTGAATTCTTAGACATTATTTCACATTTTGGATATTATGTTTGAATAAATTATTTAAAATTTATATTATACCATGTGCTACTGAAAACAATCATCAATACGTGGCACCCCGATGTTTCCGCCATCGGTTGGGGTGTTACAGATTGGTATCAGAGCCTTGGTTATAGGGAATTAGGTTATTAGAAATAATCTAGACTATAACCTTAGGGACTAAAACAGTACTTGCTTCTCCTACTTGTAACCCTAATTGCTTCCCTAATCCTATCCTTATCCTATGCCTTAAACCTACATGTGACTACTCTTAATTGTCTGCTGCAATCCTGATCCACCATTAGATTTATAGGACAAAATCCTCAGGTTTAACCTGAACCCCCTTGAGATCTCGTCGAAGTTCTAGATTTTAATAACGAACACGTGCAATCTGGAAGGGTGAACGCCTGTATTCTGAGTCTTCTGTCTAGGCTGGCATTGCGCATATATCCCAATCAGACGAGGGACCCGGATGCCTACCTGGGAATTCTCGGGATGAGTGTTCACTTATAGGCTAAAGCATGTCTTCATATGTTATTAGAATTTAGAATCTTTGATAAGTCAACGTTTTCGTTTATTCGTTTTAATTAATGAATAAATGATTACATTCCTTATATGAACTCTCATTCATTTCATTGTGTCTATTACAGATCATGCCTCCTCGTCGCAGCACTCGCAACAGCAATGGTGAGAACCCCGCAGAAGGTAGTGATAACCATAACCACAACCATGACCAAGTTCCTAACCACAACAACAATGGGGTCGATGCTCAACTGGCTGCGATCATTTCTCAACAAATGGCGCAGCAAATCGCAACTCTGGTTCCCAACTTGCTTGCTCAGGTCATCCAATTGAATGGGAATGGTCACAACAACGGGAACGGGAATGGTAATGGCAATGGCAATGGCAATGGACCCCAAGCTTGCACCCTCAAGCACTTCAACTCTTGTAACCCTCCAAAGTTCAGCGGTGAAGAAGGAGCTACTGGACTTCTCCAATGGTTTGAGGGTATTGAAAATACCTTCATCAACAGTGAGTGCCCCAATAATTTCAAGGTTCGTTACGCCATGAGTGTTCTCCATAAACGAGCACTCACATGGTGGAATGAAGAAAAGCGTACTCGTGGGGCCGAAGTTGCTCTTGCTATGACTTGGGACCAGGTCAAAGAGATCATGAAAGAGGAGTTCTGTCCTCGAAATGAAGTCAAAAAGCTTGAGGATGAGTTTCACACCTTGGCTCAAGATAGTGGGGAAAATCTTGCCTACAACACCCGCTTTCATGAGCTTAGCTTATTGTTGCCACACAAGGTTACTCCTCTGCCGGTAGCCATCGAGAAGTACATCGGTGGTCTGCCCATGCAAATCCAGGACACTGTTTGGGGTAGAAATCCTGCAACTCTGGAAGAGGCCAAACGTCTAGCGGCCACTCTTACTGATAATCATGTGAAGAATGGTACTCTGGTTCGCAAGGGCTCTAAGAAGACTGTTGCCAAAGATACTCCACAGCCTGCTATTGAAGTCAAGCCTGAGACCTCAAGCAACAAGAAGCGCAAGGCTAGAAACTATATGGTTGCTGCTACTCCACCTGCTGCCCAAAACCCAGCCAAGAAACCATACACCGGACCTCACCCTCTGTGCAACACCTGCAAGTATCACCATCCCACACAGGTGCCATGTCGATTCTGTACTAAGTGTCAAAGGTATGGTCACCTGGTGAACGTCTGTCGATCTCCTGCTGCCCAAGACAACAACAACAACCCAGCTCCCAACCAAAACCAACAAAACAACAGGCCTACTCGTGGTCAATGCTACGAGTGTGGTAACCCTAATCACTACATCAACAACTGTCCTAACCGTAACCGTAACCAAAACCAGAACCAAAACCAAAACCAGAACCGCAATCAGAACCAAGGTGCTCGAGGTCGCGCCTACAATCTCAACGCTAATCAGGCCCGTGACAACAATGAAGTGGTGAATGGTACGTTTCTCATTAATAATCACTATGCATCCATATTATTTGATTCAGGAGCTGATAAGTCATTCGTGTCACTGAAGTTTGAACCTATACTTAACTTACCCCACACTAATCTAGAAGATCCTTTCGTGGTAGAGGTAGCTAACGGGAAGTCTATTTCGATCGGTTCTATTATTCGTAACTGCTTGTTGAATCTCAATGATCATACCTTCCCTATCGATCTTATTCCCATGCATCTTGGTAGTTTTGATGTTATAGTAGGCATGGACTGGTTGTCGACTCATCGTGCCGAAATTCTGTGCTTCGAGAAAGTCATACGCATTCCTCTCGAATCTGGTAAGATTTTGAAGATCTATGGTGAGAAACCCTGTGGTGAGCTTAAGCTTATGTCTTGTACTACTGCCCAAAAGTACTTACGAAAGGGGTATACAGCCTTCTTAGCTAACGTGATAGAGAAGAAGGACAAAGGCAAGAGTATCCAAGACATTCCTATTATTCGTGACTATCCTGAAGTTTTCCCAGAGGATTTACCTGGTTTGCCTCCTACTCGACAAGTGGAGTTTCGTATTGATCTTGTTCCTGGTGCTAATCCTATTGCTAAAGCTCCTTATCGTCTTGCACCCTCTGAGATGCAAGAACTTGCTAGTCAATTACAGGAACTTTCTGATAAAGGGTTCATTCGCCCTAGTTCTTCTCCATGGGGAGCCCCTGTCTTATTCGTTAAAAAGAAGGATGGTTCTCTTCGGATGTGTATTGACTACCGTGAACTCAACAAACTCACCATCAAGAATCGTTATCCACTTCCTAGGATTGACGATCTCTTCGATCAACTTCAAGGAGCAACCCACTTCTCGAAGATTGATCTCCGTTCTGGTTATCATCAGCTTAGAGTCCACGATGAAGATATTCCCAAGACAGCTTTTCGCACTCGCTACGGTCACTATGAATTCATGGTTATGCCTTTCGGTTTGACCAATGCTCCCGCGGTATTTATGGATCTGATGAATCGGGTTTGTAGACCCTATCTCGACAAATTCGTGATCGTTTTCATCGATGATATTTTGATTTACTCTAAATCAAAATCCGATCACGAGCAACATCTTCACTCTATCTTGAGTCTCCTAAAGAAAGAGCAACTGTACGCCAAGTTCTCCAAATGTGAATTTTGGCTTAAGGAAGTTCAATTTTTGGGACATGTCATTGATATGAACGGAATTCATGTTGATCCTGCAAAAATCGAAGCTGTGAAGGATTGGAGTGTTCCTACCACTCCCACAGAAGTCCGTTCTTTTCTTGGGTTGGCTGGTTATTATCGTCGATTCATCGCCAATTTCTCCAAGATCGCTGTTCCTCTCACTACCTTAACTCACAAGGGTAAACCCTATGAGTGAGGGACCTAAGCAAGAGGAAGCGTTTGAAACTCTTAAGCTGAAACTCTGTGAAGCTCCTGTCTTATCTCTACCTGATGGTAATGATGATTTCGTGGTCTACTGTGATGCATCGAACCAGGGTCTCGGTTGTGTTCTCATGCAACGAGGAAAGGTTATTGCTTATGCGTCTCGACAACTCAAGATTCACGAGAAAAATTATACCACCCATGATCTTGAATTGGGTGCTGTTGTCTTTGCACTCAAGATTTGGAGACATTATCTCTATGGGACCAAATGTGTGGTGTTCACGGACCACAAAAGTCTCCAACATGTCTTCGATCAAAAGAATCTTAACATGAGGCAACGACGTTGGGTTGAATTACTTAACGACTATGATTGCGAAATTCGCTACCATCCTGGCAAGGCGAATGTTGTGGCTGACGCACTTAGTCGTAAAGAGCGTGTCAAACTCCATTGTGCGAGAGTTCGTACTGATCTTCAAGATCGCATTCTCCAGGCTCAACACACCTCAGTCACCCAAGGTAACATGTATGATGAAATGTCTTGTGGTGCTGAGACTCAACTTGAAACCAAACCCGATGGTCTCCTTTATTTTCTTAATCGACTGTGGATTCCCGACCGTGATGATCTTCGTACTTTTCTCATGAACGAGGCTCATAAGTCTCGTTATTCTATTCATCCTGGAGCTGACAAGATGTACCAAGATCTTCGTTATTCTTATTGGTGGCCTGGTATGAAGAAAGACATTGCTCTTTTCGTTGCAAAATGCCTCACTTGTTCCAAGGTTAAGGCTGAACATCAACGACCATCTGGTATGCTTGAACAACCAGAGATTCCTGTCTGGAAATGGGAGAGCATAGCTATGGATTTCATCACCAAACTCCCTCGCACACCCAAAGGTTTTGACAGTATTTGGGTAATCGTCGATCGTTTGACCAAGTCCGCTCACTTTCTACCTATTCGTGAGAAGTATTCTGTGGAAAGGTTGGCACAGATGTACGTAAGTGAAATCGTATGTCGTCACGGTATACCTTTGGACATTATTTCTGATCGCGATGGTCGTTTCACCTCTCACTTTTGGGAATCTCTACAAAAAGCTTTGGGTACTAAGTTGAACCTGAGCACTGCTTATCACCCTCAAACGGATGGTCAGACTGAACGAACCATCCAGACACTTGAGGACATGCTCAGGGCGTGTGTTATCGATTTTGGTGGCGCATGGGATTCTCATCTTCCTTTGGTTGAGTTTTCGTACAACAACAGTTATCACGCCAGCATTAACATGGCTCCTTTTGAGGCACTCTATGGTCGGAAATGTCGTTCTCCTGTCTGTTGGACCGAGGTTGGTGAAGCTCGTATTACTGGACCCGAACTAATCCAGGAAACCACAGACAAAATCCAGCTTATTCAGGATAACCTTCTCAAGGCTCGAAGTCGCCAAAAGAGTTATGCTGATAAACGTCGTAAACCCTTGGAATTTCAGGTTGGGGACCTTGTGCTACTTAAGGTATCCCCTTGGAAAGGAGTTATTCGTTTCGGTAGAAAGGGAAAACTAGCTCCTCGATACGTAGGCCCCTTCAAAATTCTTGACAGAGTTGGGAAAGTGGCTTACAGACTTGAGCTTCCACCTGAGCTAAGCAATGTTCATCCGACCTTCCATGTTTCGAATCTCAAGAAATGCTTAGCAGATGAGAACCTTCATGTTCCTCTTGAGGATGTGCAAATCGATGAAAGCATGCACATTATCGAGAAACCCGTCGAGATTGTTGACACTGGAGTCAAGAAACTCAAGCGCAGTCGTATTCCGATCGTTAAGGTTCGTTGGGAATCTAAACGAGGCCCAGAGTTCACTTGGGAGCGTAAAGACCAGATGAAGTCGAAGTATCCGCATCTCTTTCCACCAGACTCTCCAACTCCAACTTCGGGACGAAGTTCCTAAAAGTAGGGGAGACTGTAACATCACGCATTTAATACTTGTACGTTACGCATGACATTTAATAAAACGTCAAGTTTCATATTTACCCTCGCAATTATTATTATCCTCGCATTTATTATTTTTGTCGCTTATATGGAACCCTAATACTATATATTATATTATATATATGTGTGTGAATGTTTAAATAAATCAAAAAAAATGAATAGCCTTGGCCGGGATTCGAACCCGCGCCAAGGCCGGTTCAACTAACACAATGCACAAACCAGCTGGGCTGGCCTTTTTCTTGTGATAATCCCGGATCAATAATTATCTTATACGCGCTTTAAAATCCCACAGTTGACAAGGAAAAGTCAACTGTGGTATTCCTTGTTGCCCAATCCATGAAATTAACGCGTGATTGTTATAATTATGGTAAACTCGTGCATTATCCGGCCCATTACAACACGATTGCACACAAATTACACGGCAATTGTTGCCCTAATCGTCTTATTGGCCGCGTTCTATTATATGGAAAGTCAACTACACAATTAACCCTAACCCTAATCTATTAGTATAAATTGAGACCTCCTGGACCTTGAAAACTCGCTCATACCTCTCCCTCAATCTCTATTTCTCTCTATTACTGCTCTGATCGTTGTTTTCTGTTCGTGGTTGACTTTTCTCATTGACCCGATCATAATCATCATCACCACACTGTGAGTTTAATTTATTTGGTGGGTTTAGTTCATCGGCAACCAAGCAACAATAGCCCCAACATTAATCGGGCTATTGTTGCCTGGATCATCTAATTGCATAACTAGGGTTCATCACGTTCATGAATTGGGGATAAGGCTTTTGGTTCATACTGTATTTATTTAATTTAAACCAGAAAATAACACAACCACCGGCCTAGGCCAGGTGGTTGTGACTCTGGTCTGGTATCGTGGTCATCCGGGTTCGAGTCCCGGCACTGACCGGGTTTTGCACCTTTTTTCCCTTCTTTTCTTTTTTAACCATTAAATAAAAATATATATATATAAATCCTTTTAATCTTATAAATTCTTTTTAAAATACCAAAACTCTTTTATAAATTCTAAAAAAATTATTATTAGTTAATCTGATATAAAAGATTTATTTACAATTTTTATTTTCCAGAAATTCTTTTATTTAATAATTATAATAATTAAATCATTTTTATACTATTATATTTATAAAAATCCATTATTATATCAAAACAGTTTTATTAAATTCCACAAAAATTATCCTAACTTTTTATAAAGTTAAACTTTACTGAAATAATTTTTAATTCAGTAAAATCATTTATTTATTATTTTTAATCAATTTTTGTAAGATTTAATCATATTTAATTCATAATAAATCCAATTTTCATCATTTTTACACCAAAATTTTATACAAATTATGTTTAATCATTTGGATCAGAATTATGATTTTTAAAATAAAATTTCTTTAATTTTAGTATTTTTGAATATTAAAGTTAATAATTGGCTATTTATAAGTAAATAGATTTAAAAATCTATTTTTAATGAAATAATTTTATAAAAATTATTTTATTGCTTCAAACACTTTAATGTGCACACTCAAAATTCAAACTTTATAAAAAGACTATTTTTCATTTATTATCCAATTTTCTTTATTTAATTAACATTTTTGAATTAAATTTAACAATTGATTATCCCCAAATCGAAACCCTAGGATACACATATTAGTTTATATAGACTTAGACTTATTATATATTACCTCATTATAGGGTAATATTTGGAATCACTTTGGGCAACATAATTATCATATCTTTTCAACAAGTTAACATTTGCTAAGGTGAGTTTACATAGCCCCTTTTATCACCACTTTTGGGGTGAAACATGTTATAACACTTTTCATTGCAATTCAATCATCAATGTGTTTGTGTGTTTTCTATGTTGCATATTGTCTTGAACATGATTAGAGTAAGCACATTCTAGCATAATCATTAACATTGATCAGCCGACGGTATACATTGATAGATCTATTGGACTGACAATCCCACCCGGATACGTGCCTCCTACAAAGGTTACGTGGGTGTTTGTTATCGCATAACATTATTGGGACCATAAGTGTATGGTATGTATCATTTTATAACAGTCAACAGGGTTGATTATGCACTCGATTTATTTCTAATATGTTTCTCACATATGGGCTAGATTAACATGACACATGAATTGCATAACATTTTATTCATTTTATCATCAAAAACCTATGTAATTCTCACCAACTTATGTTGACCCAAAATACTTTCAAAATTAACATGTTTCAGGTAACAATGAAGCTGAGGCTTGAGTTAGCATGAGGATTTATCTTGAAGTTATTTGAAGTTTTTGAAGTTATTATTTGGATGTTATGTATTTGAATTCTTAGACATTATTTCACATTTTGGATATTATGTTTGAATAAATTATTTAAAATTTATATTATACCATGTGCTACTGAAAACAATCATCAATACGTGGCACCCCGATGTTTCCGCCATCGGTTGGGGTGTTACAATCTGGTCTTGTTTTTTTTTTGTATAGTCTTCCGCTGGTCTTGGTGTATCAGTTGGGGATCTGATCTTTGTAGATCTGGTCCTTGACTCTCTCTGGTTTGATAGATCTTATCTGATCTTGTAGATCTGGTCTATCTCCACTCTTTGTCTATTATTTGTGATTATTGTGCAGGATTGTGTTGTGGTCAACTGTTGTTGGCTTGGTTGGATATTGGAGCTATTGGAAGTGGATGTTTATAGCTACAATTGCTCCCATAACACAACACCCTAAGTGAAGGTGTTGGTTGTGGGTTGGCGAAACCCTAACTTGGGTTCCCCCTCATTGTGAGATCGTTCCTCTCTTTTTTGATTCTTTGTTGTGTCTAGTGGCACTGACCGGGTTAGGTGAACCGGTATTGGCCAAACTATTTTGTGTCTTGTCTTGTCTTATTTGCTCTTTGTCTTGTTTGTCTTGATTGTCTTGAGTATTTGTTTTGTTTATATACGTATATAGTATATTAGATAATAAGGGGCTTCTGTGCTAAGAACTGCGTGGGCACCTTTTGAGTGATGAACCCATGATCTGTAGCACTGACACAGTTTCGCCCTATTAGGATTCTTGTGTGACAGCTACTGTTGTCTTGGTTTGTTTGTTTTGTTGTTGTTCTGTCTGTTTTGTTCTTAGTTGATTCTGTGTTTCAAGAATAATGGGAGATGTTGTTGATCCTAATGGAGGAGGTAGAGGGGGTGCTAATCAAGGACCTGATCCAACTTTGGTCAGCAAACTTGACATTAGTGATCCCTTGTACCTTCATCCAAGTGATACTTCTAGTCTGACTATTATCAGTATTAAACTAAAAGGTACTGAAAAGTATTCTGTCTGGTCTAACTCTATGAAATTGGCTTTGCAAGCTAAAAATAAAATGGGATTTATAGATGGATCTTGTGTTAGGTCTGTTGATGATGATGTTCTAGCAAGTCAATGGGATAGGTGTAACTCTGTGGTCTTGTCTTGGTTGATTAATTCTGTATGTGAAGAGTTATATCTTGGTCAGGTGTTTTCTAAATATGCTAGAGATGTTTGGATTGATCTTAGGGAAACATATGATAGGGTTGATGGATGTGTAATGTTTAACTTGCATCAAAAAATCAATACTCTGTCTCAAAATGGTAGTTCAGTTGCTGAATACTACCATAAGTTGAACACTATGTGGAAGCAGTTTGATTCTATAGTCCAGCTTCCCATGTGTACTTGTCAAGCCTCAAAGGAATTTAATGATTTTAATTCTCTGATTAAACTCATGCGGTTCCTTATGGGTCTTGATGAAATATATCAACCAGTCAGGACAACTCTGCTCACTAGTGACCCACTGCCCTCAGTAAAGACAGCCTTTGCTGTTGTCTCTAGGGAGGAATCCCATAGAGGCACAAGCAGTGGGTCAAAAGGTTCTAATGTTTCTTTTGTTGCTAAGTCAAACCAAGTTAGTGATAATAGGAGAAGGTTTAATAGTAATAACAGAGGACCTAATCCTAATCTTAAGTGCACACATTGTAATATGATTGGTCATACTATTGATAGATGTTTTGAGATTGTGGGATATCCCCCTGGTTTTAAAAAGAGACCCTTTAATCAAACAAACAAATCTATTAATAACAATGTTTTTGGTAACAATAAAACTAGTATGACTAATAACAATGTGTGTGCTAATGTTGCATCTAGTTCTAGTTCTGGTTCACCTTTTACATCTGAACAAATTTCAAAGCTGATGAGTTTGATTAGTGAGAAATCAGGAGGAGATCCTCAGTGTTCTAATGTTGGAGGTGAGTCAGTTGTGATTAATGGTTTTTCCAGTCTGTTTGTTTTAAATAAATTGTCTAAAGTGTTTGAAAACTTTTCTGGTTGTTCAAGTATGTTGAAGTTTGCTTTGTTTCTTGGGTGGATAATGGATTTTGGGGCTAATCATCACATGATAGGAAATGATAAACATCTAATTAATTGTGTTGATGTGTCTAAATATAATATGGAGGTTAAACATCCAAATGGTATTAATGCTAGGGTAACTAAGATAGGAGATGTTAAACTAGCTGAGGGTGTTATTTTAACAGATGTGTTCTATATTCCTGATTACTGTGTTAATTTGATCTCTGTGCATAAGCTTGCTAAGGATAATAAATTAGATGTTTTGTTTAATGAGCATACTTGTTCTGTCCAGGATTCCAACTCAAAGAGAATCCTGGTGACTGGTAGACAACAAGAAGGTCTATATTTTGTGGGTGATAATGTGAGTTTTAGCAGTGTATGTTTTAACAGTGTTAGTGATCATAGTCTTTGGCATAGTAGACTAGGACACCCTTCTAGTCAAGTTCTTGTTGTGTTAAAAGATACTCTTAATATTGGTATGTCTGAGTCTCAGCCTTGTGATGTGTGTCACAAGGCTAAACAAGTTAGAGTACCATTCCCTATTAGTGATCATAAGTCAACAAATGTAGGAGACCTTGTACATCTTGATGTATGGGGTCCTTACAAGGTCACTAGTAGTGAAGGGTACAGGTATTTTTTAAGTGTGGTGGATGATTATTCTAGATCAGTGTGGATTTACCTATTGAAAAATAAAAGTGAAGTTTTTGAAAACCTAGTTAGCTTTTATGAACTAATAAAAACACAGTTTTCAAAACTTGTTAAGGTATTTAGGAGTGACAATGGCACTGAGTTTATAAATAAGCAAATGAATGAATTCTGTAATAAAAGAGGTATTCTTCACCAAACCACCTGTGTTTACACTCCACAACAGAATGGAGTTGTGGAGAGGAAAGACAGGCATCTTTTAAACACAGCAAGGGCATTGTTATTTCAAAGTAATGTTCCACTTAGGTTTTGGTCTGATTGTGTTCTCACTGCTGCATATCTTATTAACAGGGTTCCTTCATCAGTCTTAGGTGGTAAGTGTCCGTATGAGTTGATTCATGGGTTCCCCCCAAATTTGAGTCATTTAAGAAACTTCGGGTGTCACTACTAGAAAAAAGCCCTTTCTTGACACGCATTGCGTGTCAAGAAAGGGGTCTGATGACAGGGAAAAGAATGTCAAGGATGGCGGTGTCATAAATTTAACATGACATATTTTCGCGTGTCACCTGTTTATGACACACATTTATGACAGCATTTGTTGACACGCGTTATGACACTTTTTAATGACACATTTTTATGACAGAATTCATGACAAAATTTTATGACGTTCTTTGCGTGTCATAATTTTTTAATCTAAAAAAATTTCTGTAAACTTACATATTTACCCTCCTGGATTTATTGTCATTTTATTATATGCAAAATAATTAGTAAACTAATAACAAAAACATCATTTCATTATATAATCCATATTTATCTAATTACAAACTAATCCGAGACAACGTTTAACGTTTACAAAAATATATTGTATCGACATTACATTGCCTTCAAACAAGTTTCGATCATTTGAAAATAAATGTCGCGGCGTGGCCTAACCATTCTTCGCGTACGACATCCATGTCCTCATCTCCGTAATGATCTGCTCCTCCCCCAACCTGAGACAACAATAAATTAATACATTAGTCAAGGCCGGCCAATTATTTTACATAAATCATAGAACATAGCTACGTTTATTTTGCCTTAATTTACATTGCTACTCATGAGTAGTTTGATTGCGAGATACATGTTATGGTGACTTAAGTAAAGCTGCAAACCAAACCTGTTCTTAGGCATGTGGTTTTTTCTTTATTGTTGTCATTTCTCCAAGCCTGCAAAACAAAATCCAAATGTTCTTATGACCCTAAGAATTGTATGGAGGGTAATATGTCAACAAGTAACAATGTCAAGATTCCTAATTGGGATCAAATAGTTATCCTCAATTACAAGGATATGCAAATTAGAAAAGTCAAAGTTATTCACTGTGGGGATCATATGCAAAATTTAAACATGTCAATTGGATCAAAAGTAATCCAACGTGTTAAAAAAATCTTTTCAGCCTCCTAAATTGTTCATATAAAGAAAGCGTATATTATATCAACACTATAGTTTTGTAAATATTTGATGCACTAGTTATTTGCAAGGTTCATAAAAGTGTTAGTGGGTCAGCCTGACGACCCATTTTGACCCATTACCCACCCTGCTTATTTTGCGACCTTTGGTATCGAGTATCATATTAACAGCAGAAAAGAGAGGCGGGAATAGAAAATGTTACCCAATTTAGCGAGTTGATTAACCCATTTAGGGATTTACTTGCCAGCCAACTTGTAGCAAATGTCATTGCAGAAATGGTTGCAGTTCTTGATGATTAAGTGGTATGTGTCACCATTGTAGTTTGTAACATGATGCTCCATGAACTCTCTGACCTGACCAGGGTTCAGACATGTAGTCCCGATTAATATTGACTTCCTAAACTTGAACCCCGGCCATTGCCGTGGTTCGACCTCAAACACACCACTAGATGGATAGTCATGAGCTCCAAATGCATATTCGACACCATGAACTATAAAGCAGAAACATCATGCATCAAAATTTATTATTTCACAAACGCTGATATAGAAAATTTGCTACATGGAAAAACATTATTATGAAGTGCGGGCCGGGGCAGGGTTGATCCACAACCAACTTTTGGCCAAATTAGAAAAACATACAAATAATTAATGTAGAAGTTATGATTACTTACGAGATATTATTAATAATACTGATATTGTACATCGTTTAATACGATTTAGAAGGCTGTGTGCATTAAAAATAATCTTTGGTCAAGTTTCTACCCGTTCAACCCATATAACATGTTCCAATTTAGCTAGAATATTTGACCATTTTGAGATGAGACGCACGCAAGCTCGACGTAAACAGACAAAGGGAGGGGCGTTAAGTTGGTATCACCGCACCCACAACCGCTCTACCCCTCCCTTTCTTTATCTCCCAACCCCTTCGTCGATCGAAGCCACCATCAATCAAGTTCCTCACCTCTATAGCCAAGATAAAAGGGAGGGGCGTTAAGTTGGTATTTAATCATTTTCACTAACTTAACAAATCTTTAAACATAAGTCAGTGTTAGCTTCTAGAATTGTTACAAAGTGAAAACCACATAACTCAAACCTGCAACCTATTTGTGTAATTAATTCTAATTTAATTTAGCATTGGACCCTTTCTTTTAGATTCATTTCTTTTGTAATTGGTTTAACATGAATGACTCGAAGAGCTAAACATGAGAGGATCATATTCTCAAAGAAACAAATTAAACGTAATGTTCCTTACCTCTGTTGCTGTATCACCAAATGCAGATGTAGTTCCGGATTTCGATGTCTCCCCTTGTAAGCCTAAAACGAACTCCATAGATTTGTAGACAAAAGATGATGCAGACATCTGTGTGCTCCTGTAAATATCTTCCTACTTGTTTTGATAACACCATTGAAAGGTTAACTTTTTCTTAGAAAATCAGATATGTAGTGTGAAGGATCAATGATCAATAAACTAACTTTTTCTTAGAAAATCAGATATGTAGTGTGAAGGAGGCAATTCTCAAACTGGTTATTTAAAGATACTAAGTCCATCACGATATCTAATAAGTAGTCATAAATACCCTCAAAACTGCTAATTTGCTTGTACCCTAATGCAATAAGCCAACAACACTTCTAATAAGCAACCCACAAGAACAAAATCTAATACTGCAAGCACACTTTACCAATTGAGAACCATAGATGATGCGCCTGACAGTCTTCAATTTTGTATATGATTGACACAGTTATTGTGGTCTACCGATCTTGCTCCATCTTCATCTTCTTTGCAGACGAAAAACCCTAAAGCGACACAAAAAAACGACTAAAACAAAACGAAAATGAACCAGACTTGACCAGTTAGTCTTCGTTAGGGTTTTCAATGCCGAAATCGGGTTCAGAATCAAAACAAGATGTGACTCACCCTTGACGAAGGTCGGAATCTTCGTCGATCTGTTGAAATATTCATCTATCCGGTGAAATCGTCTTGATGTTCTTGAATCGCCAGAGAGAGAAGAGGAGGGGGCGGATAAAGTTTTGAAGTTAGATCTGATGGATGAGAGGGATGGGGAGGGTTTATGGGGAATCGTGCAGGAGAGTGGAGAGAATTAGAATTTCGTGACACAAAACCATGACACTCATTTGTGTTTATTGTCATGTTTTTTTAGTTTATGACAGAAAATTGTTGACACGAGGAGAAAAACGTCAAGAATTTAATAATTTTTTTCAAAGATGACACTTTTTTTATGATATACACTTTTTATGTCATTAAATACATGTATGTCATAAAATGAATGTCAAGGAAGGGTGTTTTTCTAGTAGTGTGTTTGTGTTTTGAAACTGTCTTTAATGATCCAGATAAACTTTGTAGTAGAGCTAATAAGTGTGTCTTGTTAGGTTATTCATTCTTAAAAAAGGGTTATAAAATTTTGAGTCTTGAAACTAAACAAATTGTCTTTTCTAGAGACATTAAGTTTTATGAAAATATTTTTCCCTTTAAAACTGAGTATAAAGAAAATGTTTTTGATAATGTTCATCACTTAAATTTTTTTGACTGTTTTGAAAATGAAGTTTCAAAAAATGACTTGAATAACGAAGGTAACACGCGTCTTCCCGATGATGAAGGGGGAACCGGTAGGGCTCATGATTCTGCACCTGGGGGTCAATTAGATGACTCTCCCAGGGCTGCCAGAGAGGTAGACCATGCCGATGGTCAGCCACCTGGTAGTACAGTAGGTAGAGGGACTAATTCCTCAGGGTTTGAAGAGTCAAATGATGAGACTATATCCTCTGAGGGAAATAAGACTACTAGTCTTAGACAATCAAGTAGAGAGTCTGTTTTACCAAAGAGATATAATGATTTTATTTTAGATAGTAAAGTAAAGTATGGTATTGATAAGAGTGTAAACTACTCTAATCTGTCTAGTGAAAACTTATTCTTTGTGTCAAATGTAAACAAAGTGTCTGAACCTACATCTTACTATGAAGCTTCAAAAGACCCAAGATGGGTTGAAGCTATGAATAGTGATATGGAGGCCTTATACCGAAACAATACTTGGGTTGTTACCGACTTGCCTCCTAATAGGAAGGCTATTGGATGCAAGTGGGTGTACAAGGTCAAGTACAAGTCTGATGGACAAGTAGAAAGGTATAAGGCCAGGCTCGTTGCTGAGGGATACAATCAACGAGAAGGTATAGATTTTGGAGAAACGTTTTCTCCGGTTGTTAAAATGGTTACTGTACGATGTGTAATTAGTTTAGCAGTACAGAATGGTTGGTCTTTATTTCAGTTGGACATTAATAATGCGTTTTTGTATGGGTCATTAACTGAGGATGTGTACATGACACTTCCTGAAGGTTATTCGTCTAACAGTGAGTCGAAAGTGTGTAAGCTTGTTAAGTCGTTGTATGGACTAAAACAAGCTCCTAGGAAATGGAATGAGAAACTTGTAGAAGTTCTCATTAATATAGTATTTGTCCAGAGTAAGTGTGATTACTCATTATTTGTGAAATCTGATAAAGATGTTTTTATAGTTTTGTTGGTATATGTCGATGATATTGTAGCATTTGTACCATTTGGATGTTTAACCTCCATATTATATTTAGACACATCAACACAATTAATTAGATGTTTATCATTTCCTATCATGTGATGATTAGCCCCAGAATCCATTATCCACCCAAGAAACAAAGCAAACTTCAACATACAGAATGGTTGGTCTTTATTTCAGTTGGACATTAATAATGCGTTTTTGTATGGGTCAATAACTGAGGATGTGTACATGACACTTCCTGAAGGTTATTCGTCTAACAGTGAGTCGAAAGTGTGTAAGCTTGTCAAGTCGTTGTATGGACTGAAACAAGCTCCTAGGAAATGGAATGAGAAACTTGTAGAAGTTCTCATTAATATAGGATTTGTCCAGAGTAAGTGTGATTACTCATTATTTGTGAAATCTGATAAAGATGTTTTTATAGTTTTGTTGGTATATGTCGATGATATTGTAGTTACTGGTAACAGTGAAGTTGAAATTAATAAAGTTAAAACTTTTTTAAAGGAGAGTTTTCAAATAAAAGATCTTGGTAAGTTGAAATATTTCTTAGGTATTGAAGTTCTATACTCTGAAGGAACTATTTGTCTAAATCAAAGGAAATATTGTCTTGATTTGTTAACTGAATTTGGTTATTTGGGATGCAAACCTGTCAGCATTCCTATAGAGCAGAATTACATTTTATCTATGAAAAGTGTTAAATTTGAAAAATATATAGAGGATGTTACAGGTTTTTAGAAACTTGTTGGTAAGCTTATATATTTGTCCCTTACCAGACCTGACATAAATTATACCGTTCAGTTTTTAAGTCAATTCATGCACAAACCAACAAAAGCTGTTGTGCATATTGCCTTTAGATTGTTACGGTATCTTAAGATGTCACCTGGAAAGGGGTTGTTGTTTAAAAAAGGAGATGATTTTGTGCTGTCTACATTTTCAGATGCAGACTGGGCAAAGTGTTCACAAACTCGTAGATCTATCACAGGTTATTGTGTCTTTTTAGGGTCTAATTTGGTTTCTTGGAAGAGTAAAAAGCAAAGTGTGGTATCTCGGTCTAGTGCCGAGGCAGAATACCGGGCTTTATGTTCTACGACTTGTGAACTGGTCTGGTTGTCTAATGTTTTAAGTGAGTTAGGTATCAAATCTAAGTTACCACTGAACTTGTTCTGTGACAGCAAATCAGCTATCTCAATAGCTGAGAATCCAGTGTTTCATGAGAAAACGAAACACTTCGAACTGGATCTTCATTTTCTGAGAGAAAAGGTTAGTAATAATTTTGTTAAAATAATAAAGGTTGAGTCAAGTCAGCAAACTGCTGATATATTCACAAAGGGATTGTATGGATCACAACATGATAGCTTTTGTAAACAATTAGGGTTAACTGATATGTTTAGTAATTGAATTAAGGGGGGATGTTAAAATGTTGTACGTTTATACTATAATTCAATTACTAAAAGTCGTAGTATGGGCTTAGCTCTTTATAAATTGTTATGTCTCGTTGGGCTTTTGTGTTTAATAAGGGCTTAAGTTTGCAGGTTTAGTTGTTGATTGGGCTATGGGCCCCTAGTTGGTTGTTGGTGATAGCTGGCATCTGTTATCGAGGTGTTATATTGATCGTTGGATTGAAACGATCGTAGCCATTCATCTGGTAGCTGGGAGAAGCTTCCAGATCCCCATATATATATATCTTTTTCTCTCTGTATTATTATCACTCGTTCATTTTTTGTATTTGTTGAGTCTTTTATTCTCTCTGTAATATTAGGGTTTCTATAGGTCTTGGTCTTCATCAATGATTAAGATTAATCACTGTAAGTCTGTAATAGTCTAGTTCTTGTTTTCCTTGTGTTTGTAACTACTGGTCTAACTAATCAGTAGTTATAAGCAAACTTTGTATTGTTCTTTCTGGGTTCTTCTATTGTTGAACCCTTGGGTTATTGGGGGGAACGTTTTGGGTTGGTTTAATAAGATTTTGTCACCGTTTTTGTCGCCTACTTTCGTTGTTCTTGATTTAGAGTTTGTGTTGGCTCTGTTGATTGTTTGTTTAGTGTGTTGAAACCCTAAATTTCTACAGTTTGCTTAAATTAATGTAATTAAAGCCATCCATATAGGTTTTAAGTGTGTTATCTTCTAATCAAACTTCAATTACCAAATAAAGTGAAAAACTCCTTAAATTTAAAAAGACTCATTAATCCACAATAGAAGATAATAGGGAGTTGTTAGACAATAATTTACCATGTTAATTTGCATTAATATAGGAGTACTGTGAGGCAAAAATTTAAACAACAAACATCTGGTAAAAAATGTAACCAGTGAAAAAAAAAATAGTTTTGTAAATTAAACAATACATGACTACCTACTTTGGTGATTACAGTTCTTGCGCTTTCTTATTAATTGTTTTTTTATTGTTTGCATTAAACTGCAGCTAAAAAATGGATGCTGGTATAAGTTCAATTGTTACACGGTTGTTGAATCTTTGATGGTCCATGTTAAGAAACATTTGGGTTTCTTGGTTTCATCGACAAAGCATGTTAAAGATATGAAGGGGGAAATGTTGAATCTTACTGAACAAGATATCCAACACAAAAAACACACAGCTGATTTGAACTTTCTTGAGGTATCTCACCATGTGACGCCTTGGTTAGAAGATGTTACAAAGATGAAGGAGAAGGTACAAAGTATTCCAACAGCTGGAATTGGGTGCTTCAATGTGGCAAAGAGATACAAAGCAGGAAAGCAGTCTTGTGTTCTTGTCAAACAGATAAAAGCTCTCAAAAACGAGCATCTGAAATTAGTTGGACAAATGAACGAAAATCACTTGCTAAGGTAGCACCTACCTCTGCAGCAGCTCCTCATGGTACCCAAACCACGTTTGAGTCTAGAGCATCGGTATTTAATGCTGCATTGCAATCTCTACAATCAAATGACGAGTCGCAAAAGATGATTGCCCTATGTGGGATGGGTAACAACAGATGCAACATGCCAAACACAAGAAACCAACTGATTTAAACAACAAACATAATGGATGATGTGGCCAAATGTAGGCCAAGTATCAAGTTTACTAAGGTTTTCTTAAAAATCAAGGTTTTCTCTAAATACTTCCTCTCTCTATATATATATATGGTAGGATTCCTGTAGGAAAATAGGTTTTTGTGAGAAGTATGGGAAGGATTAAAATTTAATATGTGTTCATCATTTTTTTTGACGTATTCATGATGTTTTGGATTGTTTTGCCTAGAAAAACACCATATATAACAATTAATAACCGAAAACAATGTATTTTAGGCTTAAAACTTAAAACACTATATCAAGAACATTAAGCAAAGTGTTTTAAGTAATTACTAGTGTATTTTATTTGTAATTTAAATTTAATGACTATAATACATTGCATTGTGTTTTTAATTTTTGTATATTATTGTGTTAAGTGTTTTTCAAGCCAAAATAACCAAAACATCATTCCAAAATATAACACCCTAAACCAATTTACAGAAACTTGCAGCGGAAAAGCCAACCAAAAAAAAATTCTTTTCTTTAATAACAACCTTGAACGTTTAGAAACCGATTCTAATATGTATTTTTTGGTGTTACATCTTAAAATATTTCTTAATACATTCTACGTGACTCCTCTCCATTTGATTATGTGACCGTGACCACGTACAATCCGCCTCCTCGCTCGATCTCCATCCTTTCCTTACTTCTCAAGATAGACAAGACATCCTGCATTCACCACAAAACCATTTCGTTAGTTCAATAGGTAACCTCATGTAATCTACTCATGACGCGGAAGTAACATCCAACAATACTCTGTGATCCTGTCCAACAACCTTCATTCGAGTTCGGGTGGGTTACCCCGATCCGAACCTCCACGTCTCCTGCAATCATACGTACATACCTACGTTTCCTATCATTCACATAACAAAGGTTAATAACCCCACAATGCGTCTAACATACACTTCCCCTCCATGTAATTTCACAATACATACAAGCATACACTTCCTTCATATAATTCTACAGTACATACAAGCATACGCTTCCTTTGTATGATTCTACAATACATACAAGCATACACTCCCTTCATATAATTTTACAATACGTACAAGCATACACTTTGTATAATTCTACAATACATACAAGCATACACTTTGTATAATTCTACAATACATACAAGCATACACTTTGTATAATTCTACAATACATACAAGCATACAACTCCTTCATATAATACCACCATACATACAATCATACAAGTCCTTCATATAACTTACTTGACCCGTCATGTTACTCTTTCTTCGCTAATCTCTATGACAAATATGACGTTCCAGCCCTATACTCAATCTACTCATAATTACCAACCCTTACATGCATGAAACTCTCTCTCAAACCCGAGCATGTGTACCCATATGTACAGCACATTCTCAATCTACTTAATCATGACAATCTACTTATCGTATTTGATACCATCGAGCAACGTATCAATTAAACTACACGCACTTGTATCATTCCGTACTATGATCATATTACAAAACTAACATTAGTATTACATGCTACACCCTTACATAGCCTTACACGAGGTCCAACAATATTAATTGATGCGTTAAACGCTATTACGAGTCGCGTACGTAAGCGAAACATCAACATACGATAGAATAAACTAAAAAAAAAATATAAATTTCCAGGTCCCACCGTAACCTTACGGTGGCCACCGTAAGGTTACGGTGGACCACAAAACCCAACGGTGGTATCCCCTCTGCCCTACGGTGGGGAAAAACATTGCAGGGGCCACCGTAAGGGAACGGTGCCACCGTACCCTTACGGTGGACTCTGCACATTCCCATTTTGTTTCTCCTTTCCACCCCTTCTAGACCCATCCACGCCGATCCATTTGAAGCCACGTTTATTCCATTATAAACTCCAATTCAAGCCTTAACCTCATTATTTACGTTCCATCATCTCACGGTCCTCATACTACTTACAAAACACATATACATGTTAAGATTCATTATCCTAAGTGGAATAAGAACCACTTACCTTATGTCCTCCAAGTTGATGCTTGCTACTTGCCTCCACTTGACCCATTAGCCACTCATGCTTGAGCCCATGTTGCCTACGCATTCATGTTATCATTCCCACCATTCCGTTAGCATACACAACCTTGCATACTATCAATCATATTACATTTACTTGTTCCCATGACTTTCATTGGTCAATTACTAATATGCATATCACATAATTAACTACCACATTGTTTATCAATCAAGCAATCCAACATATCATCATGTATGACACCTAGATAATCTAACATATATCACATGATTTCCTTAATCCCATAATCATGTTAGGAAGCATAACCATGTTAGTCATACATTGTTCATGACTTTCTCAGAAAGTCAACTTCCAACTATACAAACTTCCTACTTAGAACATATGTCCATATTGATGACTAGATCATATGAAACACACCATAACATCACATTCCTATCTCATTAACATGGAAGATTATTTATCATTCCAATCATAGTATTTAAGCATTAGTGTACACATTACTAATGCATACTTCCTACCATATCATACAATCAACCAAGTCCCGACATGATTACTCTTTAAGACGAAACCCTTATGTTAATCTACTATTAATTGTATCCATTATCATACTACTTTCATACTTGTCCAATCTTGCCTACAATTTGACAAGTTAAACTAATCTAGACATTTCATCAAACACTTGGTGTGCATACAACATCTAAAGCACAATGTACAAGCATTTCATGCATACTTTCATAGCTCATAACATAAATCATCCTATTTCTTCCCTACATTACATACCATTCATTCAATAGTTATCAACATAGCAAATCATCACTTTCTTTCAATGCACTCAACAATTTAACTAAGAATGGTCTTGGATTACACCAAGATCAATACCCACTTTCCTCATAGGTGTAAGACAACCTAATTAGCACATGAATCAAGCATAGCCTTATGTAGTATCACAAATTATGGCTCCTTTAGTGTCTATCAACCTCTAGACACCTTCATCCATCCTTGATTCACGTTTTCACACAAACCCTAGATTTTCACCATATTCAAAAACAAACATAACATCATAATAAGCCAAATTAAAGGTACCTTGATGTATATAAAACCTTAGATGACCCATAATTGGCTTCATGCACCATCTTGGCTTCTACTTTCTCTAGATTTGGAACTAGAGGTGAAGAAGCAAGGGTTTGGGTCCTGGGTTGTTCCTGATGATCGACATACACAAGAATGTGTATGTTGACATCTTACTTCCCTTATCTATAGCCCATTATTTTTCTCCTTGTCCAATTCTAGTCCCTCTAGTTTGATACCCTCCCAACAATGACTCAAACCTTGTTGAAATTCTATATAACTTGTATATCTATCTAGGATAGGTACTTAGTTATTTCACCCCATGCCATAACACATTAAAACATGCTACTAAACCAAAATTCGGGTTTTGGGGCGTTACACAAAATCAAAAACATGATGGTACATGTCAATTCCTAATCCTTTTCATACTTTTCACACAAACTCGTCTCTGACTCCAGCAGCCCCACACCCCTCTCCGTCTCACACTCTCACTTTCTCGGTCTCTCAGTTTCAAGTGACCACATTTCTTAACACAAACCCATTTATCTTTCAGTTTTGATTTATTTTCTTGTTTGAATGATCAGTTAATTACCGGATTCCTTTTCTTAGGCTTTACATTTTTGTGATTGAATATGGACTTTTAACTACCAGTGTTCTTGTTAATGTTATCATTTTTTCTATAGGCTATAGAATGTTCCTGTTGATGTTAATAATTTTATCATGTTCATTTTCAATTTGTTGTATTTGAGTAGCCTTTAAAGTATGATTAAGTGATTAGCAATGGCAATTCCATTCTAGTGGTCTTTTTTTAATGTGTTGAACTTTTTTAATGTGTTGAACTTTATCCAACCTGACCCGTCAAACCGGCCTGATAGTCTTTAGAATATAGGTTTAAAGCAGGTAATAGTATCCTTTTAATTTTTACTGGTTATGGTTTATTAGATGGTAGTTTCAATAAGAAGATAGTAATTAGGTTGTTTATTAAATTAAATTATAATTTCGTAATTGGGCTACTTGGCTAGGCTTCATACTCAAACGTTGAAACCTTGCAGGAATGTGTTTGGGCCTAGAACTTGGGGCTCTTGGTGGGTTGTTTGCAATTGGGCTGGTAACCATACTGGAATTGGATTTGGATGGATTGATCACAACATCTTTACATAGTACTAATAGGAGTGCCCGCGCGTTGCGGCGGGTGCGTCTCACAACCTCTATTCCTAAACCCATAAAATGCATCCACATCGCTAGTGGTCGTAATCACTCATTGTCCAAATAGAACCATCAACAAAGCAACAATGGTTCCAAGACTTCAGCCTCTTCTTCAGGTGCAAAAGCCATGCAAATGCTCAATTCTTGCACCGCCTCTCCATATTCCTTGTCATTTACAAAAAAAAAAAAATATTAGAAATTAAAAATTAAAAACCAGGTGAAATAGGGTGGGGAGGGATCAACGAAGAACACAATATGAAACTACATACCTGCTGAAATACAACATCATGCCATGATCTCTCCGTAACGCCCAGGTATGAGGCTGCAATATCAGCAGTTTCTCGGATGCCATGATAGCCAGCCTAGTGGGTAACAACAGATGCAACATGCCAAACACAAGAAACCAACTGATTTAGGGTTCAAGTTTTAATCATGTATGATAGACAACTAATATACATGACCATATAAAAATTCAAAATTAGTTTATAAATATCATATCAGTTAAACATGGTAGTTTCAAAACATGACATATAATATAAGCTCAAAATTAGTTGAAGAATGGACATTCTGAATGTTTTCAGTGAATTTTATATTAAAAAGTTTTATCTTTTTTTCTTCTTTTTTAATATCAGAAAGTAGGGATTATTAGGCATTGGTATAATAATATTGATGGTTAACAAAATCTCCTGTCAATCTTGAAACCTGTAGGAAAAAGAAAGAGGTGTCTAAATAATTAGTAAAGTGGTAGCACGACACCTTAGGGATATTAGTAATTTGACATGTTTTATGTTTACCTTAATTCTTGAGGACGCAACAACGGTATGCTTGAACCATCAGTCCTATCATCATGAACAGGCCTAAGTGGAGAAGCCAACATTAACCTTCAATTTATTCTTGAAGCACGTTTCTAGTGAAGCCTCTAGTGAAAAAAATATTAAGAAAGTCAAACGTAAAAAGTCAAATATGTCAAAGCTTTTTTATGCTAATTAAGGGTAATTATGTTGAATTTCTTACAATCAAATTAGCAAGATAAATCCCAATAATATTCCGGATTGAAGCAATGTCGAGTCCCAGAAGCGAACTACTGTTTAAATCTGATGCTTTTGACTTTGGGTCCTCAACACACCGCCCGTTGACTATCCCGAATAAGTTGTGCCCTGAATTTACCTTAAAGAGCTCCTGTTATAGAAGATAATCAACTGCGAAACTGACTATTTGCCCCTCAATAATCTGATAATTAAAGCAAATATATTTATCTAAACATTTAAAATCTGTAAAATCTTCATAGTATCTTACCTCAGGATTTCCTGTTTCGGGCCAGATCAAAAAGTCTTCCCCGACCCGGGATCTTTATTACCAACTTCTTCACCATCCCTGAGTTGAACAACCTAATGTGTTGATAAATTCCCTGCGGCACATTTACAATAACAACAATTTAGATTTAAAACCAATCGGATATGGCGGCACAATTACAATGACAACTAATAACATTAAAAACTGTTAAGGTATGTAATTGTTATGATTTTCTGTGTCTTACAAAGATGATACAATGAGGTATTTATACACAAGTAATTATACAAACTAAGGAAACTATTGATTGGGCATATTAAATGAGATTGACTTGACTTTTGACTAATTGATGTTGACTTGGGTTGATTGGAGTGATGTCCGCTAATAAAAACCAATCACAAAAAGAATATAAATGTATGAAAAAGATGAGAGGTAACCTAGTCACGCCACTATAAACTACCACGATTCGAGCTAATGTTACTACCCATCTACTGTTGGGAATCATGGTATCGTATACGCAGCGGAAGCGGTTTATATATTTAACAAAAACGGATTATATATACAATATATATAATAGCCGATTTTATATATAAATTGTTAATTAATTTTATTAATCCGATTAATAAAATATTCCCAATCAGGATCTCAGTTAAACGCGTATAAATAAATAAATAATAAACAACCATAGGGTGTTTAGTAATCCACCTTTGACGACTACACCGGAATTGTAACACGCGGGTTACAACAAATCCTCTCTAGTAGGAAGTTCACAACCGAGCACGAACCAACCGGGAAACAACACTTGCAAGAGGAAGGTGGTGGCTTGTGGTAGTTGATGACCGAACAAAAAGAAGAAGGCGGCGGCCTTTTTTCTTTGGTGGCGGCCGCAAAAAGCCAAGAAGAGGAGGCAAAGGTTTGTTGTTTTATCAAAAGTGTGCATTAGGGTTTACTCCTTAACCCTCCTTTTATAAGACAACAACTTGCAATAAACCCCCTTGCTAAATATCTTAATACTCCTTAATATTAATCTTATTAACATTAAGTCCCTCAAGATACTCCTTAATATTAATCTTATTAATATTAAATCCCTCAAGACTAAAACAATTATTATTTCATAAATAATAATCCACCAACGCGTGAACTTATCTGATTCGTGTACCAACATGTAACTCTTCGGATCGTACCGGTTCGGGTTACGTTGATCTCGACTTTTAATTACATCGGACATCCTATATATCCAACAATCTCCCACTTGGACGATTTTAATTAAATGAGTCAACGTGCGTAGAGTTGGACGCCTAGCTGCATCGCATTGCACCCAAACCAGTATGACACTTTACAGTCGTCAACTAGTTCTTTGAGTTCAAGTAACGCTTTACTTAACCAAATACTATAGCCCTGATAATTATATCAATAAGTCCCTTCTGTATAGACATCCGTTGATCATAATACATGGATCATTCATTCTTATATAGTGATCAACTACTCTCTATTCTCGTCTCTAATTCAAAGTGGTCTAACGAACTACCTTAGTCCGAGCGTGGCCACGCGTTTATACCAGTTTGAGTTTTACGAGGGTGCCAGAATGTCTAGGCTTCTAATCCCATAGAAGTACAGAATTCCGTCAGCGTCATACAACTCCCACTTAATCTCGAATTTCTCCCAACGCTACCCTTATAGCTACCCATGTTTCAGGATAGTGTAAGATAACATCAAAGATAGTCCTTGATCAATGCAGTTTAATATGTGCCATAGGAAAAAGGACAGATTGAACATACAATATCAAAAACATCTCATATTAAACTGCATTGATCAAGGACTATCTTTGATATTATCTAATTTCATTCCCTAATGATATCAAAACATCTCGTTTTGAAGCGAGTTACATCCAATTTCATTCCCTAATGATATCTGTGAATTATGATTCTCAAACCCTTGAGTTATTCATCTCATGAATACAATCATCTCAATTCACAATAGTCTTACATTCAAATTCATTCCCATGTAATTTGATCGACTACGGATATTTAGAATACTCTTATTCAAAGATTTAAACATACAAATAATGAACACGGTCACAAAATATTTAAATTTGCATTTAACCCATTAAATCAAATAAATATTCAATGTAACTGTTATAGTTCAAAATAAAACACCAATACTAACTACAGATCATGCCCATTGTCTAGCAACTCTAAGCCCTATCTTTCCAACATGCTCCTCATGTTTAACTTGAGGTAAATGCTTAGTAAAGGGGTCAGCCAGATTCAGATCTGTATGAACTTTGTTCTGTAACGTCCAGCTTTTCCCTAATATAATAATATTAATGCTTTATTCTTAGAACGATTTTAATTCGTAACAATAATATCTCGTTAACAAGAAATACATTCTTAATTCAGTAATAAAATTTATTATCTAAACTCGCCAAATAAAGCGTTGTAGGTAATAACACACTATTAAACCGACACTTATCCTTGTAAATTACTAAACGCGACAAAAATCTATATTTAATAATTACGTAGTTCAAATACTCGTTTTAGATTAGTTTCACATTTATATGTTAAGTGGAATAATTGTCTAAGCATTTAAGCGAATTAAATTCATAAACGAGACCAGGTCGGTAACAGGTTCGTATACGCGGTGTCAACCCAACCTACACTAAAACCCTACCTATTTAAACACCTCATTCTTCCTCCTCCTTCTCAATCTCTTCTTTCACAAACCCTAGACCCCATGAAATACAACCCTTCTATCCTTTCAATTCTTTCTCCTGCCCTCAAGACCTCTGACCAACCTTCCCTTCCCCTTATGTGGAGCAGCGGCAGAAACCACCTACAACCCCCACCCGAGCCAACAACTTCACCAACAAGAACACCACAAGCCTCGCCAACCCCTTACTCGAGCTCCTCCCTCCTCTCCTTCATTTACCGGTCAGCGACCCCTGACCTCTCCGCTCCAGCCACCATCTCAGCCGCAAACAACCACCTAAACCACCGCCTACCTCCTCATCCTCCCTCTTCTCTTCACCTGCGGCCGCCTCCACCACGCACCCACCATCCTTCGCCGCCGGCAACAGCAGCGACGGGAAGGGCATTTGGGTTGTTGCTGGGTCTGGTCTCTGTGTTCGTGGGGTTTTGGTCAAGTCTGGGTAGGTAGTTGAAGTCGGGCTATGGTGGTCTCGTGAAGGTGGTTCGATGTGCAGATTTTCGGATCTGTTTATGGAGGGTCGGGTCAAGATGTTCCAGGCGGGTTCCTTGTGCTCGGGAAGATCATGTTTTGTTTATTGTCCCTCTTTCTTCGCAGCCAAGTCCAGTTTTGGGCAAGGTTCGGTTTTGGTCAACATTAGTCAACAGCCAACTCCGAGTCAGGTTCATGGTGCAGCGTCAATGGTGAGTCCGCTTGTTAATCCGGATCTGTTTTGGTGACTTATTTCCTTTTGGGTTTAATCGCTTGGAGTGGGTTGGTTTGTCAAAACACGAGTCAACGGGTCAACTTTCGCAAACCAGGTCAACCCGTTCAGTTTCGGTCAACACAAGCGTGGACACCTATCGTGCGTGTCGGTTCGCGAGCATATATCGGGAAGGTATCACGCACGCCACGATCTTAGTTTATTTTTATTTCCTTTATTTATTTATTTATTTTTTTTTCATGTATATTGTATATAAATACTTATTCTAAAAGTGTAAGCGAACCGAACCGATTGCGACTAAAAACTATTTTATTTTTGTGACTCGAAGGAACGGAAAAATAACTAACTTATTATACACTTAATGTCGCGAGGATAATTAAATGTTAAACTACATATGTCTACATATCACTTGTCGAAATGTATAGCTTCTCAATATTTTAGCGTTTTAAGTTAATCCATTCGTCGAGTAAAATAACTTAGTTAAATAATGTTGCGTGTTGTGAAATTTGACTAGTGATTTTGGGAATAATATAGACAACATGAGTTGTCGGTTTCTTACAAAAACAGAGGAAACTCTGCCCAAATTTTTATAAAATATAAGAAACAAATCGGGCTTTCATGTTGTAATTACGTGTAAACGAAATTCGTGTTTATATAAATGATATTCTTAACTCCCAAACTTCACCTCGTTAAAATAGAAACATATGTATATGTAACACCTAGAAACATATATACTATCCAACATACGAGACGAATTAACATTCGAAACAAGCTACGTAAATATTATTTCTTTAACCAAAATTTGTTGTTGACATAACGTCAAGTCGAGACATTGAAAGATATATTAAAGCGTTATTTCAAGTAACTACACATACGTATATATTCTTGTGAAACCAAACCAAGTCCTATCGGTTCGTCAAGCTAAAAATACTTTAAGACGAGTATTGTTTTCAATACGAGTCTAGGTAGTTGAATAAACTATCTTTACAACTAAGATGCGAAACAAGTTTATTTGCATTAGAATTTAAGATGTCCTTATTTGTAATAGGGCACAAGAGTTCAATTAATCCGAGTTCAGACTTATTGCTACTTGCTAGTATTTACACAGTGAATTTCAGGTGAGTTTTACATAGCCCCTTTTCTATTTATCACCATTTTTGGGGTGAAACATGTTTATAACATCATCATTGCAATTCAATCATCAATGTGTCTATGTGTTTTCTATGTTGCATTATGTCTTGAGCATGATTAGAGTAAGCACCATTCTAGCATAATCATTAACATTGATCAGCCGGCGGTATACATTGATAGATCTATTGGACTGACAATCCCACCCGGATACGTGCCTCCTACAAAGGTAGCGTGTGTGTTTGTTATCGTATAACATATTGGACCATGAGCGTATGGTATGTATCATTTTATAACAGTCATCAGGGTTGATTATGCACTCGATTTATTTCTAGTATGTTCTCACATATGGACTAGATTGACATGACACATGAATTGCACATCATTTTTATTCAATTATCAAAAACCTATGTAATTCTCACCAACTTTTGTTGACCCAAAATATTTTCAACTTAACATGTTTCAGGTTATAGCTTGCTTGAAGATTAGAGTTAACGTTTGAAGATGTGTATCTAGTATTTTTCATTTTGATGTACAAATTCTTAGAACAAATGTATGTAATTTATTTAAATCATTTATTGAAACTTATTATTTACCATGAGCTACTGAACAATCATCAATACGTGACATCCCGATGTTTCCGCCATCGGTTGGGGTGTTACATGTTCATCATGACGTCTCCACGCTCCACTATTTCTCTAATGTAGTGGAACTTTCTGAGTATATGCCTTGCGGTCTGATGTGACCTTGGTTCCTTTGCAAGAGCAATGGCACCAGTGTTGTCACACAGTATCTCGATTGGTTTCTTTATGCTAGGCACAACATCGAGATCAGTAATGAATTTCTTCATCCAAGCAGCCTCCTTTGCAGCATCCGATGCAGCAATGTATTCTGATTCACAGGTGGATTGAGCAACCACACTTTGCTTAGAGCTCTTCCAAGTAATAGCCCCACCATTCAGAATGAAAACATATCCCGTTTGTGATCTTGAGTCATCACGATCAGTCTGGAAGCTTGCATCAGTATAACACTTAACTGACAGCTCCTCATCCAGTCCTCCATATATTAAGAACATGTCCTTAGTCCTTCTCAAGTACTTAAGAATGTTCTTCACTACAGCCCAGTGACTCTCTCCTGTATTCTGTTGATATCTACTCGTCATGCTAAGAGCATACGAGACATCAGGTCTAGTACATAACATGGCATACATGATGGAACCAATCGCAGAAGCATATGGAACACCTTCCATTTTCTTCTTTTCCTCTACAGTATTTGCACACTGCTTGTTATCAAGAATGGTTCCATGTGCCATGGGCAAGAGCCCCCTTTTTGAGTCTTGCATTGAGAAGCGTCGTAAGACCTTATCAATATATGTACTTTGACTCAAACCCAATAACCGATTTGATCTATCTCTATAAATCTTTATTCCCAGAATATAAGCGGCTTCACCAAGATCTTTCATTGCGAAACATTTACCCAACCAAGTCTTAACATCTTTAAGCATAGGGATATTGTTTCCAATGATTAGTATGTCATCTACATACTGTATAAGAAAAGTAATATAGCTCCCACTAGACTTCTTGTAAACACACGGTTCATCTTCGTTCTTGATAAAACCAAACTCTTTGATTTTCTGATCAAAACAGAGATTCCAGCTGCGAGATGCTTGCTTTAATCCATAGATGGATTTATTCAGCTTGCACACCTTATTAGGATTCTTTGGATCGATAAAACCTTCAGGTTGAACCATATAGACATCTTCCAGTAAGTGTCCATTAAGGAACGCGGTTTTGACATCCATCTGCCATATCTCATAGTCATAATATGCAGCAATGGCAAGTAGAATTCTAATAGACTTAAGCATGGCTACCGGCGAGAAAGTTTCCTCATAGTCAATTCCTTGAGTCTGAGTAAAACCTTTTGCTACAAGCCTTGCTTTGTAGGTTTGCACATTCCCATCCATGTCAGTCTTCTTCTTGAAGATCCATTTGTTTCCCACAGTCCGACATTCGGTAGGAAGATCAACCAAATCCCAGACTTGGTTATCATACATGGATTGCATCTCTGCATTCATGGCTTCTTGCCATTTCTTGGATTCTGAATCCAAGATTGCAGCTTTGTAAGTAGTAGGCTCAGCTTCATCAATCATGAAGACATCGTCATACCTTACCGGTGCACGACGATCCCTAATACTTTTCCGAACACTTGGTGTTTCTGTTGTTTCTTGAGTCCTCTCAGGCTCAACTTCAACAACTGGATCAGTTACATCTGGTTCTGTCTGAACAGCTGGTTCAGTCACTTGTGATTCTCGAATTTCTTCAAGATCCACATGGTTATCTCCAATCCCTCGCGCTAGAAGCTCTTCCTCTAAGAAAGTGCCTCTGCGTTTGGTGAAAATCTTATTTTCAGTGGGGTGGTAGAACAGGTAACCGATCTTCTTACCGTATCCAACGAAAACCATCTTTTCGCCTCTGGGATCTAGTTTATCCGAAGATTCTAGAGTGACATAAGCATTACATCCCCAGACTTTAAGGTAGGATACATGAGGTTTCTTTCCAACACATATCTCATAAGGCGTTTTAGTAACCTTTTTCGTTGGAGCTATATTCACAAGTCTTGCGGCGGTCTCCAAAGCATAACTCCAAAAGGATTTTGGAAGGTTTGTTCGACACATCATTGATCGAATCATATCTAATAGAGTTTGATTTCTCCGCTCAGACACACCATTATGTTGCGGTGTTCCAGGTGGAGTGAGTTGTGAAACTATTCCACAATCCTTTAGATGGTCGATGAATTCCTGACTAAGATATTCACCGCCTTGATCTGATCGAAGCATTTTAATAGTTCCATTTAGCTGATTTTCTACTTCGTTTTGGTACTCTTTGAACTTTTCAAGAGTTTCATGTTTATGCTTCATAAGATAAACATAACCATATCTACTGAAATCATCAGTAAATGTAACAAAGTATCTTTCTCCATGTCTTGACATTGTTCTGAATGGACCACATACATCTGTATGTACAAGTCCTAACAGATCATCAGCTCTTTCTCCAACATTTGAAAAAGGTGCTTTCATTAACTTTCCACTTAAGCATGATTCGCATTTTCCAAACGACTCTGAACCCTTGGAATCCAGGATTCCTGCAGTTTTGAGTTGTTTAACACGATTCTCACTTATGTGACCAAGTCTACAATGCCACATATACGTATCATTAAAGTCCAACTTATTACGTTTACGGGAGATATTGCATAATATGTTATCGTTTTAAATTTCTATCTCATAGATCCCATTGTTGGGTTTTGCATCAAAGTAAAATACATCGTTAAAATAAGCAGAAATAAATTCCCCATTTAAACGATAATTAAAACCTTGTCCTCGCAAAGCCGAAACTGAAACAATATTTCTAGTCACACTAGGAATGTAATAAACATTGTTCAAAACAAGTTCTAAACCAGAAGGAAGTAAGAGAACACATTCTCCTATAGCCTTCACAGCAACTCTTTGTCCATTGCCAACATGGACCTCCAAGTCGCCTTGTTTCAGCTTTCTAATCTTTCTTAGTCCTTGCAAAACATTACAAATGTGGAAACCACATCCTGTGTCAAACACCCATGTTTTGCTAGTAAAAGCAAAGATTTCAATAACATATATACTTAAGGACTCTCCTCCTGAAGCCTTAGCTTGCTTCAGCTCAGCTAAATACTTAGCACAGTTCCTCTTCCAGTGCCCGGTTTCATCACAATGAAAACACTTGGCATCTTTCCGAGGTTTCTTATTGGCAACAGATTTGCCTTTGCCCTTCCCTTTGCCATGATTGCCCATTTTCTTGGTGTTAGGTTTCTTAACTTGTCCCTCCTTGATCACTAGCACTGGTGCAGTCTTGCTATGTATGTTCACCTCAGCAGTTTTGAGCATCTGATGCAGTTCTGCAAGTGTCTTTTCCATCCCGTTCATATTGTAGTTCATAATGAACTAGTCATATGACTTGGGCAATGAGTTTAGGATAATATCCCCAGCTAACTCATCGCTCAAGGGGTATTCCAGACGAGCCAAGTGATCAAGATATGCCTTCATTTTTAGCACACGAGTGCTAACTGGCGTTTCTAGAACATACAACTTGTTCTCCGCCTCGAGAACAATTTTCAAGTTGCGGTGCCAGTCCATGAAGTTGGAGTAGTTAAGTTTGTCCTTCTCTAAGATGGACTTGAGAGAGAATTGGGAGGCGGAATTGTTTTCAGTTGACATCTACAAAGTTCAAAATCTAATTTATTAGTATTTCATGTTTTAAGTATCCTAATTATTTTATGACCCAAAAAGCAAAATTAATTAGGATGAGATCCCGATTCATCAATACACAATGAACTGGCTTAGCACTGTCCACTGGCATGATTAGGTAGGTAAACAACGATTGTTAATTGTGTCCACTACACAACTCTCCTTTTTGGGGTTATCCCTAAAAGCGATGTATGTTTAACCCCAACTATGCCCACTTGTCAAACAAGCGATGTTTGGTCCTTTACTGTTAACTGTAACACCGGCCTATGTTACACAGGAACCGCGATGATTACCTTCACTCATGATCAACGCCCAGATGCAGGGTCAGCACTAACATTTGGGTTCGATATAGAATGAAGTGTTAACTCGTTAAGGGTGGCATGAAACATCAATTTAAAATTGGGATTTAATTTTAATATTTACCATAAATATATTGAATGACTCGTTAGAATGATGTGAGTCACACAACAGTTTATAAAATTCAATTTTATATTATTCGTGATAATTGAAACTCCTTTCAATACTCGACACGGTATAGTTTTAAATACCCTATTTAAACTACGTTGGTCGTATTATCGCGAATAGACTTGTTTTAATATTAATAAAACTCTTTTTATTAAATATGCTTTTCTTTTTTATAAAACTTGTTTTAATAAAACCGTTGCCATGATTGTGAAAATTTTATTTATTTTGGGTTATCTAAATTATTTACAATAAATAAACCACAACCACAAAACATAATAATAAAATTAAACGAATCGAGCCCCTAATAGGTCGCCCGTTTCATTTTAGCCCGAAACTAAACGAACTAGTCAAAAGGGTTTCAAAACAATTTTGATATAGCTCCCACTTGACCCGAGATCTCTATCTTCATGGAACCTGTTCGCCTTTTTTTTTCTTCGTCTTGATCTTGTACTTGAAGGATTACAACAATAAATTTGAAAATACAATAAAATCAAATCTATTCTAATCCTATCTATTACACCGGATCCAATATCCATAATAAAAAAATACAAATCAATAAAGAAATAAAACCATCACAAACACAACCATGACAAGGGTCAAATACCTAGGGCTCGATTCACATCACAATCCATGAACAACTAAAAGCTTTTGATCTTTTGTCAAAATAAACAATTTTTGACAAATAAAACAAAGATCAAAATTATAACTTTACCATCTATACGCGTGTAACCGTGGCTCTGATACCACTGTTGGGAATCATGGTATCGTATACGCAGCGGAAGCGGTTTATATATTTAACAAAAACGGATTATATATACAATATATATAATAGCGCATTTTATATATAAATTGTTAATTAATTTTATTAATCCGATTAATAAAATATTCCCAATCAGGATCTCAGTTAAACGCGTATAAACAAATAAATAATAAACAACCATAGGGGGTTTAGTAATCAACCT
The DNA here is from genome assembly GCA_030844895.1 of Ambrosia x helenae. Lineage (NCBI taxonomy): Eukaryota > Viridiplantae > Streptophyta > Magnoliopsida > Asterales > Asteraceae > Ambrosia > Ambrosia x helenae. Next base: position 13,662,776 of record CM061224.1, on the reverse strand, counting down.
TTGACGACTACACCAGAATTGTAACACGCGGGTTACAACGAATCCTCGCTAGTAGGAAGTTCACAACCGAGCACGAACCAACCGGGAAATAACACTTGCAAGAGGAAGGTGGTGGCTTGTGGTAGTTGATGGCCGACCAAAAAGAAGAAGGTGGCGGCCTTCTTTTCTTTGGTGGCGGCCGCAAAAAGCCAAGAAGAGGAGGCAAGGGTTTTTGTGTTTTATCAAAAATGTGCATTAGGGTTTACTCCTTAACCCTCCTTTTATAAGACAACAACTTGCAATAAACCCCCTTGCTAAATATCTTAATACTCCTTAATATTAATCTTATTAACATTAAGTCCCTCAAGATACTCCTTAATATTAATCTTATTAATATTAAATCCCTCAAGACTAAAACAATTATTATTTCATAAATAATAATCCACCAACGCGTGAACTTATCTAATTCGTGTACCAACGTGTAACTCTTCGGATCGTACCGGTTCGGTTACGTTGATCTCGACTTTTAATTACATCGGACATCCTATATATCCAACATCTACTTCTTTTTCTCTTCCAAAAGAAAGCCCCATGACTCTGACCCTTTACTGTAACCACAAAAAAAAACGAATTTGAAGTTGAACATTTTGATTTGGTTATAGAGTTAACCTTGGAGAAGACGATACTATTATCTTTTATTGTTTTTGGATAGGGAAAAAGCAAACACTGTTCTCTAATTTGTTTTACATACTAACACACCAAAAGCCTTGGGTTGATCCATCTGCAGTTAGGGGTTGGTGTGTGTGTTTATTTGTGTTAGAGAGAGAGAGAGAGGGAGGAAGAACATAGGTGTTTTTTTTTTTTTTTTTTTTGGACAGACAAATGGTGTGTGCTTTATTTAATTATGATTTTGTGAATACTTGTGGTGGATTACGGTTACGGTTATGGTTATGGTTTGGTTTTGTGTTATGTTGTAGACGTTAAAAAACAAACAGTTTTTCTCTTGCAGACTGCAGACCTTTGGTGGATGTCTGCAGATTTGGTCCACAGACTGCAGACCTTTTGCCTTAGAAAAAACAAACAGCACCGAAATTATACAGTTTAGATGGAGGCTGACGCCAAAAAGCACCAATCAATATTTAGAATTGTTCACATTGTGAAATGTTAATAAGTAGAATTGTAGCATCCAAATTATATGGTAGCATTTCTCTATTTTCTATAGGCCCCATCTATTGGCACCCATGTGTCTATCTTCACCCCTGTCGCCCCCTAAGCGCTGAGCTTTGGGCAAATCTCAGTGCTTTGAAGCCCAAAAGCTGACAGCATCAGCAGCCTTGGGATTGGTGTTATTGGGTGTTGGGTTGGGTTTTTTGGGCTCTGCATTATGCCCAAAGCTCAGCGCTTTGGGACTTTTAAAAAAAATTGTTTTAATGTTTTTTTAAATGTTTTATTTCATTTTAAAGTATTTTAACTTGTGTCCAATAAAAAAAATGTTTGATGTGTTTCGCTCTGTTTATTGCTCGTTTGTGGTTTTCAGCAGAAACATCCGAGTATGAACAACTTTCATAAATTAGTGTACATGATACATGAACTATACAATCAATACCGTTTTTTATCAAATGGGAATTGGATTTTAATAACATGAACTATTTGAAATTGGCCACTTGCACCCCAACTAAAAAATTGGCCATATATTACCTGAACTATTGACTTATTGGAATCTAACACCCACTAACGGTTAAATCACTAACACCGTTAGTGGGTTCGCTGACGTGGCATGCTGACATGTCAATCCACATGTGCATACATCAGCGTGCCAGCAACTTGTGCCACGTCAACAACCCAACTAACGGCGTCAGTTAGTTGGGTGCTAGATTCCAATTAGTCAATAGTCCAGGTTATATATGGCCAATTTTTTAGTTGAGAGTGCAGTGGCCAATTTCGAATAGTTTGGGTTATTAAAATCTGATTCCCCTTTATCAAAATACATATTTAGCATGACTAATCTATCTCCTGGGCGTCCGGACTTTGTTTCACGCGTTTTGGTTCGTTTATTACGTGGTGTTCAGTAGAAACATCCGAGTATCAACAACTTTCATAAATTAGTGTACATGATACGTGAACTATGCAATCAATACCGTTTGTTTCGCAACATATTGTATCAATGTTGTAGCATTTAATTAAACATGTTTGCGTTATTTTATAAAAATTGAAGTTTTTAATAAATAGACTAATAAATAAAAAATTGAAGTTTTATAAAATATTAAACGACGTCGCCGTTGAAGTTGAAAATAATAACAATAATAAATTATGAAAGTTGTTTATACTCGGAAGTTTATTCTGAAAACTACAAACGAGCAATTAAACCAGTCAAAATGCGTCAAACAATTTTTTTATTGGAAATCAGTAAAAACACTTAAAAATGAATTAAAAAATTAAAATCAATTAAAACAAATTATTAAAAAAAAACCTCAAAGCACCGAGCTATGGCCATAGCTCAGCGCTTTGACCCCACAAAAATCCAACCAACAATCTCCAAAAAAACCAACTCAATCCAAATACATGCAATGATTGTGTCAGCATCGTACTTCAAAGTACCGAGCTATGGCCATAGCTCGGTGCTTTAAGGGGGTGAAAATAGACAAATTGGGGTGGGAATATCAAGACCATTTTCTATATTTTAGTGCATTAGTCAGTTATAGTCCGCTTAGGTTCTTAAATCTATTTTGACTAGTTAGATCATTGAACTAGTAAGTTGTCTGATCCATTTAAAAAAAAAAAAAACTGAGATTTTTCGAGCAGTAAACGAAGATCTAATTCTTTCTTTTTTTAATCTTACATTATTTGTGTAAAGTTAAAGGATTTTCGTAACCATATAAAAATAGGGATATAATAACGGCTAGATTTTAGAAACGAAAATTTGTAGAGATACTGAATTCTTTATTATGCATTTTATTGATGATTGGCATATTTTTTATTATTTATTTGAAAAATAATTTGATGCATCTTTGTACCATTTGAGCCAACCCAACCTGACCCGATCTGAAGTGGACAAAAAATTTCAACATTTAGCGGTGAAAAATAATTGACCTTGAAAATTTTCGACCCCCATGAAAAAAATTCGTAAGTCCGCCACTTCAAGTCAACCTAGTTTTCATTTTAACCCATCCCCACATGACAAAATCTTTAGTTACGAAGAAGGTTGATAACCTGAAAATGAAAACAAAATTATAGTTCATTATTTTATGTTATAATTTCTGCAGAGTCATGACAAAAAAAGAAAGAAAGAAAAGAACAATAGGCTATTGGTTAAATAGTTTGAAAGATGATTAAACGTCTACTACTCATGTCATCATGTTCTTTAATATAATAAAAAAACGAACTCCGTACCGAAAACTAATAGTGGAGAAAGACTTTTGGCTTAAAGTTGGTCTTTACAGATCATAACCATCTTCTCCTTAATTTGGCCTTTACAAAGAGGCATCTTAGTATTAAATCTTATTTTCTTCACCAAAATATCAATCCTTTAGTTTCTCTACCAAAATAAAGAAGAAGACTGCAATAGAACAAAGCAGGTAATTAACAGTCTCCTTTTCATTTTTTTACAATGATAATTTATCTCAAAATATTGCATCAATCTTGACAACACTTGTGTGTTTGCTTAAATTAAAGTAATTAAAGCCATCCATATAGGTTGTAAGTGTGTTATCTTCTAATCAAACTCAATTACCAAATAAACTGAAAAACTCCTTAAATTTAAAAAGAGTCACTAATCTGGAGTTTATCCACAATAGAAGATAATAGGGAGTTGTTAGACAATAATTTGCCATGTTTGAATTAATATAGTACTGTACGTGAGGCAATAATTTAAACAACAAACATCTAGTAAAAAATGTAAACCAGGGAAAAAAATAGTTTTGTAAATTAAAGAATACATGACTACCTACTTTGGTGATTACAGTTCTTGCACTTTCTTATTAATTGTTTTTTAATTGTTAGCATTAAACTGCAGCAAAAAATGGATGCTGGTATAAGTTCAATTGTTACACCGGTTGTTGAATCTTTGATGGTCCCTGTTAAGAAACATTTGGGTTTCTTGGTTTCCTCCACCAAGTATGTTAAAGATATGGAGGAGAAAATGCATCAGCTGTGTCTCAGTGAACAAGATATTCAAAACAATTTAGACGAAGCTAATGAAAAAAAGTATAAGGTGTCTGAACATGTGTCGCCATGGTTGGCAAAGGTCAAAGAGACTAAAGAAAAGGCACAAAGTATTCCAACAGGTGGAATTGGATGTTTCAATATGGCAAAAAGATACAAAGCAGGAAAGAAGTCTTGTGATATTCTTAAGGAGATACAAGATCTTAATACATGGAAATCAGAGATCGTGTTTACTAAAGAACAGATACCGCTTGCTGTGATTGCATCTACTTCTACAGGGCCATCAACCTCTACCCCTGACGGTACCCAAAACAACTTCAAGTCCAGACAGTTGATATACAATGCAGCTTTGAACTTCCTTCAACCAAATAATGAGTCCCACAAGATGATTGCGCTCTGTGGGATGGGTGGTGTCGGCAAGACCACAATGATGGAACAGCTATTGAAAGAAGTGCAGGCCTCTAATGTTTTTGATCGGGTTGTGAAGGTTGTAATTGGGGAAAGCACCAGCCTAATTGCTCTTCAGCGAGCTATTGCAATAAACATTAATCTTGAAGATTTAAAAGAAGAGACTCAAGATGCAAGGGCTGATCGTCTTCATACGATATTTGAGGGTATGGCAAATCAAGGTAAGAAAACTTTGGTAATAATGGATGATATTTGGAGTGAGGTAGATCTCAAAGATGTTGGACTAAGTCCTTTACCAATGGGTTCAAGTTGTTAATCACATCACGGTTTGATTATGTTTGCACAAAGATGGGTGTTAAAATTGACGCAGTTTATACAATACCGTTCTTAGATGAAGCAGAAGCAAAAGATTTATTTTTTGGGATTGTAGGACCATCTACGTTAGATGGTGATGATCCTGAGCTCTATAAGATAGGAGAAGCTATTGTGAGTAAATGTGGGGGTTTGCCCATTGCCTTGAAAACCATTGCCAATAATCTTAACGGTAACATAAAGGAGGCATGGAAAACGGCACTTCGGCGTTTAAAGAATAATAACCTTAAAGACCTTAAAAGCATCACATATCAAATATTTGAGATAAGCTATGAGCATATCAAGGACGTTGATGAAAGAGCAATTTTTCTTCTTAGTGCCTTATTTCCTGATGATTTTGATATTCGTAAAGAAGACCTGTTGATGTTTGGACGGGGATTGGGTTTTCTTAAAGATGGCAATACATTAGGAGAAGCAAGAAGTGATATGGAAGAATGTGTTAACAATCTCCTACGTGCGAACTTGTTGACTAAAAGTGATCTCATGGGATGTGTCAAAATGCATGATCTTGTTCGTGCTTTTGTTTTGAAGGAAATTTTAGAAGGCAAACACGCTTCAATTGTAAACACTGATGACAAAATAGAGCAAAATGCAAATGAGTCTTATGAGAGAATTCTATTAAAGTGCACAGGAATGACCAAATTTCCTACAGGCTTTAATTTCCCAAATCTTTCATTGTTGATGCTAATGGATGGGAATAAGCACTTTAAGTTTCCAGAAGATATTTTCGAAAGCATGAAAAAATTGGAGGTCGTGTCTTATGTGAATATGCATATTCCATTGCTTCCGCAAAGACCCGAACACTTCACCAAACTTCGAACACTATGTCTTCGTTCATGCTGGTTGATTGATGATATATCTTTTCTTGGAAGTCTTAGCAACCTGGAAGCATTGAGCATTGTTAATTGTCGACTAAGAAGGTTGCCATCGATGATAGGAATGTTGAAAAAACTAAAGTTACTGGATTTGACTGGATGTGTTCACTTACGTATTGATGATGGTGTTTTACAAAACTTGAAAAGCCTTGAAGAACTTTATATGAGAGCTTATACGAATACTCGTATTATGTTTACAGATGCCAATTGTAATGAATTGGAGATACTTTCACAGCAGCTATTTGCATTAGAGCTGGAGTTCTTTGAGAATAAGGCGCAACCGAAAAAGGTGTCGTTTGAAAAGCTTGAAAGATTTAGAATATCGATCGGTTGTCGATTGGCAAACTTGACAGGCGATAAGAAATATTCATTCAAGAATACAATTAAATTTGTTGGTGAGTGCAATGAGCTGCTGGAATGCAGAATCAGTGAGCTATTTGAGAAAACAGAGGAACTTAATTTACAAGTGAATGACATGAATCATCTTGAAAATGTTGTCTCTATGCATCACTCATTTTCCAGCTTAAAGGTCCTCTATGTTTCTGGTTGTAAAGAGTTGACATACCTCTTCACAGTTGCCATGGTAAGTAGTTTGAAGAATCTGGAGCGACTAGAAGTTTCCAATTGCCCTGTTATGAGAACACTGGTTGATGAGGATTGTACAGTTGGGGTGATTCGATTCCCAAAGTTGAATTCTATGTATTTAAGGGATCTACAAAACATGGCAAGTTTGTGTCGAACTGTGATTGAATTACCAGAACTGGTAGAGTTGAGCTTTTTTTATCTTCCAAATTTCACGAGCATCTCTCCTGACAGCAGTAATCCAGGTGGAATACAATCACTATTGAACAAAGAGGTGCACAAATTTATTTTGATCTTTAGAGAGAATAGATAATTTATGAATTATTGTACAGGGCATATGCATTTTACCGAACTAACAAGGCGTGATTATTGCGCAGGTTGTGATTCCTAAGTTGGAGAAACTAGAAATTGATGCTATGATGAAGTTGAAACAGATATGGCCGTGTCAGATTCCAACTGTTGAGAAAAATAATGTTTCCATGTTGAGAAAGATTGTTGTGAGTAACTGTGATAGCCTTACCAATATTTTTCCAGACAATCCATTGCCAATGCTGAATAATTTAGAAGAGCTTGAAGTTGAAGATTGTGGTTCCATTGAAGTAATATTCAACATCGACGTTGAAAATGTTAGTGAAATGGAGGGACACGTTAGTAGATTAAGAAGCATTAAGGTTGAAGATTTAGAGAATCTCAGAGAGTTGTGGAGGATGAGAGGTGTAAATAACTCTAATATCCTCATCAATGGCTTCCAAGGTGTACAAAGCATTGAAATAAGTGGCTGCAAGAGGTTTAAAGATATATTCACACCTGTCACAACCAATTTTAATCTCGGTGCGCTTATCAATTTTAATGAGGTATTTCGTGTCATCTAGCTGTCAAATTTAATTGAATAAACTATTGCCACATATTAACATATTGAATCACTATCAATAATTTAATTTATTTTATTTTCAAGTTATTTCAGGGAACTTGAATGTTGTGTGATTCATTTTTGTTATCCGAATCCCATGGATTCAACAAAAGTTTCACTATAGAAAATGATACTGTAGATGTTCCCAGAAAACAAAATCTATATAATTTGTTTATCATTTATATAGTGTATAAATAATTAATTTTAACAAATCAAAATCTAAATATGTTTAGATTGGGAGCTTTCTCCACTGTTTCCATTTTGTTTCTTGATAAATTTAAATTATATTTAATGTGTTAAATGGAGAAATTAAAGTGTTTTACATTTAATGTTAGATGCAGTGGAATGTCAAGTCAGAAGTGGATGATTACACCTGTCATCACCTTCAACATCTTCAGTTATCAAAAGATGAAAGAGTGGAGGTGGTGTTTGATATGGATAGTAATTCAAGTAGTAGACAATTTACAACAATTCAACCACAACTACTACTACTCCCCTACCACTACCTTGAAAGTATAAACCTATGTGGCTTGGAGGAGATGAGTCACGTGTGGAAGTGCAATTGGAATAAATTCTTAATTCCCCAGCATCAACCTTTGCAATTTCCATTCCAAAACCTCACAGACATTCAGTTGAAGTATTGTCACAAAATAAAGTACTTGTTTTCTCCTCTTATGGCAAAATATTTATCCAACTTAAAGAATATCAGCTTAAAATGGTGTTCTGGTATTGAAGAAGTTATTTCAAGAAGAGATGATGAAGATGAAGAAAATACTACATCTACATCTGCATATCGAGACACCACATTGTTTCCTCATTTAGACACTCTCGATATACAAGGTCTGCCAAATCTAAAGAGTGTTGATGATGGTGATACGAGGTGTAGGAGTGATAAACTTTCCTCCAATATTACAAATACGACTCATGATGAGTTCCAGGTACCACTTACACAGATATAACCTTAATGCTTTTGTTATCAAATTTAGATAAATGAGTTTACTGGTTTGGTGAGGCTGGAAAATTAATCATAAAAATCAAACTACATTATTACAATTATTGACTTGTCCTACATTGCAGAGTTGTCAAGTAATCTGTGCTTCTTGGTCATTGTGCCAATACCCCAGAAAAATATTGATACGGTCCTGTGATGCATTGTCAAGTCTAATTCCATGGTATGCAGTAGGACAAATGAAAAGGCTACAAGAGCTGGATATTAAGAAATGCAGTAGCATGACGGAGGTATTCGAATGTGAATCGATCAATACTGTTGATGTCCCTCAACTCTCCAACTTGAAAAGCTTATCTATCAGTGAGTGTAACCGTCTGCCACATATATTCACATTCTCCACTCTTGGAACTCTCCATCATCTCAAAGAGTTGAAAGTAAAATATTGCCAGGCAATGCAAGTGATTGTAAAACAAGAAAACAGAACTTCATCAGATTGTGTGACGTTTCCTTGTCTAGAGACACTTGAACTTGACGATCTACCAAACCTTAAGGGTTTCTTCTTGGGGATGAATGACTTCCGATGGTCCTCATTAGCTTATGTGTTGATCAAGGATTGCCCTGAATTGACGATGTTTACATCTGGTCGGTCAACAACTCCCAAGCTCAAGTACATACAGACAAGTTTTGGCAAATATAGTCCAGAATGTGGCCTTAACTTTCATGGAAGTCAGGTGCACTTTCTTTTACTAAACTATTATGCATCATCTACTAAATGAACTTTCTTATTGAAGACCATTTTATAATAAAGTTTATGTTTCCTTGCAATGTAGTGTGCTGGTATAGTAATCCCAATTGAACATTACGTTTTTTGAAAAAAACAACCCGGTTGAAATAAGCTGCTAAATAGGTCTGCATACTATTAGTTATAATGTGTTCATTGACTCTCATGTTGTGTTTTCTTCTTTTTGCAGACCACATTACCACCTTCTTCAGATCCTAGTACTATTTCAAAAGGGATGCCTTTCTCTTTTCATAACTTGATAGAAATTAATATAGGCGAGAAAGATGTTGGAAGGACTATTATTCCATCTCATGCCCTGCTACAATTGCAAAAGCTTCAACAGATTCATTTAATTGTTTGCAAGAGGGCAGAGGAGGTATTTGAAGTAGTAGCTTTGGAAGGGACAAATGGTAGGGGTCTCAATGCATCACAGACTGTTGTCCCAATTCCAATCCTAACTCAAGTGAACTTAGAATGCCTAGACGGTCTCAAGTATTTATGGAAGAGCAACAAATGGATGACTCTGGAGTTTCCAAACCTAACAACTCTCTCTATTGTCGGTTGCAATAGTTTGGAACATGTTTTTACATGTTCCATGGTTGGTAGTCTGGTGCAGCTCCAAGACCTATATATAGATAGCTGTGAGAATATAGAGGTAATTGTGAAGCAAGAAGAAGAAGAACAATGTGAGGGCAAAATGAATGAGATTATGTTACCTCGTCTAAACTCCTTAAGAATAAGATACCTTCAAAAACTCAAGGGATTTTGCTTAGGGAAGGAGACATTCTCATTGCCATTGTTGGAGACTCTAGAAATCGAGTGGTGCCCAGCACTTACAGTTTTCACCAATGGTCATGTGTCTACCCCTGAGCTGAAAATAACAGAGACAGATTTTGAGTTTTATTATGTAAACACAGACATCAACTCCTTTATAAAGACAAAACATGAGGAGGTACCTATTTACGATAATATTAATTACAGAAAATATAATCAACTTTTATCATATCTTTTTTTACGATAATATTAATTTTTAATCTTCTCGAATGCACAAAATTTCAATTTTTCAGAAACTTTGGTATGAGGATGAGGATGAGGATGAGGATGAGGATGAGGATGAAGATGGAGATGGGGAGGATGAGGATGAAGATGAGGATGAGGATAAGAATGAGAATGAGGATGAAGATGAGGATGAGGATAAGAATGGAGATGGAGAGGATGAGGATGGAGATGGGAAGGATAGGGATAGGGATGGAGATGGGGAGGATGAGGATGAGGATGCCATTAATTAGAGATGAAAATATTTATGAAGACCAAACAAGAGGAGGTACCTATGTACATGTTTTTCTTTAATGATTCTTAAAAGGCCAATTAATTACAGGACATTGTAAACAACAGTTATCATATCTTTTTTTACGATAATATTAATTTTTTATCTTCTCGAATGCACAAAATTTCAATTTCCAACAACTTTGATGTAGGCAGCTCAGCTCTGGTAAATATGTTTTAAATTTTTTTACCTTTATTTTAATAAGTGAAAGTTGATATATATTTTCTTTTCATCAACTGTCTGCAGGGGTGTGAATTCTAGAACATGAAGATCATATGTTTTACCTGCAAGGTTTTATAAGGTAATTTCCTTTTGTTAAACTGGATGTATAGTTTTGCCCAGACTGTTTTGGATCAGAAACAACATAATTAAAGTAGTGCTATATATGTTAAGAGTGAACTCTTGTTTTTAGGATGGAAGTGGCTAAACATGGAAACTGATGAAAATTATATAGAGGTGGAACTGTTACACTTTGACTTTTGACGGTCAAACAGTGTACTTTTTAAACACAAAATTCATCCCAGTTTGTTAAAATTTTAGCACCAACTTTCCATCTCTTGTACTTGATATTGGATTTCACATAATTGTCAAATGCAAAAATAAAAAAAGAAAAAAAAAAGCTTATGGATTCAAGCACTTTGTGCATCTTAACAGTCAATACCATTTGTTCAATACAAATCATGATCATGGTTCAACTTGATATAAATTTATGCAAAAAAGTGAAACTTTCATATTATTTTTAAGTTAAAAGTGAAATTTGGTTCAACTCTCTTGCGTAAGTTGGTGTCAAGTTAAACTAACTGTGTATAAAAACTGGTATCAGCTGCAATCATAATTAAAAAAAGGTAAATTTGATTGCATTATGATATGCGTGCCTCTGTTTTTTGCTACTTACGATGAATTTTTATGCTTCAAGTTTCAGAATGGTAGTATCATCCTATCAGGACTCATTTTATGATCATTTAGTACAAAACTCATTTTGTTCAAAATTTAAATGGTTTATAGTTTGACATCAGAACCACATTGATTGGACATCCAAAACATGGTCATAACATTTTTGTGGGTTATTTTATTGATACCTTGAATAGTTGAATGGCAGTGGTAAGATGGTTAAAGTGCTGATACTTAAAAGCTAATTAAAAAGGACAAGACCGTTTTAAGATATAAAAGTTTTAAAATTCACACAGAAAAAAATTAGTTCCATGTGTTGAAAATATGACAATTCAAATGATTATCTTATATATAAGTTTGTTTTTTAAACTTAATTGCATGTATATGCAGATGTGATAATAAGAGAGTTGAGGAGCTGTAGCTAGATACGTTTGAAATAAAGGGGCTAAAGTTGTTCGTGGGTAGAAGGCTGAAGCAATATATATTCTAGGTTTGCAATTGGAGAACCTGAACTTTTGTCTCATTCTTCATTCATTTATCGTCTTGGTGATGGTTGTATGTATTTTGAATCTCTTGTGATTTTAGGGTTTTAATAGTGTTTGTTGTAGACTACTTGCATCACATCTTTGTATAATGCACTGTGCGAAAACTGTGTTGTTTTACAATTATAAGTTATAACTGTGTTGTTTTTGTTGGAATACAAACTGATATGCAGCGAATTTTTAGACAGAAACAGAATAAATATTGAAACAGAATTCGAAAACAGAACAGAATGAATCAGATTATTTTTGTTTGATTCTGGACAGAAACAAAACAAGAAAAATATGAATAGAAACTTTCGAACAGAAACTAAAGGATTGTATTATCGGATAAACAATCATGGCGCCTTACAAATGTACATGAATGTCTAATATATATATAAAATGAAACAACATGACTAGATGGCAGTTATCTTTCGAACAGTTGAGTTGGTTTGCGTTAAACAACTGGCACCATTTCACTTATTTGGCGCCAAAAACTGTCAAGGGTAATATAGTCCTTTTGCACAAGATGTCCTTGAGTCGCCTCTTGTCATCTGAGTTTGATTTGCTGCAATCTTCTGATACTTCTGCTTGACCCATTTGTAGTCATTTTGTCTTGTTCATCTTTGACATATTACAATCCTACTTAAATAACTACACTGTTCTAGATTCAAATACAATAAAACATATTTACAAATATTTACAAATAATAACATAAGTTTAGTTTATAAATTAACAGTTTTCATAAATAAAGAGAAGTATTAATTATTTGGCTATGAATTGTGATGATAATGTAATAACATTTTAACATTCATTTTTTAAAAACCATATTTTTAATTGGCAAAAGAATAGCAAATCACAAACAAGGTGATTGATCAGTCTTAAACCACTCACAAAAATGAAAGCTCGCAAACTGTGTTCGTTGCAAATCAGCCACAAATTGCGTAGTTAGCAAATCAGCTCAGGAACATGAAGGTCGTACGCTTTATCTTCAAGTTTTTAAACCTTCACCACTAACCTCTGTCCAATTCGAGTCTGTAATCAGCTCTCACATCGCAACCAAGGTGCCACTGTGCATATGCTGGATGGTGGTGACATAGACTCGTTTCAATTCTAGGGTTCTATAAAAGTTAACTTCATTAAAACATTTCTACAACTATGCATAATTTGGTTATTGTTAAGTTTGACAAGAGCAAGCCGAAGAAAAAAAGTTAACTTCATTAAAACATTTTCTTATTGATATATGATAGACAAAGTATGAAATTGAAACACTTTGTTATTTATTGATGATTTAATTTTCACAAAATAGTATAAAACTCGTCTCTAGACGCCTATTCACTTTTCTAAACTTTTTACGAGTCTTTTATGAGAACATGCTAGTGAAGCTATTTTTGCATACAATCAGTCGTTTGTGTAATACTCTTGTTGGAGTTAGTGTATTTTGTGTAATTCTGAATTTTTATTATACATGTCCTGAAGAAAGTTGACTTTTGACTTTTTTAGTCTACGGTCAACTAGATACTTTCACCTGTCAGCAGTTTACCATAAATACATGCATTGCAGACAGTCCTGTGTTAACACATAGATCTGCTGATCATCATCATTACAAACAAACTGATAATACATGTTACCTAAATTACTTCTTCGCTCATTATTTGTTACTGTTAAGGATATCATTGTGAATTTTTAATTATATTTTTCTTTTTTTGGGTTCATTTAATGATTTCAGCAATCTGGTTCAAATCAAACAGCAAAATAAAGGATAGATATACGGTTCGTTTTGGATAGAGATTCATCACCCAAACCTACGATAGGGCTGCGAATTACTCTAGAAGATACATAAATCACCACTCCGGTTATGAATGCGGGTCTAAGAAACATCACTCACTCAATTTAACTCAAATAGTCATTGAGAAATATTAACCAAGAGAGAATTCTCAGTCATTCATAAACACACTAGACTTTCATTCAAAGAAAAAAAAAAAGACTACTACAAATGCAGAAGGTACAACTAGATAAAGCTTAATAATATAACCACTCAAAACATGGAGCAAAGAAAAAAAAAAGACTACTGCCACATTAAGGAGGATGTGGGGGTGTGCAAGGAGTTTGCATTAATCCAATTTAACCACTACAACCGGGTATTTGGTCTGACCCACATTGATGCCGACTTTTTTTTTTTTTAACCCGCACCGCATGACTATCTCCAGGGACGAAGGATTTAAAGGGCCAGGGGTGGCCCTGCCCCCCCCTGTTTTTTTGCGCAGTAGTGAAAATTTACAATTTTCATAGGTAAATTTAGTGCGGGTTGAGTCCGGCCCCCACCGATTTGCACTACTGATCAAAAAAAATTGAGTCCGGCCCCCTCCGATTTGTCACACCCTCAAATTTCTACATGCAGGGTTTTACCGCGAGACGCGTGACACACCAGGATCCAAGTCAACGGTCACAACAAACAACAACTAAATGTAAGAAAATACGTAAGACATTCCATGAAACAACCAAAACATTATGCTTTGAGCCATAAACCAGCAGCAGAAGCATTTCTTGTTTACAACCAAAAGACATATTACAGTTTTTCAAATCATAGTTTAATATGCAACAAGACTTCTAGACGCCGTGCAAGACTCCGTGCGCGCCTAGCCATTAACCGCTACCTTAGCGACCTGAGAAAACATGCCAAAAATGTCAACATATAATGCTGGTGAGTTCACAGGTTTTTCTTTTTCAATAATCGTTTCATTAATCCTTTAAAAACTGTTACCGTTACCGTTACTGTTATTGTTACTGTTCATACTATGCTTGTTCGTACGCTAGCTAGGCGTCAAGTGTGTTACTCATACGGGCGAAACCATTGCTGACTGTGTGATACCCTTGTTTACAGAATACCTCATCTTCGGTAAGCCTAGTGTGATTGAGACAACATGCACCCGCCCGGCCTCCAGCCGTCGAGTGGGGTTTGTCAGGCCCAATAGCGCTATCCACATTTCCCCGCTACATCCCCGTATTAGTGGTTTCTAAGGGACTTAGATGAACCGTATAGTAATAAGGTGTGAGCCATAGTATAACATGAAAACATGTGTTTATAACTTATAACATGTAAATGTGTGATCCAAAATGTATACGCATGTTTCTCACCCCGAAAACAAAACCAATAAAGTGTGGGGCCGTGAACTCACCTTAGATCGCGTTACTTGAAAACAGTTAAATCAGTGTGCTATTATAGCCCCAAATAGCGGCGACCTATCATAAGATGTATGTAAGTACCCGGACTAATAACCCGTAGGTTAACTAGTCCCCGAATGTCCAGACCATGACCATAAACGTTTGAAAACACCTTTGACTGTTAAACCGACCGTACCAGACAAGACCCGACATCCCATTGGTGACCCGGCATCCCACGTGTTAGATAAATACAAGACATCATGCAACATATGCAATTAAACACTTAATTCGCGCAATAGTTCACCTAGTCTAGCATAATGTCCGATTAACGCATAAACAGGTCCGAACACGTGTTACCAAGTCATTAGACATGTCCTGGGGTTCCTAACATGTTCCTAGGTGTCAATCCGTGTTTCGGGATGTTAAAATATACATACAGCAGCATTACACGCGATTAGGAATCAAACTAGCATTTAGGATTGTAATCACTAGTAAAAGTGGCATTTAGGATTGTACTCGCTAGTGCTAGAGGCGAATAGGGTTGTATTCGCATGAACATCAGGTGATTAGGAGCCTATTCGCATGAAGCTTCATGCGAGTAGGATCCTACTCGCCTCTACACATCTGTAGTGCATTTTCACGCGTCGAACACTCCAAATCAGATCCGAAAGATGTAAAAACACCCAATATCAAAACTAAACTATTAACCAACCCTTTCCAAGCAAAATCCCCCAATTTATCTCTGCTCTAACGGGCTCGGTGCGATTATTTCCAAAAATGGCAAAATACTAGGTTTCATTAACTATGAAATCTTTCCTTAAGTAGTAAAGATCAGATTACACCTCCTACAAATTGCAATACATCATCCCTATGTTATAACATCATTCTAGCATGATTCCTAACCATAAACAAGCAATGAATCATAACATAATATCCTATTCTTCAAGAATTACCCAAATGGGTCAAAATGCATACTTGCACCTAAACACCATAACAAGAGCTTAAACTCATAGATAATCATCCTAACAACACCTACACATCAGAAGTACAACAAATTCATGGAAACATTCATGTTATAATCACCAACAATCATCATATGCACAAATACTTCACATATAGCAAGTATTATGGTGTAGACTTGTTTTAGAACTTTTTTCAAAGGGTTTTAAAGACACAAACTTAGCAAAACAAGGTCTGGACTTTTGGGGAACCAAAACAACAACTTTACAGAGGTTAGAGATGAAGAACACACCTTGGATTTTATCAAAGAAAGGTGTGTAAGCTTGGTGATGGTGTGTTTTAAGGCAAAACAAGTTCCAGAGGTGTTTCAAGGTGTGTGGGAGGCTTAGGATCAGTTAGGGTTTGTTGGGCCATGTTATTAGAGGTTTGCGTTTGACTTGGGCTTGTTATTATTATTGTGTTAGTTAGATTTCGGCCCAAGAGATCCATGTAACATAACCGCCCTATATTCATATAAATAGGGGGTTACCTAGTTGTTTTGGGGTTGCTAGTCATTTTGTTCTTTTTGTCCATCTTGTGTTCGGCTAGCATTGGTGTACCAGACGTCTCATAGAAGACGTGTGCACTAGATAATAAAATCATTCCATTCAAAGTCTCTTTCTTGTTCTTCACCATTCAATCTTGTTTTCCGCACTCGATTGTTTGTTTGATACCCGGTAGAGAAGATCTTGGACTTACAATTGGTATCAGAGCCTAAGAAGTCTTTCGAAGGCTCGGTTGTTGGTATCAAAGGAAGAAGATCAAGGAAGTTATTTTCACGAACAAAGGTTGATTTTAGTGTTTCAGTTCATAGTGCTTTCGTTAATTTTTTTTCTTTCTAATTGATTTCGTGGCAGATGAATTTTTGGTGTTTTGATCCATCTTGGAAAGGCTCAATATGTTTGCTACAAACAAGGAGATTTGTTTGAGAAAGTCTATTCTGATAATTTTTTAAAATAATTCTCAAAGATATCTATTTCCATATTTTGTGGAAAACTTGTTGCATCTTAGCATGTTTACTTTTCAGCTGATTTCAACCAAATATCTGAGTTCGACGTCCTGAGTTCAACCTTGGGGGAGTTCAACAAACTTGGCTGAGTTCAACCTATCTAAGTTCGACGTCTGGAGTTCAACCTATCTGAGTTCGACGTCCGGAGTTCAACCTTGGGGGAGTTCAACAAACTTGGCTGAGTTCAACCTTGAGTTCAACCTTGAGTTCAACCTTGAGTTCAACCTTGAGTTCAACCTCTTTGTTGGGCTGAACATTCCAAACTTTTGGGCTGGGCCTTTCAAATATTATTGGACTGGACATCTTTCAATTGCTGGACCGTTTATCTGTTTAAATTAACTCAAACTAATAAAGTTAACTCTTATTTTCAGAAATGGATCAAATTGTTAATCAGGCTAACTTAAATGGTCTAAACACTGACCAGCTACTTGTAGCTGCACAAGTAGACAAAGCCATGGAATCTGTCATTGGCACTCATCAGAAAATCCCTGTTCTTCAACTCGGAATGTCTTATTCTGAGTGGAAGTTCAGGTTCATTCAAGTCATGAAGATAAAGGATGCAAAAGCTCTCAGATCTATTCTAAATGGACCTTGTGTGATTACCTACGTGGTAAATGAAATAACTGGAATCACTGCTATCAAACCAAAGAGTATGTACACTGATGAAGATCATGAAAAGACTGATGTTGATGAAAGGGCAATTGCTTATCTTCATCAAGGACTCTCACCTGAAGTATCAATTGGAGTTGGTGACAATGCCACTGCAAAAGAACTTTGGGAAGCTCTTGAGAATCTGTATGAAGGGAACGAAGAAATGAAGGAGAGCAGGAGGGAGATGCTGAGTCAGAAGTTTAATGCTTTCAATCACATTCCGGGAGAATCACTTGAAAGTCAGATACAACGTTTCGTGGCCTTAGTGAGTGAAATGAAATCAAATGATATGGTAGTAGACAACTCCGTCATGAATAAAAAACTGCTCAATACTCTTCCAAGAAGTTGGGATTCAAATGTCACCCTCATCAAGAGAACGAAAGATCTAGCAAGACTCACTCTTTCTGAGACCATCTCGTTAATCAAGTCCTATGACCTTGATGACAGACAACGTTACATGACTCAGACTGCTAGTTACAACAATGCCATCATTGCAACTCCCAGCAATGCTTTAATTTCTCAGCAAGAAACTCAACGGCCATCACTGTACTCTTATCCAGCAAGTGGGTCCTCGTATCCACCCATGTTTGCCCCCAGTGCCTCAAAAGGGTCAACTGTGCTCGCTTCTTCTGCAACCACCACTGCTGGATCTTCGTCATCTGCTCCACCTCCAGCTACATCTATGGCAGCAAAAATTCCCAAGGAGCTTGAAAGTAACCTAGGATTATTTGCTGGATTTATGAACTGTTATAATGCATTTCTGACAGGTCAACTTACTTCAAAAGATGTTGGAGCATGTGATTTAAATGACGTTAATCAAGACGATATTGAAGAGATGGATCTGACTTGGCAGATAGCTATGGTTGTGCATAGAGCCAACAAGTTTGTGAAGAAGACTGGTAGAAACGTGTGGGAAAACCCAACAAGGAAACTAGGTTGGGACAAGATGAAGATGCGCTGTTACAACTGCGATGAACTTGGTCATTTTGCTCGTGAGTGCACCAAACCAAAGAAAGAAGGAGAAAATTCTACTCCTGCAGCTGCGTCTTCCAATGCTGCTCAAGGAACTCAATCGGCGCCTGCGCACACTGGATCTGAGTCCTCTAACTCTAGCCAAGCCATGGTTGCTCAATCAGGAGGTGGATGGGATTGGTCTTCTCAGATGGCAGATCTTAAAATTGTTGAAGATACAGTGTACAAGGCTCTCATGGCACAGATGGATGATGACTATGTTCCATCAGCAGCTGTGGTACATTCTGAAATTTTAGCTGAATCATGCTGCACTGAAAGGTGCAAACTCAAAATTAAAGGTTTTAGGGAAGAAACTCTCTCCGCATACAAACAGCTTGAATATGAAAAAATGGCCTCTTGGGACATTAAAAAGAAATTCAACTCTTATAAAGAAATGGTTGAAAAACAAAAACTTGACATCAAGCGTTTGCATCAGGAGGTGAGTGATCATAAATGTCGATACTTGCACTTCAAACGACTTTCTAATACCTTGACCACGGAGTTGATCGACTTAAAATCAAAATTTGAAAATGCAGATTTTCACTTTAAAAAATTTGACTGCTCCAGTCCTAAAGTTGAAAAAATGATCAATACCCAGTTAAGGTTCAGACCAAAGGACGTGAGGAATAAGGGAATTGGATTTGTGGAAATACCTCCACCTTTCAATGAAAACTATTCTTCAATTCCTATGTCAGATGAAGAACTATTGGCTCTTCCTTTGAAAGGATATGGTCCACCAATAGAAGAGCCAACTATTCGACCATCAAGGGATCAAATTGAAATTACTAAACCTGCATCGATCCCAATTAGAATCTCTAAACCGAAACAAAAACAATCTAAACTAGAGATGGCTCCATCAAAAACCTTTGTCAAGTCTCAAGATGCTTCAAAGCAGATTGAGACGTTAAATTTTGAGAAAAATAAAGAGGTGGACAGAGTTTTTGAGGTTAGCAAAGATGAGGTTCCATCCTCATCTGAATCAGTTGAATTTGTAGGAGTGTCTAGAGAGTCTAAACATGAAAACTTAAAAGAGAAAGAACAAATTTCTGATTCATCCACTCAACAAAACTCTAGCGTGGACTATGAGTTTGACTTCATGAAGGAAATTAGAGAACTGTGTCTAAAGCAAATAGCAGAAAGTGAAAATCAAATAACTAACTCTGAATCAACGGGACACTCAGCAGAGCCACAACATGTTTCTGACTTAAGTGGCTCATCTGAATCAAATGTTACACTCTTGACTGAGCCAGAATCTGAAGAATCTGTGTGCTCAAGGCCAGTCAAGATTAAACAGGAAGGTAAGGATCCATCATATTCAGATGATTCAAAGAAAATTGCACCTGAGTCTGAATCTGATTCAGACTCAGAAAAGACCGACTCATCCAGTCATCAGTCATGTGAGACCAAAGAATCATCTGAAGACATGCTAAAAGAAAGTGAAGGGTATCTCAGTGTCCACTTCATGCTCATTTAATTCAGAACAAACATGCTCAATATTTTCTGAATCTTCCACTTCTTCTGTGGATGAAAATTTTTGCACAGAAAATTGCCTAAATGTTACTAACAATGAGAACATTACTAATTCTGTTAATTCTTGTGCAGAAAAAGTGATTGTCGAGGATTGGGTAGATGATGGGGAGGCAGTCGCTGACACTGATTTACTTGCATTAAATAATAAAAATCAGAAAAACGATTTCTCAATTTCTGATAAAGACAACAATATTTGTGTGGGCTCGTTTGTTTTGAGCATAAAACCTTGTGACTTTTCATCTGATTCGTTGTTTCTTCATTCAGATTCTGTTATTTTGCCACATGCTTGTGATAAAACAAAAAATCTTTTGGTTAAACAATCAAGTAGGGGCAGGACAGAGAAATATGTCCCACCAAAACAGGTTTTACCAACGTATAAACAGAACCTTTCAAAACAAAAGCCTCATTGTTTCAAAACTGATTCACACAGGTATAAAAGTGTCTCTAAGCTTTCCGAACCTGGAAAGTATGCAAAATCTCAGGGGGATCCACATGTCAAACGTCAAACATGTTATACATGTGGAATCCCAGGACATATTGCCAGAAATTGTCCAACTGTTCAACAAAATCTTGCAAGCTGGAAACATCAGAAGGCTCCAAACGGGAATCATAATCATACCAAGCCTATGCGGGTTGAAAAATCTAAGGCATTGCGTAATGATAAATCCAAGGTGAAGCCTTCTGATGGTGATTGGAATAGACATAAACTGATCAAACAATCTAATAAAAGATTACGTTCTCAGACTATGCCTAGCATGACAGTTTTCAGTTCAAACAAAAGATTGTCTTCAAAATTCAAATCGTACTGGAAGCCAAAATGTTCTATTCCAATCTCTTCCCCGTCTGTAGGCTCCTCGTGTTCTGTGAATGATAAATCTAATTATTGTGCAAATGTTTCAAACGTTGACATGCAATGGATAAAAGTCCAATATACAGATGCCAATGGTGCACCCAAGATGACCATGGCCTGGGTACCTATGACTAACTAATCCTGCATCATGTGCAGGAACGGCTGTGGAGGACTATCATTCGTCTCTGGTACATTGATAGTGGCTGTTCGAGGCACATGACAGGAGACTTGTCCCAACTAACAGAGGTTGAATTTTTCAATGGCGGATTTGTCTCCTTTGCAGGAGGTGAGAAAGGTCAGATAACTCAAAGAGGAACGGTAAGAAATGGTGCTCTTCAGTTTAATAAGGTAAATTATGTTCCTGAATTAAAGCATAGTTTGCTTAGTGTATCACAAATCTGTGACAATGGCTACTCAACTCATTTCACTGATAAAGGATGTTTGATATTGAAACCTGGAGTAGTCATTCCAGATGAATGGGTTTTACTGAAGTCGGATCGTCGAGGTGACGCTTATGTCATTGACATGAACAAACCCCCTTCCGACAATGTCACATGTCTTTTTTCTAAAGTTTCTCAAAATACTGCTATTCTTTGGCATCGTCGTCTTGGACATGCAAATGCTAAAAATCTGAACCGAGTGGCTAAACTGGGATTGGTAAGGGACCTGCCTGTGCGTGATTTTGTAACAATTGAAAAATGTGTTGCTTGCGCGAGAGGAAAGCATCATCGAAAACCACATTATTCCAAGTTAGTAAACTCTATTGATTCATTACTACAGCTACTTCACATGGACCTATTTGGCCCAGTGAATGTACTTAGTATTTCTCGTAAAGCGTACTGTTTGGTAATAACTGATGACTACTCACGCTTTACCTGGGTTTTCTTTTTAGCTAACAAGAGTGAAACTGCAGAAATAGTCAAACATTTTATAATTTTGATGGAGAATCAAACCAACTTGAAGGTGAAAGGTATTAGGTGTGACAACGGGACAGAGTTCAAGAATGCTGAGTTAAACTATTACTGTGCTCAAAAAGGAATTGCCCGTCAATTCAGCTCAGCAAGGACGCCGCAGCAAAATGGAGTTGCAGAAAGAAGAAATCGCACTTTAATTGAAGCTGCCCGCACAATGTTGTGTGACTCACAACTTCCAACTTTCTTTTGGGCAGAGGCGGTCAACACAGCTTGTTATGTGCAGAACCGCGTTCAAGTCAACAAAGCTCGGATGAAGACGCCCTACGAAGTGATGTTTGGTACTAAACCCTCTGTCAAGCATTTTCGTGCTTTTGGTTGTCCATGTACACTGCTGCACTTGGACGCTAAACCAAAGTTTGATACGAAAGCTGACGACTGCTATTTTGTCGGTTATGTTGGCAAAACTGCATATAGGGTCTATAACAAACAAACTAGGCAAATCGTAGAGTCGTTTGACGTGCGTTGGCTTGAAGAAAATGCAACAGATGCTAGAGTGGGCCCCGATTGGTTGTTTGACTATGAGTCTCTCTTTCGATCATTTCATATTTTTGATAATGTCTCTAGTAGTGTAAATACAGGTTCTGCAGATTCCTCAACTTTCAATGCTGGACCCTCATCCTCCATGACTGATGATGCAACGGATGAGGGGGATGGTGCATCCACATCTCAATTACCACAGCCACTCCCAGCTCCTGTCGATCCATTCATTCACTCAGCAGATTCTATGCCACAGGTCGATGATGAAAATGTGTCTGATGAAACTTCGATTCCCTCATTTCATGACCCTATTCCTACTGACTGCATGGTGGAGCATAATGATGCAGTAGCAAATGATCATGACTCCATGGAAGAGCCTGCAGAAGGCAGTATCACCGTTCTCCCGGGAACCTCCTCAGTTCAAGACATTGTCATTCCCACTAGCATTCAACGAGATCACCCACTGGAGAACATCATTGGTCCGGCAGATGCAGGCGTTCTAACAAGGAGCCAAACTGGTGACATCAACAGATGTCTGTATTCGTGTTTCATCTCTCAAATTGAACCAAAGTCTATTGCTACGGCCATGAAAGAAACAAGTTGGGTGGATGCAATGCAAGATGAACTGAACCAGTTTGAAAAATTGAAAGTTTGGAAGTTAGTTGAATTACCTCCAGGAAAACGACCACTTGGCACAAGATGGGTCTACAGAAACAAAAGAGATGATAGCGGGGTCATTGTGAGAAACAAAGC
The DNA here is from genome assembly GCA_030844895.1 of Ambrosia x helenae. NCBI lineage: Eukaryota > Viridiplantae > Streptophyta > Magnoliopsida > Asterales > Asteraceae > Ambrosia > Ambrosia x helenae. The sequence goes on along the minus strand of CM061224.1, from coordinate 13,639,601 downwards.
TAGGTTAGTCGTACAAGGGTTCAGACAAATTGAAGGACTCGACTATGATGAAGTCTATGCACCGGTGGCGAGATTGGAAGCAATCAGAATTTTCCTCGCTTACGCTTCATTTAAAGGGTTTACTGTCTATCAGATGGACGTCAAAACCGCATTTCTGTATGGAACAGTGAAGGAAGAAATTTATGTTGGTCAACCACCGGGTTTCACAAATCCAAAGTACCCAGAGCATGTGTACAAACTTGACAAAGCGTTATATGGTTTACATCAAGCACCTCGTGCTTGGTATGCTACCTTAACTGAACACTTGCTTGTGAATGGATACACTCGTGGTGTCATTGATCAGACTCTATTCGTCAAGACAGTAAATGAAGATCGTATACTGGTGCAAATTTATGTGGATGATATCATCTTTGGCTCTACTAATGATGCTCTGTGTAAAGAGTTTGAGGAGGTGATGAAAAAGCAATTTGAGATGAGTGCTCTTGGTGAAATGACCTTTTTCTTAGGTCTGCAAGTTCGTCAAAACTCCAAGGGTATCCTGATTCATCAAGGAAAATACGTGGATGACATTCTTGCAAAGTTCAGCTTCAATGATATAAAGCCAGCCGATACACCAATGTCTGAAAGACCAGGTCTCACTCAGGATCTGGAAGGGGAGGCCGTAGAAGAAACACTTTATCGTTCAATGATTGGTTCGCTAATGTATCTGACAGCTAGCAGACCAGACATCATGTTCGCAGTGTGTCAATGCGCACGTTATCAGGCTAATCCTAAAACTTCTCATTTACATGCTGTCAAGAGAATCTTTAGATACCTTAAAGGGAAACCTAGATTCGGTCTTTGGTATCCTAAGGATTCTCCCTTTGATTTACATGCTTTTTCTGACAGCGATTTTGGAGGTTGTGACATTGACAGGAAATCTACTTCTGCGGGGTGTCAATTCTTAGGCGATCGGCTTATTGCGTGGCAATGTAAGAAGCAGCAAACTGTCTCCGTTTCAACAGCGGAAGCTGAATATGTGGCTGCCTCCGCATGCTGTTCTCAGGTTATCTGGATACAACACCAACTGGTGGATTACGGTTTGAATTTCTCTCTTACTCCCATTTATTGTGATAATGATGCAGCTATTCAAATTGTTAAAAATCCAGTTCAATTTTCTAAGGTAAAACACATTGCCATCAAAGAACATTTCATCCGCGACTCGTTTAACCAAGGTTTAATTGTGCCCACTCACATTCATACTGATGACAATGTCGCAGATCTTTTTACAAAACCTGTTAATCGAGCGCGTTTTGAAGCTTTGTCTGTACTGCTCAAAATGGTCCATTTCGAGGACTGAACTGGTTTTTTTTTAAAAAAAAAAAAAAAAAAAAAAAAAAAATTCTCATGTTCTTTTCTTGGTCTTTGATTTAAAAATTTGTTCTTTAAAATTCTAAATTTTAAGCACAAATTTAGGGGGATGTATCCTAAGAAAAGATCAAAACAATTTTGGTCTCAAAACGAGAGATGAAATTAACTTTCACAAGTTGGATTAAGGCTGACACACATAAGACGTGTATCGAAACAGTCTGGCTCTAATGTGATATGTTGGTAGGCTTAGTCCTGAAGGCTTAAATGTTAATGATCTTGTGAAGCACTTAAAGATAAAGACACGACCTCAGTAAGGAACATCACTTAGAATCAGGTACAATTTCTATTTGAATGCTCGCGTGATGTCCTGAAGCATAACACTGTGGTCTAGGTCTGAAACCTTTTCTGAAAAAACTCGTGTATCTCCTTTGTTTTGCGTAAGCAAGGACCTGGAGATGCTAGGCAACGAAAGCTTCTGCTGCATCCAGATATATGCTGACCTAGTTTTTCGTTGTCGTGTTTTAGATCATCCTTCACCTAAAAAGAGACCTCAGTGTCCGAAGATGTCCTGGCTGCTCCTCTGCTGCATCCAGATATATGCTGACCTGGACACAGCCAGGATGTCATAAAAGAGACCCTCAAGAGTCCAAAACCCAAAGGCCTTGTCATTTGAGAAATCATCTGACTTGTACTTTAATCTAAATCCTTTATTGATCTATTCTTTTCTTTTCTCAATCCAGTCCCAGTCAAGGTTTCAGAATTCTAGAACAGATACTGTGAAAAATATGTTGTAGGGAAACTGCTGGCATGATAGAGTGTACCACTAAATATTCTAGGATTTGATTGTGAATTGCTTGAGTGTGTGTATAAACATACCAAAACATGATAAATAATATCACAGATCACTAAACGAGAAGGCCTAAGGAAATAAGTTTAAGTGGACAAATATACTGGCAATTGCTATGACCAACTGGAGTAGATTAGAGTTGATAAGTGTAGCTCGGCCTGAAACACAGTGATTTGATCTCGTTTATAAAGTTAATTTTTTATTTTATTTAGATTTTCCTTTTGGATTAAGTTAGACCAGTTCACGATCTGATTTGGATCCGGTTACAAAATATATCAAATATTGTTTTTGAGATGGGCATTGAGATATGAGAAGGGCCCACCACACGTTTGGTGGGCCACCTAAATCTTGGGTGAACAAAAGGGTTGTGGGAGACGGTTCACATCACTTTATCACAAATCAAATTTTTTATTTCTCTCTAATCATCACACACACACCCTCACCGTGTTCTTCATCTTTAAACATGTCATCTTCAATGAAATCAAAGAAATCAGGTAAACAATCTTTACTTTGTGTTTATCTTTAATAATGTTGGTGGTGAGTCACTTGCAGGGATGATCGATGCAGGTTGAATCAAACATTTTGGAGTTCAATGATGACATGAGAGGAGTTTGAAGGATTCAGTCGGCGGCGCGTGTACCACACGCGCCTAGAATTTCAAGTTCGAGGTGGCGCGTGACCGTCACGCGTCTGTGAAAAGGAGATAATTACCAAAACGTCCTTGAACTCTCGTGACAAATGACCTTTCTGTCCTTGAACTCCAACCAGTGTCATGATCATTTTCAAAAATTACCAAACTGCCATCGAACTCAGATGGCAAATGACATTGTTGCCCTCGAACTCGTTGACTTCACTTGAACTCAGATGGCAAATGACCTTTTTGCCCTCGAACTCATTAATTTTACTTGAACTCAGATGGCAAATGACTATTTTGCCCTCGAACTCATTGATTTCACTTGAACTCAGATGGCAAATGACTACTATGCCCTCGAACTCTCTGTCCTCACTTGAACTCATGCAACAATTGACCAAACTGCCCTTGTACTCAAAAAGTCTACTTGAACTCAGATGGGAAAAGACCAAAATGCCCTCGAACTTAATTTTGGTCATTGAACTCAGATGTATTTTTACTTAATTAACCCTGAGATCTAATGAAAATTTACCAAAGTGCCCTTGAACTCTCTCGTGGAGTTCGAACTCATCCTTTTGGGCCCGTCAATCTTCTGAAGCCCATCTGAGTTCCTGTTCCTACATTCATTTGGGCTTGTTGATCCATATGATATTTCTTAATTATCTTAGTCTATCTGTTCTCTTATTTAATTTGTTTCTTTTTCAGGAAAAACGACTCCTCACGTGCCGACGTTCGAAAATAATCACAATGTGGTGTGTTATCTAGCTGACCCCCCTGAAGAGCACAAGCAGGAGTTCAAGTCACTGATTGTGGGTCTTAACACGTGTAGGACTGCACATGCAATGCGAGAAAATCTAGTAATTTGCTCTGACTGGATTAAAGATTTTTGGGATAATGCAGATGCCAAGAAGGAAGACAAACTGATTCGTTCTAAAGTTAGAGGAACTGATGTGACTATTTCTGAACAAGATATAAGAGATGTGTTGCTTTTTGGTGACTCTCCAAATGATCCAACCAGCTTCACAAAGGAGACACTCAGTCCAGTGTTGAGGAAGATGGGATATGAAGGTGAACTGCTAATACCACCATATTCGAAGAAACTATTTCCAAGTTACTGGAGGCTTCTGGTTCACATGTATCTGGCTAGTCTGGGAGGAAACAGGAGTGGATTAGATCAGATGGGATTAAAACATGCTTCTGGAGTGGTTGCTTTGATTGAAGATTGGGATTTTAATTACTCAAGATGTGTTTTTGAAGATATGATTGTGAATGTGAAAACCCTGAACAAGAATTATTTCTACAAATTTCCTAGATTTGTGCAAATGATTCTGGAGTCCAAGTATCCAAATCTTGAGAAGACTGTTGCAACCTATGACAAGAAGTGTATGGCTCATCAAATTTTTGGCTTGATCAGACAGGTTCGTAAAGATTCAAGGCAGATTTTTGAAGGGAGATTTCCACTAGTCAAGTTTGGGAAATTCAGTGAAATAGTTGAAGAAGTACCAGTTCCTCCATCTGCTATAGTTGCTGAGGATCATGATGTTCAGATTATTGATCCTCCACCAGCTGAACAACGATCTCCTCCTGAGAAAGTTGACTTGACTGAGGTGGAAAGTGAAGATGATGTAGAGAGTGAGGATGAGGAGGAAGTGAGAGATGATCAACTGACTACAGAAAATGAAGATGATCAGTTTGAGAACTTTGAGTTTGATGATCTGAATGATGATGAGATAGATGACTTTATTCTTGAGAATGCTGAAATAAAGTCTGTGACTGACACTGAAAAGGAGATGATTGAAGAAGAAACTGTGACTCAAGATGCTGATGTTATCACTTCTGCATCAATTATTCCTCAAGCAGAGGTGTTGTCTAGCATTTTAGAAACTGTTCGAGAAGCTGAACAAAGGATCCCTCCACCCATTGTTGCAGCTGAGACAGTTGTTGGTAATGAAGGTGCTGTAGATCTGGGTTCTGATTTACGGCCAAGAAAGCGAAGTAAGAGAGATCCACGGATGAATGTTATTGTTGAAGAGACTGTTTCTGCTGCTGCTGATGACATTGCTATGACCGATACTGATCCTTCACCTGATATTCCTGCTGGCACTATTAGTTCTTCTATCTCACCAATGATTGCAACTGAGGCTTTCTCTCAGTTCATGAGCAAAGCACCTATCACTGGGAAACTTAGTGAGGAAACTGGATCCTCAGGTGCATCTGGCTCTGGAAAGGTTTTGTTTGATGAAGAAGCCTTTCAGAAAGCTCAATTGGCTTTTCTTGCAGACAAAGAACAGGGAAAGAAGGTGGATGTGGAATTTCTGACAACTGATGAAAGAGAGAAAAGTCAAGAAGAGGTTGACAGTGATGAAGATTTGTTTGCAGAAGTGGACGTTCACAGATTACAGTCTAAAGTGCTGAAACTGGAGACTGAAAATGTTTGGTTGACAGCTCAGGTGCAGAGTTTAATGGAGACAGTTACTGAGAAGGAAAAGAAAATTGCTGAATTAGAGACGGGATTGGGAGATGTTTCAGCAAGATTGCTTAATTTGACTCAGAAACTTGAGAACAAGTTTGGAAAGGAATTCTCTGAGACATCTTCTTTTGTTGACAAGGTGTTGACTCCAGCTGAACGTGAGAGATCAGAGAAAGAGCATGAAGAACACATGAAGAAGTATTTTGAAGATCAAGTTCCCAGAGTTAGAGATCGTCGACCTGGAAGTGCATATGTTCTCAAGAATCTAGCTGAACCATCTATTGATCCAATGGAAGAGCATCCTGAGCGATATGTGACGATTATCAGTGATAGATATGATACGTACGGTAATCGAACTGGGATAGAGTGTTGGAGGTATAATGATGATAAAGGAGTATTTGTGGTTCATAGAAAGAATGGAGCGGTTGAGTATTATGCTTCTACTTCAGCTTTCAACTCCTGGACGAAGATTGACTTGACTGAACTTGCTAGATCTCCTTTCATCAACCAAACAAGGAATCCAAGGAATAAAATAGGTCTCACGTTTCATAAGAGGATTCAGGAGCAGGCAAAGGTAAATTTCAGAGATATGAAGACTGCTAGCTCGATATTGGTGGAATATAAAGGCGTACGAGATGCTGATGGAAAGCCTTTTAAGACTGTGCAGTGGCCACCGACTGAGAAATTGAAGACTATCCCCTTGTCCAAGCCATTGGATAGAGGTTGCTTAAAGGACATGAGATTTTGGGTATATGATCCTACCTCTTCATCTGCTGTAATTGTGTGTGATACGGATGAGTTCAGGATTTCTGATGCTAGAGATTTAATGAGTTTGCATTCTGAAGATGTTCAAGTTTTGGCTAGACATCAGATTCAATGTGACCCTACTTATGAAGTTTGTGCTAAATCATTCACTAGTGCGGTGGCGCAAGTGGATAGACTGGGATTGGCCTCTGATAAGAGAGGAAGGGTGGAGACAGAATTATTTGGACCATATGTCGGTAAATCACCTGAAGAATGGAAGAGGGCAATGGAAGCAAAGAAGAAAGAATCAAAGAAGCGCAGCAAAAGCAGCAAGAAGCGTTAAAGTAATCACAAGTCAACACAAACCTAGGGGGATATTGTTGGGCCATGTTATTAGAGGTTTGCGTTTGACTTGGGCTTGTTATTATTATTGTGTTAGTTAGATTTCGGCCCAAGAGATCCATGTAACATAACCGCCCTATATTCATATAAATAGGGGGTTACCTAGTTGTTTTGGGGTTGCTAGTCATTTTGTTCTTTTTGTCCATCTTGTGTTCGGCTAGCATTGGTGTACCAGACGTCTCATAGAAGACGTGTGCACTAGATAATAAAATCATTCCATTCAAAGTCTCTTTCTTGTTCTTCACCATTCAATCTTGTTTTCCGCACTCGATTGTTTGTTTGATACCCGGTAGAGAAGATCTTGGACTTACAGGGTTGCACAAATGGTGTTTGGGGAGTCAAGGGTTCTATTTATAGGTGTTTTGACTCGTGCACAGCCCTTCATGCGAGTAGCAGATCAGTTCAGGCGAGTAGGGATCCTACTCGCCTCTATTCATGCGAGTAGGGATCCTACTCGCCCCAGACTCCCCCTATTCGCATCAAGGTGGGGCGATTAGGGGCTCCCCAGGCTCCTAATCGCCTATAGGGTGCTGGAACGGGTTTTTGGCGCGTTAAACACTATTTTAACACATATAAACACGTATTCACATACCGATAAGTCACATAATGATTTCAAACATATAATGCACGATAACTAACATGTTTACATCCGTTCACCAATTCCCGGGACTCGATACTTGTGTGTGCGTTAAACCGGCGATTCCACGAATCACCAATCCTTGTACACATGGTTATGGACCGACTCCCGATGATCCCACGGATCATCGTAACGACTCCCGATGATTCCCAGAATCATCGTACCAACTCGACTGACCCCGTTAAGTACTTAATATGCATGACTCGCTAAGGTAGACTTACTAGTTTAACGAAAGTTATTAACCGGAGTTTGCCGGGTGTCACATCATCCGCCAGTTGAAAGAATTTTCGTCCCGAAAATTTCCCGAAGTAAAATAGAACGAAGCGATAAAAAGAAAAATTTTCCCGGTCGTCACATCATCCCCATGTTGAAAGGAATCTCGCCCCGAGATTCGCTCTCCGACAGTAATGAGTGCCAACCCAAGCACACGGGAACCCCTGACCCATCAGAGTCTCGGCCCACCACGTGAACCGTAATGAATCTAGATAAGACAAGAGATGACCCACCAAGCACGCAACTGAGCATCCAGCGCCCAAAACAACGTTCCCCGAAAGTACAGAAAGATATAAGGTTCACGACTAGAGATGTTAAGAATGAGTACTCCGACTCGAGAAACTAATTCCTCGACATGAATATGGGACGGCTGTAGTAAACTCTCACATAACCAGCCCGACCCGACCGGAGATATGCTGAAGACCCTTGAGATCGGTATAAGCGAAGTATCAGGTACCGTCCAAGCAGTGCCTCCAGACTACCTCCTCACATCGAATTTACACACTCGTGACCCGGACAAAATGCAACACGACACACGATAACCAAGGACTCACCTTCCCAAGGTGTAGACACAGAGTATAGTAACGGATAAAGTTTAACGGATACGAAACCCTTGACAGTACGAAAGCCAAAATAAAAGTGAAGCAACACGACAAATAAAGGACGTACCGGTAGTAGCATCAGGTTCCCCTTTGTCTCCATCATTGTCCTGTTTCATCATAGGACAATCGCGCTTGAAATGCCCCGTTTCCCCGCAGTTGTAGCAGCCCTGATTTCCCCATGAAGCGGGAGTAGCACCTGTAGCCTGAGCCGGCTTAGATGGAAGACTGGCCCGACAATCCTTAGTGAAATGGCCCGTCTTATTACAGCGCTCACAGCGAAACCTGTCGCAATTCCCATAGTGATGAAACCCACACAGATCGCACCTCGGTTTCTTCCCGGTATACCCACCCTGCTTCTGGTCGGACGACGATCCCAAAGCTTCAACCCTCTTCACTGCTGCTGCGGTTGACCCGAACCCGAGCTCTTACCAGAACCATCCCACTTCCTCTTGTGGTCCACCGGTGCTTTCACAGTGGTCCCCCTAGGAGGTAAAACACCCTCAGCAACCTTCATATTTGTCAGCCTGTGAGCCGACCGAACAACCTCAGAATACACCGCAAGATTTCCCGCAGCTACCAACCCCCTAACCTCCGGCACCAGCCCAGCAACATAATGCTCAATCCTCCTGTACTCCGGCGTGTGCAGATCCGGGCACAACACCGCCAGCTCATTATGCCTAGCCGTATACACCTCAATCTCGGACCCCACCATTTTGTGATTCCAGACCTCGTGCTCGAGCTTTTGAACCTCGTCCCTCGGATAGTACTCGCTTTTCAGAAGTTGGACAAATTCTGTCCAGGGCATAGCGTGGGCTTCCCCAATACCCAAGGTCTGGGTGGTGGAGTTCCACCAACTCAGAGCTTGACCCTCAAGGGTTGCCGAAGCATACTTCACGCGGTCGCCCGCGGGCAACTGCACATAGAGAACACGGATTCAACTTTTTCCAACCACTGGAGCAGTCCCACTGCCCCTTCAGTCCCATTAAAGTTGTGGGGTTTGCAATCCATGAACTTTTTGTAAGAGCACTGAGGTGGAGGGGGATTGACAGCGCCACCTGGGACAGAACACTCAGGTAAACAATCAAGGAAGGAAATAAGATACCCAGAAACAAGGTAGAGTAGGTAGCAATCGACTTACCACCCATAGCATTGTGGGCAGCTTGGAACGCAGCTAAAGCCACATTCACGTGTTGTTGCATTAGATTGTTCAGCTCCTCCTGGGTCATGTTAATGTTGCCACGACCGCCACAACCACGGCCGCCAGCACGGCCACCCCTACGACCGCCACGAGCTCCCGACATCTTCTGCCAGAACAAGAACAAAACACTCAGTCCATCGCCAACGCTAAACCAACAGAAATCAAAAGGAACAAAGAATTGGGTCCAAACGTGACCATTGATCCCAACGCGAGGTCCACCAAGTCTTCCATGCATTTCAACTTATGATTTCGTGTGCACCCGAAATGATAAATTGCTCTACATGGTCCTCTAGGCGTGCCCCGAGCTTGAACCTCAAGCCACCCGATACCCACAGCTTAGAAGAAAGAACCAACTTAAGGGATTTCCAAGTGACTAATCACTTAGAGATAGATTTCAACGAGTACATGCGCAAGATAGTGTGTGTAAGCAGATGTGTCCATTGGAGCATAGGAGGGAGATGTCCGAATCCTGGACAGATCTCGAGAATGAGCCGAAGCTGCTCCAACGTACACCACCGCCGTGCAAGGTTTATCGAACAAGTCCCTCCGACTTTAACCCGAAAGGAAGGATAGAGTAGAGATAGAAACATCAAAGACAAGGAAGATAATACGACACTGTGTGTTAAGGATACTGACACCCCGACAAAGTTAATATGTTTACCCAAAGACACGACTCGTACGTATGTGACCGTCTAGTGTGTGCAAGACTCGGCTATAGACTAGACTCTACATGCAGTCCTAGTTCACTATAACCATTGGCTCTGATACCAATCTGTCACACCCTCAAATTTCCACATGCGGGGTTTTACCGCGAGGCGCGTGACACACCAGGATCCAAGTCAACGGTCACAACAAACGACAACTAAATGTAAGAAAATACGTAAGAGATTCCATGAAACAACCAAAACATTGTGCTTTGAGCCATAAACCAGCAGCAGAAGCATTTCTTGTTTACAACCAAAAGACATATTACAGTTTTTCAAATCATAGTTTAATATGCAACAAGACTTCTAGACGCCATGCAAGACTCCGTGCGCGCCTAGCCATTAACCGCTACCTTAGCGACCTGAGAAAACATGCCAAAAATGTCAACATATAATGCTGGTGAGTTCACAGGTTTTTCTTTTTCAATAATCGTTTCATTAATCCTTTAAAAACTGTTACCGTTACCGTTACTGTTATTGTTATTGTTACTGTTCATACTATGCTTGTTCGTACGCTAGCTAGGAGTCAAGTGTGTTACTCATACGGGCGAAACCATTGCTGACTGTGTGATACCCTTGTTTACAGACTACCTCATCTTCGGTAAGCCTAGTGTGATTGAGACAACATGCACCCGCCCGGCCTCCAGCCGTCGAGTGGGGTTTGTCAGGCCCAATAGCGCTATCCACATTTCCCCGCTACATCCCCGTATTAGTGGTTTCTAAGGGACTTAGATGAACCGTATAGTAATAAGGTGTGAGCCATAGTATAACATGAAAACATGTGTTTATAACTTATAACATGTAAATGTGTGATCCAAAATGTATACGCATGTTTCTCACCCCGAAAACAAAACCAATAAAGTGTAGGGCCGTGAACTCACCTTAGATCGCGTTACTTGAAAACAGTTAAATCAGTGTGCTATGATAGCCCCAAATAGCGGCGACCTATCATAAGATGTATGTAAGTACCCGGACTAATAACCCGTAGGTTAACTAGTCCCCGAATGTCCAGACCATGACCATAAACGTTTGAAAACACCTTTGACTGTTAAACCGACCGTACCAGACAAGACCCGACATCCCATTGGTGACCCGACATCCCACGTGTTAGATAAATACAAGACATCATGCAACATATGCAATTAAACACTTAATGTAACACCCCAACCGATGGCGGAAACATCGAGGTGTCACGTATTGATGAGTATACAGTAGCACATGGTAATCCAAATTTTAATTGAAATAAATATTACATTGCAAATATCCAAAAATTGAAATACATAAGGGTTTTGAATGTGGAATTCTATAACATCACACAAGAATCAAGCATGCATAGACTCCTTATTTTCTTCATAAATACTCTAATCTTCAAGCATCATTATCACCTGTTGAGTTGTAAAAATGGGGGGGTCAACTAGAAGTTGGTGAGAATACATAATCCATGTTAAGCATATAGTTTAAGTATAAAAGTCTAGCAATTCGTATGTCTATCGTAAATTTAAGTCTACATGCATAGTATAATATGTTGACATAATCAAACCTCCGACTAGTTTAGGTCCATCCCGTCATCTACGGTTCACCTTAGTAATATGTTGAACGATAACAATCACCCACGCGACCTATGTAGGAGGTACACGTATCCGGGTGGGGTTGTCAATCCAATAGATCTATTATTGAGTATCGCCGGCTTGGCCATAGCTAATGATTATGTAAATGTTGAAACTCGTTGAAACTCGTTGAAACTGTTGACTAATACATGAGGCAATAAAGTTTACTACTAGACACATATGTTGAATTGCTTAAAATTGTTGCAAGTATAAAGAATCGCATAAACAGGATTACGTAAACTCACCTTGGTATAGTTTTTGGTATTGAGAAATAGTATAAGTGTAGCCCAATAGTTTGCCAAGTGTTACCCTATGTATAAGGCAACAAATAAGTCTAAGTCTAACTAGTTTATAAGTATATCCTAGGGTTTCGATTTGGGGATAACCAATTGTTGAATTTAAAATAAAAATGTTAATTAAATAAAGGGAAATATGATAATTAAATAAAAGAAAGTCTTTTTATAACATTTGAATTTAGCATGTTCACAATAATGTGTTTGAAGTATAAAAATAATTTTTATAAAATTATTTCTTTTAAAATAGATTTTTAAATCTATTTATTACAAATTGCCGAAATTTAACTTTAATTTTCAAAAATACAAAAATTAAAGAATTATTATATTAAAAATCATATTTCTGTTCTAAATATTTAAAAATAAATTGTATAAAATTTTGGTGCAAAAATAATAAAAATTGAATTTATTATGATTTAATTATGATTAAAACAAAAATTGATTAAAAATATTAAATAAATGATTTTTCAGAAATAAAAATCATTTCTGAAAAGCTTAATGTTATAAAAACTTAAAATAATTTTTGTGGAAATTAATAAGATCGTTTTGATATTTTTATAGATTTTTATAAATAAAATGGAATAAACTTGATTTATTTATTATATATATTAAATAAATAAATTTTTGAAAACTAAAAATTGGGTGTTGAACTTTTTCATCAGATTAACATAATATAATTTTTGTAGAATTTATAAAAGGGTTTTGGTATTTTAAAATGAATTTTAAATATATAAATGAATATATATATATATATAAGTTAAGCTTTAAAAAGAAAGATGGTGCTTGTGGGACTCGAACCCAGGCCCTCAGCCGGGTCAGAGTTTTAACAACGAGGAAATCACCAACTGATCTGTGAATCAGTTTGGTGATTGTTTTAAGTCAGATTTAAATATATATGCTAACTGCGAAGAGTTTTCTTCCCCAATTCAATTCATATGAACCCTAACTATTACAATAACCATAAACAACAAACAATAGCTCCTGATTAGTTAGGGCTATTGTTTGTTTAATGCCGATAAATCAAAATCACAAGAAAAATTGATACTCACAGAAGGTATATGCGTATGATTGATCGATAAAGCTTGAAAAGCAAAACACGGTTGAACTGGACTGAATATGCGATTAAAACTGAAATTGATAATGGGGAAAGAATTTTCGGTGGTTTGTGGGTCTAGGGAAAGGTTCAATTTATACTAATAACAAGAAATTGTAATTTTGGAAGATTTGACCCGTAATAGTCAACCACGCGTCCTTCATAAATTTGGTATTGATTATTTGATAATTAACGCGTAATCGATGATAAATAGGCCGATAATCACGAGTTCAAGTCAAACAATGGTTAATTACACGTTATTTGTGTTAATTAATAAGTCAAAAATGGAAAAAAAAAAAAAAAGAAATAAAACTACTCTGTTGCTGCTGCTGATCGCTAATCAGGGAAGGGAAAAAAAAGAAGAATGAAAGTGGGGTTATATATTTTTGGAGTTGGGTTTAAAACCAAAGATGGGCGTGGCTCGGGTGGTTGTGTGCGTGTGTGTGTATGAAGGTGGTCTCCGGTTCGAAACCCGGGGGAAGCATTCCACCCTTTTTTTTAAAAGGCAGATAGGGTGTGGGCCAAGGCTTGTGGGCTGGGGTCTGTGTGGGCTCGTTTCTGCGCTGGTCATTGGGCCGGACACCTGGGCTCTAAAAGAAAAAAAAGAAAATGAGATGGGAGTGGGCTGGAAACACAAAATCTGATTTGTGTTCTATATATTTTTTTTTTTTTTAAAAAAACTGAATTATAATTATTATTATTATTATTATTATTATTATTATTATTATTATTATTATTATTATTATTATTATTATTATTATTGTACACTTATAAGTTGTGAATGAGGAAAATAAAGACTTTGCCACATTTGTATAAAATGTAATAAATATAAGGGCGTTTATAAAAATTCGGGGGAAAATTTCGCGATGTTACACTTAATTCGCGCAATAGTTCACCTAGTCTAGCATAATGTCCGATTAACGCATAAACAGGTCCGAACACGTGTTACCAAGTCATTAGACATGTCCTGGGGTTCCTAACATGTTCCTAGGTGTCAATCCGTGTTTCGGGATGTTAAAATATACATACAGCAGCATTACACGCGATTAGGAATCAAACTAGCATTTAGGATTGTAATCACTAGTAAAAGTGGCATTTAGGATTGTACTCGCTAGTGCTAGAGGCGAATAGGGTTGTATTCGCATGAACATCAGGTGATTAGGAGCCTATTCGCATGAAGCTTCATGCGAGTAGGATCCTACTCGCCTCTACACATCTGTAGTGCATTTTCACGCGTCGAACACTCCAAATCAGATCCGAAAGATGTAAAAACACCCAATATCAAAACTAAACTATTAACCAACCCTTTCCAAGCAAAATCCCCCAATTTATCTCTGCTCTAACGGGCTCGGTGCGATTATTTCCAAAAATGGCAAAATACTAGGTTTCATTAACTATGAAATATTTCCTTAAGTAGTAAAGACCAGATTACACCTCCTACAAATTGCAATACATCATCCCTATGTTATAACATCATTCTAGCATGATTCCTAACCATAAACAAGCAATGAATCATAACATAATATCCTATTCTTCAAGAATTACCCAAATGGGTCAAAATGCATACTTGCACCTAAACACCATAACAAGAGCTTAAACTCATAGATAATCATCCTAACAACACCTACACATCAGAAGTACATCAAATTCATGGAAACATTCATGTTATAATCACCAACAATCATCATATGCACAAATACTTCACATATAGCAAGTATTATGGTGTAGACTTGTTTTAGAACTTTTTTCAAAGGGTTTTAAAGACACAAACTTAGCAAAACAAGGTCTGGACTTTTGGGGAACCAAAACATCAACTTTACAAAGGTTAGAGATGAAGAACACACCTTGGATTTTATCAAAGAAAGGTGTGTAAGCTTGGTGATGGTGTGTTTTAAGGCAAAACAAGTTCCAGAGGTGTTTCAAGGTGTGTGGGAGGCTTAGGATCAGTTAGGGTTGCACAAATGGTGTTTGGGGAGTCAAGGGTTCTATTTATAGGTGTTTTGACTAGTGCACAACCCTTCATGCGAGTAGCAGATCAGTTCAGGCGAGTTGGGATCCTACTCGCCTCTATTCATGCGAGTAGGGATCCTACTCGCCACAGACTCCCCCTATTCGCATCAAGGTGGGGCGAATAGGGGCTCCCCAGGCTCCTAATCGCCTATAGGGTGCTGGAACGGGTTTTTGGCGCGTTAAACACTATTTTAACACATATAAACACGTATTCACATACCGATAAGTCACATAATGATTTCAAACATATAATGCACGATAACTAACACGTTTACATCCGTTCACCAATTCACGGGACTCGAGACTTGTGTGTGCGTTAAACCCGGCGATTCCACGAATCACCAATCCTTGTACACATGGTTATGGACCGACTCCCGATGATTCCCAGAATCATCGTACCGACTCGACTGACCCCGTTAAGTACGTAATATGCATGACTCGCTAAGGTAGACTTACTAGTTTAACGAAAGTTATTAACCAGAGTTTGTCGGGTGTCACACGATTCGAGAACCAGGCTTCACTCCTGACTATCTCTGACCCCATTATATAAACTGCTAGCAATTTCAAATCGTTTCGTTTTACCGTGCTGTTACTGCTATCAGCATCTATTTCATCAACTCTGCAAATTTAGTCTGTGCATCTATTTCATTTTGGCCTTGGCTACCTTTAGTCCGTTCATCTATTTCATCAACCACAAACATTTGATTTTGCGACATAAATCTTGATTACAATTTATATTTCCATTGTCTACCCTCAAAATGTTTAGTGACTCATGGTATCGCATCTGCAAGCAGGAGGTGTTGCAGGCTACTCAACTTCTAGCCATAGTTGTTGCTGCAGTACAGAATTGGCATTAGCAACTCCAATTGGCTTTCTCATGCATTGCTGCCTGCGCGTTACACCATCATTCTAAGTTCTAATAATGTAGAGGTGGCAGTCTTGACCCAGTTACTTATGAATGGGTTGTTTGTGTTTTATTTTTGGCGGGTCAAATGAACAAAACTTTTTGACTGCATATGATGTCATCTGGGCCTAAAATGATGTAATTACCGTTTGACGTTTCTAAAGCAGGGATTTAGATATGATGCATATAACATCTAGTACTTGTTTTCACTTGTGGAGGAGCCCTACTGTAGGCAATTGTGTCAATTTTAACTTCGTAAGTATTTATCGTTTTTAAAAACAGCCTGGTTTGACCCTAACTGATTTTTGTCAAAACCCATTCTGATCCGTTAACCACCAAACCCTCCTGTTTTGCCAAGTATATATGAAAGCGTGTTTGTTTCAGATGTGCAAGTCATGACAAATTTTCAAGACATACCACTTGCTCATCAGACAAAATTTTACCATAATTTCAAAATAAGTGAAGGGTTGATAATCTTTCTATTCATCCACTTTCTGCAGGGGCTTGAATCCTAGAACATGAAGACCATATGTTTGGTCGTGTTATATAATGAAGCCCCAAAACTAGTTGCCAATATAAGCCCATCTGAGAGGGACCCCATCCCAGATACTTAAACAGTTCAGGCACCTTGTAGTTGTACCCACCGAAGCATTTTAGTTACTATAGGTTTAACATCTTCATAAATTGGAAGTGGTCACATTAAAAATGTTTCCTTTCCATCATCTTCTTGTTCAAATGAAGTCATCCGAGTTCAAAAGTATCCAATAATTGAAAGTAATCTTGAATCAATAATAAATAATTTTGACGATGATGTATATTCTAGTGAAGATGATAAAAAGTAAATAAACTAACAAGTGAGTAGTCAGTAGTTACCCATATTAACACTTCATTTGGTCATGGAATATAATAAAGCCCCAAAACTAGTTGCCAACATAAGCCTGGAAATATCAAAACAAGAACCGACTGCAAAATAAGCATCATTAACGTTAGTTAACACCATCAGAGCTCCATAAACTCGAGCCTCACTGCCCAAATCACCAACAGGAAGTTTATCTAGTAAAATGGGTAAGGCGTTTGAGGAGAAATTATAGGTTTAATATCTGCAAACGGATGATGCTATTTACAACTTCCCCAGCTCTTCCTTTGACAAGCTCTGCATTCATAGCATGTCATATGCAACCGCTTTCTGAAAGGTGTTCCTACACTATTAGTAAGCTAGAACCAGTCACAACCAAAATGTTCCCTTTCCATCATCTTCTTGTTCCAATGCATGTTCTTCCAAATTATAAGTTTTCTAATACATGTAATGAAGTGAATCCGAGTTCGAAAGTATCGACTAATTGATCCAGATTGAGGTCAAGCTTCAAAATGAAGACTCAATTTCATACTATAAAACTCATGATGAGCCAAAAGAGACACGTGGATCTAAACCCAATAAACCATACCATCACCATAATCATCTTTACTGAAGTTGAAGCCCAAATCTGTCACACCCTCAGATTCCACGTGCGGGGTTTTACCGCGAGGCGCGTGACACACCAGGATCCAAGTCAACGGTCACAATAAACGACACTATATAATACGTAAAACTGACATAAGTAAACCATTGAGTTTCGAAACCGTTCCAACACAGCGGAAGCATAATATGTATTACAACTCAAAATGAAATATAAAGTCTGAAATGTTTAGCAAAACGTGCATATGATTCCTAGACGCCGTGAGACTCCGTGCGCCTATCGACAGCTGCTACCTTAGCGACCTGAGACAAACATGCTAAAAACGTCAGCAAATAATGCCGGTGAGTTCACAGGTTTTTAAGTAAAACGTTTCACGAACTTTTGAAAGACCATCATGATACTACCGACCGATGAAAACACTCGTTAAATGTTTGAACTTCATAACGAACCTCCCAAACGAACTATCGCTCACCGAAGTTAATGAACTACCATCCCATGGTCAACGAACTGCTTTACCATAGCTAACGAACTACCATCCCATGGTCAACGAACTACTATAACATATCTAACGAACTACCACATAGAGGCTAACGAACTACCGCACCACGGCTAACGAACTACCGCACCACGACTAACGAACTGCCACATACATAGGCCATATAATGCAGAACATAAATGAATACCTTGAACCCAAATGAACACTCCCAAAACGTAATGAATACATGAGTACCCAAAAACATAGTTGTCACGCCTTTTAGGAAAAACACATTTGACACACGTTAAAGAACACAACATGTTTTCTCCCCCGAAATCGTAAAACCAGTAAAAGAGTGGGGCCGTGAAACTCACCTTAGAGTGCGTCTTCTGATAACTAGAATTCCAACACGTGTATGATAATCCCAACTAATGGCAACCTATCAATGGGTTTACGTAAGTGTGATGACTATTAACCTGAAGGCTAACTAGTCCCCGATTGTCTAGATCTTGACTACGTATGTTAAAAAGTGTGTTTAAACGTCAACCGGACATCCCGGACCGACCCGACATCCCGTTGGTGACCCATTACATCAATTAGTCATGCACATAAGTTTAACACATAAGTTTCAAGCATAAAACACTTAGTTTGCATTAAAAATCTCATTTTAGGAATCGTAGGGTCGAATGTAACTTCGAGTGGTCGAATGAGGCTTTAAACGGTTGAATGTGGCTACCTTCGCCCCTTTTCTCCCTCTATCGCCCATTTGTAATACGTTCGACCATTTAGTAACCTGGTTCGACCCTGGAGTCCCTCCTTCGCACCATCGACTGGTCGAAGGAGGCCAGGTTCGCCCCTGTTGTGCAATTTTCCCCGAAAACGCTTCAAACACATTCAAAACGACTCGAAACATCATCAAACACAGCAGTCAAGCATGGATAACTTATCCCTACAAAACCCTACCGATTTTACACCAAAATCTAGTCGTTTTACAAGTTTCCCAAAATAGTAAATTATGGAGATGTCACATCATCATGCATGCAATCTTTACCCAATTAGGAAACTTTATGAAATCAATCAATAATCAACTTAATATACTCAGATTACCATGAATAATAAACCCCCCAATCATATCCTTAACACTATCATCATGAATAAGCCCTAGATCTAACCCAAAATCCCCAAAATGAACATAACATCATCAATAATCAATTGTAACCTATCTCAATCATAAATCATCATCAATAACACTCCTAGATCATTGTCATAACATCTATACAGCAATCAATCATCAAACAATGCATAACATCACATAAAACACCATTAACACATGTTATTTTGTATGAAAACTCATTGTTTATGAATAGGTTTTGTTTAGAAAGATATTAGGAAGGTTTTTATCCATGAAAACATATTTGAATCAGATCTGGACTCTTGGGGTTTAATGAAAACGAATTGAAATGCTTTAAAAATGATTTAGAATGAAGAACACACCTTAGATCTTTGTGTAGAAGATGTTTGTAGGTTAGATTATAGAAAACAAGGGCAAAAACTCCTTCCCCAATGTTTAAAGTTGCTAGAGAGTGTTTTGAGACGGTTAGGGTTTGTGAAATGGTGAAAAATGACAAAGTGTGGTATTTATACTATGTCCACATTCGCCCCTTCTCAATGGGCGAATGAGCCCTCCTTCGACCCTTCTCAGGGTCGAATGAGTCCTTCTGTGGTCGAAGGAAATCCTTTCCATCCCAGTTCCCAGGTTCGCCCCCTTACAAGGGTCGAACCAAAGATATTTGTCTCCTTCGACCCTTCGAAGTGGTCGTACCAGAGCCCTTTTTTAACTAGTTTTCCAGTTTGTCGTGTTTAACGCATTCTAACACATCTTAACACACAAGCATGCATCCTTAGTCTATATTTACCACATTTAAGCACAGATAATCATTTACACATCTATGTATATAATCCACCACACGACCCATAATCTACCCATATACTTAATTAGTTCATGTAATGTCACCAACAACGGAACCCGGTACTAGTGTATTACCAAAACGACTCCCAATGATCCTCCAGATCATTGTACCCTGGACCATCCTAACTTGACCCGACTCAACTAACCCAGTTAAGTTTGTTTATAAACGTTTTTCGCTAACGTAGACTTATGTGTTCATAAAGTGTTGACCCAAACATGCCGGGTGTCACATCATCCCCCAGTTGAAAGAATTTTCATCCCGAAAATTTCCCGAAGTCAAAGAGAACGAAGCGACAAAAGAAAAATTTTCCCGGTCGTCACATCATCCCCTGTTGAAAGGAATCTCGCCCCGAGATTCACTCTTCGACAGTAATGAGTGTCGACCTAACCCAAGTAACGTCTCCCAGACGCAAACGAAGTGATAACCACGAACGAAAGATGATATCAACGAATACTCTATGCCGGGGAACCGCCCTCCCCCAAGTGAATACGAAACAATGAATCCTCCCGATCGAAGGCCTACTAGAGACTACTGTGATCGGTATAAATGACACACCGGTACCATCCAAGTAGCATCTCTAAAGGACCCACTTCAGACCCATGAATGCAAAACGATGACCAAATACCAGACTGAATGCACACAATGAATACGAATCGCCAAACAACGTGAACGAGAATGAATACGAGCATAACGAGGATCAAGAAAAGAATACTCACCAGTAACAGTGTCAGGATCCTCCTGGTTCTCCCTAGCGCCAATGACATAAACATGACCACGAGTAGTTCAGCCGCCACCTTCGTTCCCTGCACCACCTGTAGTCCCTTGATTCAGCTTAGGGCAATCACGTTTGAAGTGCCCAGTCTCCCCACAGTTATAACACCCTTGGTTCCCCTGAGGAACAGGGGCAGGGACAACCGTTTGGCCCGGAACTGTCCGTAGATTGACTCTACAGTTTTTAGCAACATGGCCCACACGCTTACAGCGGTTGCAACGAAACTTCTCACAGCTGCCATAATGATGGAACCCACATTGATTGCACTCCGGCAGTTTCCCCGTGTACCCGTCTTGCCTCTGGCCCGAAGACGACCCCAAAGCCTCAGTCTTCCTCACCTGTTGCTGCGGTTGACCCGTACTTGCACTCTTCCCAGCACCATCCCACTTTCGCTTGTTGTCCGCAGGGGCTTTCACAGCAGCACCCCTCGGAGGTAGAACGCCCTCAGCAACCTTCATGTTGGTCAGCTTGTGAGCTGCCCGAACAGTGGCCAACATAGTAGTGTGATCAGCAGCGGCAACGAGTCCAGCAACCTCCGGCACTAACCCAGCAACGTAGTGCTCAATTCTCCGGTACTCCGGTGTAGCCAATCCGGGGCACATCACAGCTAACTCGTTGTGCCTAGCAGTAAACTCCTCGATCTCCGACCCAACCATCTTCAGATTCCAAAACTCATGCTCCAACTTCATAATCTCGTCTCTTGGGCAATACTCTGCCCTCAACATCTGAACAAACTCGGACCACGGCATAGCATTGGCCTCACCCAGACCAAGGTTCGCAGTGGTGGAGTTCCACCAGGTCAACACATGTCCCTCCAGTGTAGCAGACGCATACTTGACGCGATCAGCGTCGGGACAGTTACACATAGCAAACACCGACTCAATCTTCTCTAACCACCGGAGCAGACCCACTACCCCTTCAGTCCCATTGAAGAAATGGGGCTTACAGTCCATAAACTTCTTGTAGGTGCACCCATACTGCACCTGATTAGTGTTTCCCAGGGTCTGCTGAGCAGCCTGGAAAGCAGCCAACGCAACGTTCAACTGCTGCTGCAACATGTTCTCCAACTCCGCCTGAGTCATGGTGATGTTCCCACCACCTCGTCCACCGCCATTGCGACCCCCGCCGCCACCACGGCGTCCACCGGCACGTCCACCAGCGCGACCAGACATGTTCTGCCAAACATGAGGTAAGATACTCAAAACCACCAACAGATCGAGCTACAAGTGACCAAACGAATTTAGAACATGGTTCCAGCATGACCATTAGTCCGAACACGAAGTCCACCAAGATTTTCATGCATTTCGATTTATGATTTCGTGTGCACCCGAAATAACAAATCGCTCTACATGGTCCTCTAGGCGTGCTCCTAGCTAGAACTTCAAATCACCCGATACACACATTCCTAAAAGAAACTGTTATCACACGAGGATCCCAAAGTGAACAGTCACTCAGGAGTGTACCAAGGTAAGAATAACAAAAGATGGATAACGTGATACTGTGTAATGAGGACACCGACACCCCGACAAGGTTAGTATGTTTACCAAATGACACGACTCGTAAATATGTGTGACCGTCTAATGTGTGTGATACTCGGCTATAGACTAGACTCTACATGCAGTCCTAGTTCACTATAACCATTGGCTCTGATACCAATCTGTCACACCCTCAGATTCCACGTGCGGGGTTTTACCGCGAGGAGCGTGACACACCAGGATCCAAGTCAACGGTCACAATAAACGACACTATATGATACGTAAAACTGACATAAGTAAACCATTGAGTTTCGAAACCGTTCCAACACAGCGGAAGCATAATATGTATTACAACTCAAAATGAAATATAAAGTCTGAAATGTTTAGCAAAACGTGCATATGATTCCTAGACGCCGTGAGACTCCGTGCGCCTATCGACAGCTGCTACCTTAGCGACCTGAGACAAACATGCTAAAAACGTCAGCAAATAATGCCGGTGAGTTCACAGGTTTTTAAGTAAAACGTTTCACGAACTTTTGAAAGACCATCATGATACTACCGACCGATGAAAACACTCGTTAAATGTTAGAACTTCATAACGAACCTCCCAAACGAACTATCGCCCACCGAAGTTAACGAACTACCATCCCACGGTCAACGAACCGCTTTACCATAGCTAACGAACTACCATCCCATGGTCAACGAACTACTATAACATAGCTAACGAACTACCACATAGAGGCTAACGAACTACCGCACCACGGCTAACGAACTACCGCACCACGGCTAACGAACTGCCACATACATAGGCCATATAATGCAGAACATAAATGAATACCTTGAACCCAAATGAACACTCCCAAAACGTAATGAATACATGAGTACCCAAAAACATAGTTGTCACGCCTTTTAGGAAAAACACATTTGACACACGTTAAAGAACACAGCATGTTTTCTCCCCCGAAATCGTAAAACCAGTAAAAGAGTGGGGCCGTGAAACTCACCTTAGAGTGCGTCTTCTGATAACTAGAATTCCAACACGTGTATGATAATCCCAACTAATGGCAACCTATCAATGGGTTTACGTAAGTGTGATGACTATTAACCTGAAGGCTAACTAGTCCCCGATTGTCCAGATCTTGACTACGTATGTTAAAAAGTGTGTTTAAACGTCAACCGGACATCCCGGACCGACCCGACATCCCGTTGGTGACCCATTACATCAATTAGTCATGCACATAAGTTTAACACATAAGTTTCAAGCATAAAACACTTAGTTTGCATTAAAAATCTCATTTTAGGAATCGTAGGGTCGAATGTAACTTCGAGTGGTCGAATGAGGCTTTAAACGGTCGAATGTGGCTACCTTCGCCCCTTTTCTCCCTCCTTCACCCATTTGTAATACGTTCGACCATTTAGTAACCAGGTTCGACCCTGGAGTCCCTCCTTCGCACCATCGACTGGTCGAAGGAGGCCAGGTTCGCCCCTGTTGTGCAATTTTCCCCGAAAACGCTTCAAACACATTCAAAACGACTCGAAACATCATCAAACACAGCAGTCAAGCATGGATAACTTATCCCTACAAAACCCTACCGATTTTACACCAAATTCTAGTCGTTTTACAAGTTTCCCAAAATAGTAAATTATGGAGATGTCACATCATCATGCATGCAATCTTTACCCAATTAGGAAACTTTATGAAATCAATCAATAATCAACTTAATATACTCAGATTACCATGAATAATAAACCCCCCAATCATATCCTTAACACTATCATCATGAATAAGCCCTAGATCTAACCCAAAATCCCCAAAATGAACATAACATCATCAATAATCAATTGTAACCTATCTCAATCATAAATCATCATCAATAACACTCCTAGATCATTGTCATAACATCTATACAGCAATCAATCATCAAACAATGCATAACATCACATAAAACACCATTAACACATGTTATTTTGTATGAAAACTCATTGTTTATGAATAGGTTTTGTTTAGAAAGATATTAGGAAGGTTTTTATCCATGAAAACATGTTTGAATCAGATCTGGACTCTTGGGGTTTAATGAAAACGAATTGAAATGCTTTAAAAATGATTTAGAATGAAGAACACACCTTAGATCTTTGTGTAGAAGATGTTTGTAGGTTAGATTATAGAAAACAAGGGCAAAAACTCCTTCCCCAATGTTTAAAGTTGCTAGAGAGTGTTTTGAGACGGTTAGGGTTTGTGAAATGGTGAAAAATGACAAAGTGTGGTATTTATACTATGTCCACATTCGCCCCTTCTCAATGGGCGAATGAGCCCTCCTTCTACCCTTCTCAGGGTCGAATGAGTCCTTCTGTGGTCGAAGGAAATCCTTTCCATCCCAGTTCCCAGGTTCGCCCCTTTACAAGGGTCGAACCAAAGCAATTTGTCTCCTTCGACCCTTCGAAGTGGTCGTACCAGAGCCCTTTTTTAACTAGTTTTCCAGTTTGTCGTGTTTAACGCATTCTAACACATCTTAACACACAAGCATGCATCCTTAGTCTATATTTACCACATTTAAGCACAGATAATCATTTACACATCATTTAAACACATCTATGTATATAATCCACCACACGACCCATAATCTACCCATATACTTAATTAGTTCATGTAATGTCACCAACAACGGAACCCGGTACTAGTGTATTACCAAAACGACTCCTAATGATCCTCCAGATCATTGTACCCTGGACCATCCTAACTTGACCCGACTCAACTAACCCAGTTAAGTTTGTTTATAAACGTTTTTCGCTAAGGTAGACTTATGTGTTCATAAAGTGTTGACCCAAACATGCCGGGTGTCACATCATCCCCCAGTTGAAAGAATTTTCGTCCCGAAAATTTCCCGAAGTCAAAGAGAACGAAGCGACAAAAGAAAAATTTTCCCGGTCGTCACATCATCCCCCTGTTGAAAGGAATCTCGCCCCGAGATTCACTCTTCGACAGTAATGAGTGTCGACCTAACCCAAGTAACGTCTCCCAGACGCAAACGAAGTGATAACCACGAACGAAAGATGATATCAACGAATACTCTATGCCGGGGAACCGCCCTCCCCCAAGTGAATACGAAACAATGAATCCTCCCGATCGAAGGCCTACTAGAGACTACTGTGATCGGTATAAATGACACACCGGTACCGTCCAAGTAGCATCTCTAAAGGACCCACTTCAGACCCATGAATGCAAAACGATGACCAAATACCAGACTGAATGCACACAATGAATACGAATCGCCAAACAACGTGAACGAGAATGAATACGAGCATAAGGAGGATCAAGAAAAGAATACTCACGAGTAACAGTGTCAGGATCCTCCTGGTTCTCCCTAGCGCCAATGACATAAACATGACCACGAGTAGTTCGGCCGCCAACTTCGTTCCCTGCACCACCTGTAGTCCCTTGATTCAGCTTAGGGCAATCACGTTTGAAGTGCCCAGTCTCCCCACAGTTATAACACCCTTGGTTCCCCTGAGGAACAGGGGCAGGGACAACCGCTTGGCCCGGAACTGTCTGTAGATTGACTCTACAGTTTTTAGCAACATGGCCCACACGCTTACAGCGGTTGCAACGAAACTTCTCACAGCTGCCATAATGATGGAACCCACATTGATTGCACTCCGGCAGTTTCCCCGTGTACGCGTCTTGCCTCTGGCCCGAAGACGACCCCAAAGCCTCAGTCTTCCTCACCTGTTGCTGCGGTTGACCCGTACTTGCACTCTTCCCAGCACCATCCCACTTTCGCTTGTTGTCCGCAGGGGCTTTCACAGCAGCACCCCTCGGAGGTAGAACGCCCTCAGCAACCTTCATGTTGGTCAGCTTGTGAGCTGCCCGAACAGTGGCCAACATAGTAGTGTGATCAGCAGCGGCAACGAGTCCAGCAACCTCCGGCACTAACCCAGCAACGTAGTGCTCAATTCTCCGGTACTCCGGTGTAGCCAATCCGGGGCACATCACAGCTAACTCGTTGTGCCTAGCAGTAAACTCCTCGATCTCCGACCCAACCATCTTCAGATTCCAAAACTCATGCTCCAACTTCATAATCTCGTCTCTTGGGCAATACTCTGCCCTCAACATCTGAACAATCTCGCACCACGGCATAGCATTGGCCTCACCCAGACCAAGGTTCGCAGTGGTGGAGTTCCACCAGGTCAACGCATGTCCCTCCAGTGTAGCAGACGCATACTTGACGCGATCAGCGTCGGGACAGTTACACATAGCAAACACCGACTCAATCTTCTCTAACCACCGGAGCAGACCCACTGCACCTTCAGTCCCATTGAAGAAATGGGGCTTACAGTCCATAAACTTCTTGTAGGTGCACCCAGACTGCACCTGATTAGTGTTTCCCAGGGTCTGCTGAGCAGCCTGGAAAGCAGCCAACGCAACGTTCAACTGCTGCTGCAACATGTTCTCCAACTCCGCCTGAGTCATGGTGATGTTCCCACCACCTCGTCCACCGCCATTGCGACCCCCGCCGCCACCACGGCGTCCACCAGCACGTCCACCAGCGCGACCAGACATGTTCTACCAAACATGAGGTAAGTGTGAGCGTTGGATTTTAGCTAAAACAGGATTCTATGATCATACAAGTCACAAATCTAGGTGCGGAAACCCTAGATCTGAACAAATTGATAAGATACAAATCACGACACAATCAAGATCATTTTCAATATCATTTTCATAGATTAACTTTCAATCAATAAGCATTTACAACTGTTTATGTTAATCTAGAATCACAAAGACAATCTCTCAAAAACACTCCTAAACCTGCACTGAACCTGGACACAAATGATAACTCACTTACATAATCAAAAACTCAAAAACTATATATAGCCTCTGCACATTCGCCCCTTACAGATGGTCGAATGTGAAGTTTTTCCACATTCGCCCACTGCAAGTGGTCGAATGTGTCTTCAGTTCAAGTCCTTTCTTCCTTCGTCCACTTCAGTTCTACCTTCGCCCCTTTCTGATTCACCTTCGCCCATATTATCTACATTCGCCCATCTTGAATCACCTTCGGCTATCTTACTAACACATGTTAATTATAGTATATCCAATCCTTAGTCGCAAAATGCATCAACAAACTCCCCCTCGACTATTGATTGGATAGTCTTCTCTGATAATCCATCGTCTTGTTCATCAGCTTTATTCTGAGCTGCTTCTTCTGCTCAGAAGTCATTGGCGGCTCGAATGTTTTCTTCACAGGCTTTGACACGTTGGCGATCTTCACAGTCTTGCCAAGTTTACCTTCCAAGTTGCTTCCTGCATTTATGTCATATGCAAAACAAACTCCCACAACTTGAGTATACTTTCTCGCTTGAGCAAAGTCGTTTGGTTCATAATAGATCGGATTATAGAACAACATGATGATGTCTTCGAATGTGCAATTTATCAGCCACATAGGATCAAATACATGCACATGCTTGTATTTATCCTTTCCATCCCTCAACACAATCACTGCTTCTGCCTTCCTCCAGTCGTAATACCAGAATATGAAATCAGCACTAAAATGCTGTGGCATTGGCATCAATGGTATCTTTCTCATCACATTTGGTGCTTTGTAGATTAACGTCACACGCTTCATATTGGTTTGAGGATCAATATCCCTATGCTCTTTTCTACGGGGATATTGAGGCTGAAATCTCTTCCATCGTGTACGACTTTCCCAAACCAATTTGTCTGCGCACCAACCGACATGCGATCCATTTACCTCGGCTCCTGACATTGGGAACCTGCATAAATCTCTCACCGACCAGTACGGTAGAGTAAGCAAATCACAGAATCTGTTGAAATACAGAATTCCGGTTTCCCATTTCGCAGCAATACACTTCAGTCTGCCTAGATAAGTCCACCCGAGAGCTCTGCCTTTGAACTTGGCATTATGAAATCGATAGAAATTACCTTGAGCTTCAGGCTTAGGTCGGTTCTCATCCATCTCCTTCAACTTCTTCAGATAATTCTTCAACTCATCAGACTGGTTAGAAGAATCTTTCTTTTCATCACCAAACACCTTCTCAACAAACTCTTCGCTTCTTTTCTTTGCTTTCTGTTTCGCTGACTTGTTTGGTATCTCTGTGAAGTCAGGAAATACTTCATTCTCATCTTCTTTTCTGAAATACTGGGGAAATTCTTCATGAGTAATATCTTCTATTTCAACTTCATTGTTCTCTGGAGTATGTACATCATCTGAATGACTTCCCATATCCTTTTCAGGAATATCAGGAATCGATTCATCCATCATAAACTCCTCAAATGTCTTACCTACCCTCTGTGCGAGACCATCTAGTATTTCTTTCGCCACAGATGCAGGTAGTTCCCCTTCTTCAAGATCTGGATCTTCATATTCCAGCTCATATCTCAGATCATCAGTCTGGAATATTTCAGCGAAGCATCCAGTGAACTCAATGGTCCACTCCCTCTTCTCCAACATGTTCTTGTATATCAGTTTAGCATCATCAGAAAGAGATCTCACCTTTTCGTTCCAAAAGATACTTTCATCCGAATCTACATTCCCTCCTTTCTTCTTGGAACTCGATTCTCCAGTATCTTTCTTTTTCTGCGATGTTCTCTTCTCATAACTAAACTTAGAAGTATCATCTCCTCCTTCATGATCACTTCCACTGCTAAACTCATCACCTTTCTTATTCCCTGTACCTTCAGCATCATCATCATCATCATTGTTGTCATCATCATCATCATTGTCATCATCACTTTTGTCCGATCCATCATCATCCTCATCATCATCATCTTCTTTCTCTGATTCAGAATACTCATAATCAACTTTCTGCTCATCTTCTTCTTCATCTTCTTCACCCTCTTTCAACTGGGGTGCTCTACTATATAACTCTTCAATCAAACCACAAAGACGTTTGTTTTCTTTCTTTAACTCTTTGTTGTCAGCCTTGATCAGTTTGATCTTGTTCTTGTTTCTATCACATCTCCTCTCAAGCTTCTCATTCTTTGCTTCTAACATTTGAATCTTTTCATTAATCTCATCCTGATTCGATTTCGAAGCAACTACAATTTGGAGCATCTTCTCCTCATTCTGCTTGAACTTTGTAATCTCAGCTTGTTGAGCAATCAACATCTTCATCATGTCCTCCATCTTCTTATTAACTTGTTTCATAACATCATCATCTACAGTCACTTTCTTTGACTTAGATCTGGAGGGCTCAACTTCAACAGCTTTCTCCTTTTGAGGCTTCTTAAACATTTCGAGCACTTTATCCATATCGATATTAAACTGATCGATTGGTAAAGTCTCTGCCTCTTTAGCTTTCTTCTGCTTCTTGGCAACTGGTGAAGATAACTTGGATGGTGTTCCAGCATCAGGTAATCTCTTTCCCTTCAACAACTGAGCCAACTCCTTTTCTCTCAGTTCTTTCACACTAGACTTCTTTGCCATAGTCTTTTGTTTCTTTGTCTTCTTTGGCAAATTTACAACTACTGTATCACCAACACTCAATTCAGCTAAATCAACACCCAAACCTTCATCTTCAACTGATTTCCTTCTTCTCTCAGACTCTTCAATTGACTGATTCAATAATTCAGACTCACCAACCATAGTGGCCTTACGTTTGGTGGTCCTTACGTTCTCGTCATCAGAATCCCACTGTTCATCAACCTCAGTCTCTTCCGAATCCACAGACTCTTCATCCACCAAACCCGATCCTTTCTTCGCCGTTGATTTCTTTCTAGCAACCTGTTGCTTGGTGCTTCCCTGATCAATAGCCTTTCCTTTGCCCTTCCCTTTGGCTCCAGGATTGACTACTTGACGCTTCCGCTTAGTGCTTGAATCAGCATACACTAAGGGATCGTCATTGTCTGAGTCACTATCATCATGTCTTGCTTTGTTCTTGCCAGGATCAGTGTAATCCGGACGAGCCAAAGCGCCAAACAATCTCCTGTTAGGTGGTTTCTCATTATCAGCCACTCCTTTATAACCTTTCATCCTCATCAAGGTTCTAATATTCATGTGATCTTGACCTAGAATCATTGTCGGATCCTTTTTCAACATTGGATACTTGTAGTCAAAAATCATCATTAGAAACCTAGGATACAACATGAACTTCTTAAACTTTATACCCTTCAGCATCTCCAACATGTGGTCAAGAATCATCCCAGACACATTAAATGGTTTGTTGAGTGTCAACGCAACCATTAATGAACTCAGACTCTTTCTCATCACGTCATAACCACCACTAACACATCCAAAGACATGGATCAGAACATGTGCAAAGTACTTGTACTGCACTCCCAGCTTCCCTTTATACATCGATCCGTCAGTGATAGGACCTTTGTATTTCATCCTTAAGAAGCACGCCTTCTGTTCTGTCCACGATAACTCCCTGGGATCCTCACTGTCTTCGAACTTAATCTGTAACGCCTCTCGAATGTCAGCTTCAGTCAAGAACATCTCCATCTCCTGAATCTTGCTCTTGATAATA
Source organism: Ambrosia x helenae (assembly GCA_030844895.1). Lineage (NCBI taxonomy): Eukaryota > Viridiplantae > Streptophyta > Magnoliopsida > Asterales > Asteraceae > Ambrosia > Ambrosia x helenae. Next base: position 13,609,203 of record CM061224.1, on the reverse strand, counting down.
GTCTGATTCTCCCAGTAGTCATACTTAGCGTTCTGGTAAAAATCTTCAATTATGTCTTTATAAATGATGGTTGGTGTGGCTAGAGCATGTACAATCCTGCTCCTCTTCAGAAATTCAATAATGCCAGTAAACTCCGTGTTCTTCTCCACGTCTCCTAGATACGCGCAACAGTTGTGCGATCGTTCGAAAGGCCAACTGCTCGGTGTAGATGTTTCAGCTACGGGGACTGGATCTTGAACAGTGATCTCTGCTGGAGTCTCAACATTCACTGCTGGAGTTTCAATATTCTCTGGTTGTTCAGCCATCTGCACACGAAAATCAATAAAATGCGTCAAAACACAAAAACGACAAAAATATAAAAATTTTGGTCAAAAACATCTGCACATTCGTCCATTTTGAAACTGGCCGAATGTGGGATTTTGTGGTCGAATGTGAAAATATATGGACGAAAATGAAAAAGTTTTGATTTTAAATCACATTCGTCCGTTTTTGATTACATTTGCCCAAATATTTTCACCTTCGCCCGGTTTATGACCCGAAGGTGAAACCTGATTTCCCCAAAATTCAAAAATTTGCCATTGTATGTTTTAATCTACAATTTTGATTCTAATGTGTACTAATAATGCCGACTAACACTCGTTTATAATCAATTTTGTCAAAACATCAGTTTACATCGGTTTTCAAATGGAATTAGGGTTCTATGTGTTCAATCGATCAAAATTATCATCTAAACATGTTTTTATCCTAATTCCTTCCATAATCTCCCCCTAAAACCTATGTAAAATGATCGGCAATCAAAATCAAGTATCAAACATCATCAAAAAGCCCAAAACTGGAAACCCTAAGTCGTTGTCAGAAAACGATCAATACTGATCTGTTTTGATGTCCATTACCTGCAACAGTAGGCTTAAAATGATCAGAAATATCAAGGGATCAAAACAATGAATCGTAGAAAACACAAGCAACAAGGTCTTGTTATGACAGAAAATTTGAAAAAATTTTGAATGAGGAACTCGAAGGTGAAATAGGTTTATATAGAGTGCCACATTCGCCCGTATGAAGTGGACGAATGTAGGTAAAAACCACATTCGCCCCAAGTTAATGGCACGAGTGTGAATATTGTCCACCTTCGCCCCTAATTAAAGACCCGAAGGTGGAATGTGATACCCGGAAGTGGAATATACACCCGAAAGTGAAATTTCCACCTTCGCCCAAAACAAAAACGGTCGAACTTGAAGATTTTTCCACATTCGACCCAATTAAGGGGCGAATGTGAAATGGAAAAATCTGAAAATTTCGCCAAATCACGAATTCGAATCCCGTTCAACATTTTTCAATCCGTTAAACTTCCAAAACTCAAATTTTCACATTTTGAATGTTACAAAGACCAGATGGTGTTATCAAATCTCAGAAATTGACCATCAAGCATCCCCGGATATCAAAAATAAAGCAGAAATGCAAATCTTTTGGATTTTCTGAAATTTATATCAAAACACACCTAAAATCTTTTTGGATTTTGTAACTTTTTGACAATAAAAGTAAAATGCAGCAAAGTAAAATGCATCAAAGTAAAAGAAAGCAGTAAACATTTTGTGATTTCCGGTAAGAGGATCATATCAGTTTTCTGAGAAATCTGATCACAGCGTTGATCTGTGTTAAATATTATCATTAGAAACAATATGTGACACGGCAATTGCTGATATTGTTGTCCACATAAGCTCTCATGCAGACAATTACGCAATGCTTTAAAATGATACGAATTAGATGTATTAGACTAACACATTGTGGTTCCCACACACACGACATACTCCCGTATCAAGAAGTAATCTGCACAAAGACTCATTGTAAAGCGTGATTATGCTTTCGTCGTCTGTAATTGTACAAGATATAATGCATAGAGGTATACAGGTCAGCAAATTAATGCAGCAAAGTAACATATGCACCATACCAGGTTGAGGACTGATATTAATCATGATTTGCATCAATGATCAATACGATATTATAGATAATCTTTGATCATCATATAACATGGAAAGTTCCTCAATTCGGTAACTTTAGGTTTTGGCATAAAGCTCTTTTATAAAGACACCCTGTCTGATCTAGGTCCGTAATGACTTACAGCAGAAGATCAGATAGGCTATCCCCAGACAACTAATAACATAACGACCCTAAACCTCCGAGTTTTGTACAAACACCCTATCAAACGAAATTACGGTACTAAGACCATATGCCCATGAGGTGTTCATCCACAAACGCGTAGTTTGTTATGTTTGTATCACTAATGCACGCAATATAAAGTCTACGAAGCCTATCAGCATATCACACGTAATCAACATACGTCTCATTAAAACTATACAATTCTTTAGCCTGTGTCAGATCCCCACTGATGTACTATCATTTCCTCTTTTTATCCAGGAAATCATTTTGGGTTTTTCTAATTTTTAGGTATTTTGAAAATTTTTCAATGTTTTTGGTTTTTCTGATAAAAAGACTCCCCCTAAAATAAAGAACATATTTTTGGGTTTTTTAATTTTTCTGAAAAACAAAACAAAACAAAATTTGAAAGAAACAATCCACTTGAAAGCATCAACTACTTTGAGGATTAAACAACCCCCTCGAAAGCATCAACTTCTTTGAGGATTATGATAGTAAAGAGAAATTCCCAATTAGCAAAGAGAAATTCCAATTAGCAAAGATTTAAAACTAAAACTAAAAACGAAAAATGATAAACCGAGGAGCCGATTAGTCCTGTTTTTCCTTTATATTGTTTACTTTCAAAAGATATTCAAAGCGGGATCTGTCAAAAGCTTTTGTAAACAAATCTGCACGTTGGTAGTCAGTATGGATTTTGACCATGTCAATCAATTCCTTAGCATAACAGTCACGGATAAAATGATATTTAATCCGGATATGTTTAGCTTTAGAATGATTTTCAGTATTTTTAGTTAAAGCAATTGCGGCTTCATTGTCACAGTGTATAGGGGTTTTAAGAAACTGCAAACCGTAATCGACCATCTGTTGTTGGATCCAGAGCACTTGCGAACAGCAACTCGAGGCTGAAATGTACTCGGCTTCACATGTAGACAGTGCGACGGAAGTCTGTTTCTTGCATTGCCAGGTAATTAACCTGCTCCCTAAAAACTGACAACCGGCTGTTGTTGATTTGCTGTCTTTGTCACAGCCGCCCCAATCTGCATCACTAAAAGCAATAAAATCAAAATCATCATCATTAGGGTACCAAAGTCCTTTTGATGGACAACCCTTCAGATATCGAAGGATACGCTTGACCGCCGTCAGATGACTTTGTTTCGGCTTCGATTGGTAACGCGCACAGAGACACGTTGCATACATAATATCTGGTCGAGACGCTGTCAAATACATCAGAGATCCGATGATTGCTCTGTATGTAAATGGATCTGTCAGCTCCCCCTTAGCGTCCACTCCAATCCCGTGATTGGGTTGAATCGGGGTATCCATCGGCTTAGAGTCCTCCATCTGGAATCGGCTCAAGATGTCGGCAACATATTTCGTCTGGTGAATAAAGATCCCGTCGGGTCTTTGATCCACCTGTAAGCCGAGGAAAAACTGCATTTCTCCCATAGCGCTCATTTCGAACTTCTCCTGCATAACAGTTTCAAATTCCCTGCACAAGAGTTCGTTAGTTGAACCGAATATAATATCATCAACGTAAATCTGTACTAGAAGCAAGTCATCTCCCGTCTTCTTCGTAAAGAGGGTACAATCGACGAGGCCGCGCTTGAATCCTTTGGAGATGAGGTATGTACTTAGCTCCTCGTACCACTGTCTTGGAGCCTGGTGCAAACCATATAAAGCTTTGTTCAGCACGTAGACCTTGTCCCGGTGGATTGGGTCCTCAAAGCCTGGTGGCTGCCCGACATAAACCTCCTCCTTGACTTTACCGTACAAAAATGCGCTCTTGACGTCCATTTGATAGACTTTGAATTTCTTATACGAAGCAAACGCAAGGAACATCCGAATAGCTTCCATTCGTGCTACTGGTGCATAGATTTCGTTGTAATCAATTCCTTCAATCTGATGGAAACCCTGCACAACCAATCTGGCTTTGTTCCTTACAATAACCCCACGGTCATCCTTTTTGCACTTAAACACCCATTTAGTGCCTATTTTCTTTCGTCCCGGCGGCAAATCTGTGAGCGTCCAGACTCCCAATTTCTGGAATTGCAATAACTCTTCCTGCATTGCCTCAACCCAGGCATCTTCTTGCAAAGCGTCTTTGTATGTCCTTGGCTCTACCTGCGACACATAACATGCAAACGACCAATCATTTTGGTCACCAGATTTCTGAATTTTGGCATACAATGCTAAAGCACCAAAACTCTCTGGCGTATTAACGCTTTTAAGCTGCCCTCTGGTCATCACTCCACTACCAGGATCTCCAATTACTTGCTCCAGCGGGTGAATACGATGAATCCGAGATTCCGGATTAACAGGTACAATCACTCCCGTCTGAGCAGTCAAATTCTCTACAGCATCCTGATCATGACCCGTGTTAGATGATGAAGCAACATCTGGATTTGGAGTTGGGTTCACAGTTTGCTCCTCTAAGTCTTCTGCATTTTCAAGAACAGCTTCTTCAAATTGTTCATCTTCAGATTCTGAAGTGTCTAATGAAGTTGAAGCTTCTTGAAACAACTCTTCTTCTTATGTAGGAGCACTGGTATCACTAGAAGCTGGTGGGGGGTTTACGGTGATTGGACGCATCAATGGTGAAGTTGCCGCGTTTTCACACTCGTAAAGTAATCTGATAACAGCTTCTTCAACCAGGCTATCTAGGTTGAATGATTCAAAGAAATCTTTGTAATCAAACATCCAATCAGGGCCCGTGCCTTGTAGATTTTGTGTGTAACGTTGAACTTCCACGTTAGCCCAATCCTCCACTTGACGAGTTCTCTTGTTGAATACCCGTTTGAGCGGGGTTGCATATCCAACAAAATATCCCTCTTCAGCTTTAGGACTAAACTTCTCGCTTGGATTCAACATCGTACATGGCGCCCCAAATGGTTCTAGATACTCTAAATTGGGCTTTCGTCGGTGTAACAGCTCATAAGATGTTTTTCCAAACTTCTTCACTGTCAAAACCCGATTTAATGTATAGTTTGCTGCATAAATCGCCTCATTCCAGAACATTACTGGAAGATTTGAGTCAGCGAGCATTGTTCTAGCAGCCTCAATCAGAGTCCTATTCTTTCTTTCAGCAACACCGTTCTGTTGCGGGGTATACGGAGCTGAATATTCATGATGTATCCCTTTGCTTTCACAAAGTTCATCCATCTTTGCATTTTTAAACTCCGTCCCGTTGTCACTCCTGATCCTTTTTATCTTCAAGTTGTAGATATTCTCCAGCCGAGTGAACAGAACTTGTAAGTTGGTAAAGGTGTCGCTTTTGTTCTTCAAACACATCACCCATGAAAATCGTGAATAGTCATCAGTGACGACTAAACAATAAAGCTCTCCAAGATGACTTTTGCGCTTGACCGGTCCAAAAAGGTCCATGTGCAATCGCTCAAGCGGCATCTCAACAGAGTTAACCTTCTTCACTTTATGGGATTGTCTGTGTTGTTTTCCTTTCATGCAGCTCACACACTTGTCGTTCAGATGGAAATGTTTCACGTTTACTCCATCGACAAGTCCATTTCTCACTAACTGATTCATGTTCCTCAGATGAATGTGCCCCATCCTGCGGTGCCACATTATCAATTCTTTTTCGGTCGCCTTGGATAGAAAGCATGTTATTTGCCCCTGTGGTGTCATTGCCTTGGACATATCAAGAATGTAAAGATTGTTGACTCGAGGTGCCATCAACATAACCCACTCCTTTGGAATCTTGAAGCCCGGTTTGAGTATGTAGCAGGATTTGTCATCAAAATGCACAGAAAATTGTTTATCGCATATTTGACTGACGCTCAACAGATTATAGTCTATCTGTTTGACATAAGATATCCGCTCGAAAGTCACAATCCCGTTACTCACGCTTCCTTCCATCGTTATATAACCTCCTTTATTTCCCGCGAACGCAACATATCCTCCGTTAATATTCTTCACATCGAACAGCAACGCCAAATCCCCCGTCATGTGGCCTGAAGCTCCACTATCAACAATCCAGAGACTGCTAATAGGGCCAACTGAAGCTCCCTGCACACAAAAAGTAAACAATTAGTTCTTTCGGGGGACCCAAGCCTGAGTCTTGGGCCTTTGAACTTTGGCTTTCAAAGAATCATTCTCAATGACTTTCTCAACAACTTTCTGTTTTGAATCAACCGTTTTCTGATTTTTTAAAACAGTTTCACTTTTCTCACTCACCTTTGACGTAGAGGCTCCTGGAGAACCATTTGGTGTCCAAGATTGTTCAGACCTTTTGAGAATATGGATTTGAGATTTTGGTTTCTCAATAGGTTTCTGAACATTGTTACTGAAAGTAACTTTCTTAGCAACCTTATCTGAATTAACAGACTTAGGTCCAACATTTGACTTGACAATTGGTTTTTGTGGAACCTTTTGTCTATCAGCTGTTGTGTTCACCACTGGTTTTCTCCAAGATTGTTCCATTGCAATCCGATTCCTTCGATCATAATGAAATGGACGGTTGTTCCTCATTTGAAAATTGTTTTGATTATGAAAATGTTGTTGTTGAGGAACAGTCCGTCTATGCGGTGGGACATAATGATCAATCGGCTTTTTCATGGAATTCTTAACCTCAACTTCATGTCTCTTGTGCCTTACATATGGACACTGAGCAAGTAAATGCCCGCGTTCTCCACATTTAAAGCATTTTCTATATTCCTCAAACACATAATGAGCATTTGGTGAAGCAAATGATCTTACAGGAAATTGATCATTATATTGTTGATTTCTTAAACTCTCAGGAAGTGGTCCTTTCGAGTAAGAAGGTTCATGAAAACCATTTGCTTTATCATCTGGTCGAATGAACTCAGTGACATGTATTTTTGGCTCTTGAGGAACTTCTGAAAACAGTTTCTTTAAGATTTCTGGTGGAATTTCATTGGTTCTTTCATGTTTTGGAAACCATATTGTGCTTTCTTGCCAGATTTTATCAAGTTTAGAATAGTTAACGTTTTTAATCGGAAATTCCTCATCAGCAATGATTTTATCGGATCCTTCCATCCGATAAAACACCTTTACAGGTTTGTCACTTGATTCATTCAGCTCATTCTTTTCAATCACATTCTTAACATCATTCTTTTTCTTAACATCAAACTTTTCAGACTTTTTATCATGAATAGCCTTTGCCATAGGATGAACATGATCAGATGGTGACACTGGTTCAGTAGTAATGATGTGATTTTCTTTTGGAATCTCACATTCATTAACAGATTGATCACTACCAGTATCATCATTATCTGAGTCTGAACTATCACTCTCAGCATAAACACCCTCATTGTTCAAGCCCAAAATCGGTCTCACATCTTCAGGATATGGATCACCAATACTCGAGGTATTAGATTCCATTTCTGATGATGAGTCTGATTTCACCGAACTCTCCGGTATAACTTGATGATAGTTATGGTTCTCAAAAAGAACCGGAGATGGTACAGACTTGTAGTTGGTGGTGTTATCATCAATGATATGATCCACGACATAAGCAACATTCTTATAGCTTTCTAACTTCTTGTTAACCTTTTCAGCAAAGCATTTAATGGCAGCCATTTCTAACTTGGTGTTTTCAATTTCATTGATGTAGTTATTTATGGCCAATTGTTTCAATGACAAAGTGTTTTTCAAGTCAGAAATGTCCTTTTTATAGCCATCTAAGACTTTGTTAAAAGCATTTAACTCTTTGCGAGTAGATTGACAGTTTTGAATAGCACTATCACGTGAAATTCGGAGTTGTTTATTCTCCTCTGTCAATCTATCACAAGTTCCACAGTATTTATCACTCATGACATCAGTGCTAGATTCAGAACTTACAGGTTTTGGCGGTTCGGTCATGGCCATCAAAGCAAAATGAGCTTCCTTTCCAGTGAAAAACTTTGAGTAGTCGATCTTGGTGAAAGCATCATCAGCTATGCACGACTTCCTCGTCATCAAAAAGTCCGCTTCTGCCAGCAACTGGTCAATATCATCATCCAAAGAATCAACACTTCCCTCTGTGTCTGATTCGCTCTCAGAATCTGAATAGACTGATTTACACTCCTCGGAAACATCAGAAACTGAATCAATCACCATCCCAGAACTCTTCTCCTCAGCCTTAACCTCAATAGGTTCACTCTCCACTTCCATCTCAGTCTCAGAATCATCACTCTCACTCTCCTCAGTTTCTTTCTTCTCATCAACTGCCACCGACTCTTCCAAATCAACCTGATAAGCAACACATGCCACATTCCCACCAGTTGTTACTTCTTCAACTCCTATTTGCATACCCGACCAGTCAAACCTCTCATCCTGCTGAGTTACCAAAGCTTGGTTCTGATTCGCATTCTGTTGAGTCTCAGTAGGTGTAGTGATAGGTACAACTGTTCGGTTTGGGTGATTAGGAGATTGGTTTTGAATCTGGTTTTGAGTGTTTGGTTGTCTGTTTTGGTTGTTAAAGTTTCGGTTTTGGTAGTTGTTGTTATTTTGGTAAGAAACTTGGTTTTGTTGACGGTTCTGGTAATTTGCATTGAAAGGGTTTCGGTTACCTTGTTTAGGTGGCTGGGTGCATTCCTTTTGAAGTGTCCTTTCTCTCCACAATTAAAACATGTAACCTTCTCCTTGTTAAAACCATAGGTTGTGTTGGGAGAAGTTGCCAAGTCAGTCCTTCCAGTTTTCTCTATGAACTCTGTTGCTCTCCTCATTATACTCGCAAAAGCCCATTGAATGTCTATGAGTTCCATCTCTTCTTTATCGATCTGTGCGTAGTCTTCGTTGGTCAAGTTGTTGTTCCCAATCTGACTAGCAACCAAACCATTGTAGGATGAAACCATAGCAGAGACTAATGCAATGTGTTGCTGAGCAACCTCCACAATCACATTTCCTAAGTTGGATGTGTCCAAAACCACCGGTTGTTTATGTTGTGTAACTTGGTTTGATGGTTGTTGTGTTTGGTTAGCAGTGTAAAAACTTGCTTGTTGCATTGGAGAGATTGGTGAAATGTAGGAACTATATTGTGGTGGTGTGTATGATGGTTGTGAGTAGGAATTGTATTGTGGTGGTGTGTAGTTGGTGGTTGGTTTTGATGAATCCATGACATTGGAAATACATGCAACATGTGGTGCAACGCTTCCAGAGCTCGAGTTTCCAGCTGAAACTGAAGTACCTCCAAAATACAGACTTGGATTCTGAGGAATCTGCGACCTTCTAGCTTTCCTCCTGTCCTCCAGCTCTTTGTTCTCCAGCTTCTCAATAAACTCTGAAATGGTCCAGAATTGATAAGCATCCTTCTCTCTAAGTACCTCCACATGCTGATCCCACTGTGGTGGCAAAGCATCTGCAAACTTATCCACCTGCTTAGTCATGGGAATCTGTACACCATAGCTAGACAATTCAGACAATAAATGCATATATCTCGGAGTTAGTTCTTTCAAAGTTTCATTATTAATGAAAGAAAAATTATCAAACTCTTTAACCAATTCCTCCATTCTAAGACTCCTGGTCTTTTCATTTCCATCATGCTTCCTCTTCAGCTTATCCCAAAGCTGCTTTGACGTAGTACATGTCCCAAACTGATGCAACAGGTCACTTGTGATCGCCTGTGTCAGTTGAGAGAACGCCTTCTTCTCCACCACGTATTTCTTCTTTTCATCCTCAGTCAAGCTCTCCAGAGGAATCAACTCACCGGTATTCTCCAGAATCGGTGCTGTATATCCTTTGACGATCATGCTCCATGCCTCAGCTCCTTCAACTCCCATGCCCTCCAGATGGATCTTGAACATGGTGTGCCACTGGTTGTACTCTTGCATATCCATGAGCTTAGGTGGCCGAGTTCCACTACCTGTAGACAAATCCTTAATCAAGGTAGAGATAGCGTTAGTGGTTTGAGTATTTACCGCCGCTGCAGCTACTCCCCAGTAATCTGATTGTAATGCCGGATGTGCTACATTCTGAGGCATCGTGCTCGTTGTTGTCATGTAGTTATGTGGTTGTGAGGATTGCGTGTTCGTCTTTTGAGCTGCCACTGTCCATGGGTCCATTGTCTGCTGTTGTGGTTGTGTTGGTGCTGATCCCGAAGTAGTTTGAAAACGCCACATGATCACAATCTGAAAATCTCAACACTTAGAAAATTTTTCAGCAAAAATCCTAGGTTCGCCCAAAAACTAGTATGTTCGTCCAAATTCTTTCACTTTCGTCCAAACTGTCACACTCTCGTCCCTTTTGATCTCACTTTCGTCCAAACAGTGTCAGCCGAAGGTGAAAATGACCAGAATGTAAAACAAATCAACACACTTTCCACTTTCGTCCGAAGCAAAAACGGTCGAATGTGGAATATAATACCCGAATGTGAAAAATTTCAAACAAGTTTTCAGGTTCGTCCACTCAAACACTCAGGTTCGCCCACTACACTCAGTCCAGGTTCCAGGTTCGCCCCATATCATTAGTCCGAACACGAATTTAGAACATGGTTCCAGCATGACCATTAGTCCGAACACGAAGTCCACCAAGATTTTCATGCATTTCGATTTATGATTTCGTGTGCACCCGAAATAACAAATCGCTCTACATGGTCCTCTAGGCGTGCTCCTAGCTAGAACTTCAAATCACCCGATACACACATTCCTAAAAGAAACTGTTATCACACGAGGATCCCAAAGTGAACAGTCACTCAGGAGTGTACCAAGGTAAGAATAACAAAAGATGGATAACGTGATACTGTGTAATGAGGACACCGACACCCTGACAAGGTTAGTATGTTTACCAAATGACACGACTCGTAAATATGTGTGACCGTCTAATGTGTGTGATACTCGGCTATAGACTAGACTCTACATGCAGTCCTAGTTCACTATAACCATTGGCTCTGATACCAATCTGTCACACCCTCAGATTGCACGTGCGGGGTTTTACCGCGAGGCGCGTGACACACCAGGATCCAAGTCAACGGTCACAATAAACGACACTATATGATACGTAAAACTGACATAAGTAAACCATTGAGTTTCGAAACCGTTCAAACACAGCGGAAGCATAATATGTATTACAACTCAAAATGAAATATAAAGTCTGAAATGTTTAGCAAAACGTGCATATGATTCCTAGACGCCGTGAGACCTCGTGCGCCTATCGACAGCTGCTACCTTAGCGACCTGAGACAAACATGCTAAAAACGTCAGCAAATAATGCCGGTGAGTTCACAGGTTTTTAAGTAAAACGTTTCACGAACTTTTGAAAGACCATCATGATACTACCGACCGATGAAAACACTCGTTAAATGATTGAACTTCATAACGAACCTCCCAAACGAACTATCGCCCACCGAAGTTAACGAACTACCATCCCATGGTCAACGAACTGCTTTACCATAGCTAACGAACTACCATCCCATGGTCAACGAACTACTATAACATAGCTAACGAACTACCACATAGAGGCTAACGAACTACCGCACCACGGCTAACGAACTACCGCACCACGGCTAACGAACTGCCACATACATAGGCCATATAATGCAGAACATAAATGAATACCTTGAACCCAAATGAACACTCCCAAAACGTAATGAATACATGAGTACCCAAAAACATATTTGTCACGCCTTTTAGGAAAAACACAATTGACACACGATAAAGAACACAGCATGTTTTCTCCCCCGAAATCGTAAAACCAGTAAAAGAGTGGGGCCGTGAAACTCACCTTAGAGTGCGTCTTCTGATAACTAGAATTCCAACACGTGTATGATAATCCCAACTAATGGCAACCTATCAATCGGTTTACGTAATTGTGATGACTATTAACCTGAAAGCTAACTAGTCCCCGATTGTCCAAATCTTGACTACGTATGTTAAAAAGTGTGTTTAAACGTCAACCGGACATCCCGGACCGACCCGACATCCCGTTGGTGACCCATTACATCAATTAGTCATGCACATAAGTTTAACACATAAGTTTCAAGCATAAAACACTTAGTTTGCATTAAAAATCTCATTTTAGGAATCGTAGGGTCGAATGTAACTTCGAGTGGTCGAATGAGGCTTTAAACGGTCGAATGTGGCTACCTTCGCCCCTTTTCTCCCTCCTTCGCCCATTTGTAATACGTTCGACCATTTAGTAACCAGGTTAGACCCTGGAGTCCCTCCTTCGCACCATCGACTGGTCGAAGGAGGCCAGGTTCGCCCCTGTTGTGCAATTTTCCCCGAAAACGCTTCAAACACATTCAAAACGACTCGAAACATCATCAAACACAGCAGTCAAGCATGGATAACTTATCCCTACAAAACCCTACCGATTTTACACCAAAATCTAGTCGTTTTACAAGTTTCCCAAAATAGTAAATTATGGAGATGTCACATCATCATGCATGCAATCTTTACCCAATTAGGAAACTTTATGAAATCAATCAATAATCAACTTAATATACTCAGATTACTATGAATAATAAACCCCCCAATCATATCCTTAACACTATCATCATGAATAAGCCCTAGATCTAACCCAAAATCCCCAAAATGAACATAACATCATCAATAATCAATTGTAACCTATCTCAATCATAAATCATCATCAATAACACTCCTAGATCATTGTCATAACATCTATACAGCAATCAATCATCAAACAATGCATAACATCACATAAAACACCATTAACACATGTTATTTTGTATGAAAACTCATTGTTTATGAATAGGTTTTGTTTAGAAAGATATTAGGAAGGTTTTTATCCATGAAAACATGTTTGAATCAGATCTGGACTCTTGGGGTTTAATGAAAACGAATTGAAATGCTTTAAAAATGATTTAGAATGAAGAACACACCTTAGATCTTTGTGTAGAAGATGTTTGTAGGTTAGATTATAGAAAACAAGGGCAAAAACTCCTTCCCCAATGTTTAAAGTTGCTAGAGAGTGTTTTGAGACGGTTAGGGTTTGTGAAATGGTGAAAAATGACAAAGTGTGGTATTTATACTATGTCCACATTCGCCCCTTCTCAATGGGCGAATGAGCCCTCCTTCGACCCTTCTCAGGGTCGAATGAGTCCTTCTGTGGTCGAAGGAAATCCTTTCCATCCCAGTTCCCAGGTTCGCCCCTTTACAAGGGTCGAACCAAAGCAATTTGTCTCCTTCGACCCTTCGAAGTGGTCGTACCAGAGCCCTTTTTTAACTAGTTTTCCAGTTTGTCGTGTTTAACGCATTCTAACACATCTTAACACACAAGCATGCATCCTTAGTCTATATTTACCACATTTAAGCACAGATAATCATTTAAACACATCTATGTATATAATCCACCACACGACCCATAATCTACCCATATACTTAATTAGTTCATGTAATGTCACCAACAACGGAACCCGGTACTAGTGTATTACCAAAACGACTCCCAATGATCCTCCAGATCATTGTACCCTGGACCATCCTAACTTGACCCGACTCAACTAACCCAGTTAAGTTTGTTTATAAACGTTTTTCGCTAAGGTAGACTTATGTGTTCATAAAGTGTTGACCTAAACATGCCGGGTGTCACATCATCCCCCAGTTGAAAGAATTTTCGTCCCGAAAATTTCCCGAAGTCAAAGAGAACGAAGCGACAAAAGAAAAATTTTCCCGGTCGTCACATCATCCCCCTGTTGAAAGGAATCTCGCCCCGAGATTCACTCTTCGACAGTAATGAGTGTCGACCTAACCCAAGTAACGTCTCCCAGACGCAAACGAAGTGATAACCACGAACGAAAGATGATATCAACGAATACTCTATGCCGGGGAACCGCCCTCCCCCAAGTGAATACGAAACAATGAATCCTCCCGATCGAAGGCCTACTAGAGACTACTGTGATCGGTATAAATGACACACCGGTACCGTCCAAGTAGCATCTCTAAAGGACCCACTTCAGACCCATGAATGCAAAACGATGACCAAATACCAGACTGAATGCACACAATGAATACGAATCGCCAAACAACGTGAACGAGAATGAATACGAGCATAACGAGGATCAAGAAAAGAATACTCACCAGTAACAGTGTCAGGATCCTCCTGGTTCTCCCTAGCGCCAATGACATAAACATGACCACGAGTAGTTCGGCTGCCACCTTCGTTCCCTGCACCACCTGCAGTCCCTTGATTTAGCTTAGGGCAATCACGTTTGAAGTGCCCAGTCTCCCCACAGTTATAACACCCTTGGTTCCCCTGAGGAACAGGGGCAGGGACAACCGCTTGGCCCGGAACTGTCCGTAGATTGACTCTACAGTTTTTAGCAACATGGCCCACACGCTTACAGCGGTTGCAACGAAACTTCTCACAGCTGCCATAATGATGGAACCCACATTGATTGCACTCCGGCAGTTTCCCCGTGTACCCGTCTTGCCTCTGGCCCGAAGACGACCCCAAAGCCTCAGTCTTCCTCACCTGTTGCTGCGGTTGACCCGTACTTGCACTCTTCCCAGCACCATCCCACTTTCGCTTGTTGTCCGCAGGGGCTTTCACAGCAGCACCCCTCGGAGGTAGAACGCCCTCAGCAACCTTCATGTTGGTCAGCTTGTGAGCTGCCCGAACAGTGGCCAACATAGTAGTGTGATCAGCAGCGGCAACGAGTCCAGCAACCTCCGGCACTAACCCAGCAACGTAGTGCTCAATTCTCCGGTACTCCGGTGTAGCCAATCCGGGGCACATCACAGCTAACTCGTTGTGCCTAGCAGTAAACTCCTCGATCTCCGACCCAACCATCTTCAGATTCCAAAACTCATGCTCCAACTTCATAATCTCGTCTCTTGGGCAATACTCTGCCCTCAACATCTGAACAAACTCGAACCACGGCATAGCATTGGCCTCACCCAGACCAAGGTTCGCAGTGGTGGAGTTCCACCAGGTCAACGCATGTCCCTCCAGTGTAGCAGACGCATACTTGACGCGATCAGCGTCGGGACAGTTACACATAGCAAACACCGACTCAATCTTCTCTAACCACCGGAGCAGACCCACTGCACCTTCAGTCCCATTGAAGAAATGGGGCTTACAGTCCATAAACTTCTTGTAGGTGCACCCAGACTGCACCTGATTAGTGTTTCCCAGGGTCTGCTGAGCAGCCTGGAAAGCAGCCAACGCAACGTTCAACTGCTGCTGCAACATGTTCTCCAACTCCGCCTGAGTCATGGTGATGTTCCCACCACCTCGTCCACCGCCATTGCGACCCCCGCCGCCACCACGGCGTCCACCAGCACGTCCACCAGCGCGACCAGACATGTTCTACCAAACATGAGGTAAGATACTCAAAACCACCAACAGATCGAGCTACAAGTGACCAAACGAATTTAGAACATGGTTCCAGCATGACCATTAGTCCGAACACGAAGTCCACCAAGATTTTCATGCATTTCGATTTATGATTTCGTGTGCACCCGAAATAACAAATCGCTCTACATGGTCCTCTAGGCGTGCTCCTAGCTAGAACTTCAAATCACCCGATACACACATTCCTAAAAGAAACTGTTATCACACGAGGATCCCAAAGTGAACAGTCACTCAGGAGTGTACCAAGGTAAGAATAACAAAAGATGGATAACGTGATACTGTGTAATGAGGACACCGACACCCCGACAAGGTTAGTATGTTTACCAAATGACACGACTCGTAAATATGTGTGACCGTCTAATGTGTGTGATACTCGGCTATAGACTAGACTCTACATGCAGTCCTAGTTCACTATAACCATTGGCTCTGATACCAATCTGTCACACCCTCAGATTGCACGTGCGGGGTTTTTACCGCGAGGCGCGTGACACACCAGGATCCAAGTCAACGGTCACAATAAACGACACTATATGATACGTAAAACTGACATAAGTAAACCATTGAGTTTCGAAACCGTTCCAACACAGCGGAAGCATAATATGTATTACAACTCAAAATGAAATATAAAGTCTGAAATGTTTAGCAAAACGTGCATATGATTCCTAGACGCCGTGAGACTCCGTGCGCCTATCGACAGCTGCTACCTTAGCGACCTGAGACAAACATGCTAAAAACGTCAGCAAATAATGCCGGTGAGTTCACAGGTTTTTAAGTAAAACGTTTCACGAACTTTTGAAAGACCATCATGATACTACCGACCGATGAAAACACTCGTTAAATGTTTGAACTTCATAACGAACCTCCCAAACGAACTATCGCCCACCGAAGTTAACGAACTACCATCCCATGGTCAACGAACTGCATTACCATAGCTAACGAACTACCATCCCATGGTCAACGAACTACTATAACATAGCTAACGAACTACCACATAGAGGCTAACGAACTACCGCACCACGGCTAACGAACTACCGCACCACGGCTAACGAACTGCCACATACATAGGCCATATAATGCAGAACATAAATGAATACCTTGAACCCAAATGAACACTCCCAAAACGTAATGAATACATGAGTATCCAAAAACATAGTTGTCACGCCTTTTAGGAAAAACACATTTGACACACGTTAAAGAACACAACATGTTTTCTCCCCCGAAATCGTAAAACCAGTAAAAGAGTGGGGCCGTGAAACTCACCTTAGAGTGCGTCTTCTGATAACTAGAATTCCAACACGTGTATGATAATCCCAACTAATGGCAACCTATCAATGGGTTTACGTAAGTGTGATGACTATTAACCTAAAGGCTAACTAGTCCCCGATTGTCCAGATCTTGACTACGTATGTTAAAAAGTGTGTTTAAACGTCAACCGGACATCCCGGACCGACCCGACATCCCGTTGGTGACCCATTACATCAATTAGTCATGCACATAAGTTTAACACATAAGTTTCAAGCATAAAACACTTAGTTTGCATTAAAAATCTCATTTTAGGAATCGTAGGGTCAAATGTAACTTCGAGTTGTCGAATGAGGCTTTAAACGGTCGAATGTGGCTACATTCGCCCCTTTTCTCCCTCCTTCGCCCATTTGTAATACGTTCGACCATTTAGTAACCAGGTTCGACCCTGGAGTCCCTCCTTCGCACCATCGACTGGTCGAAGGAGGCCAGGTTCGCCCCTGTTGTGCAATTTTCCCCGAAAACGCTTCAAACACATTCAAAACGACTCAAAACATCATCAAACATAGCAGTCAAGCATGGATAACTTATCCCTACAAAACCCTACCGATTTTACACCAAAATCTAGTCGTTTTACAAGTTTCCCAAAATAGTAAATTATGGAGATGTCACATCATCATGCATGCAATCTTTACCCAATTAGGAAACTTTATGAAATCAATCAATAATCAACTTAATATACTCAGATTACCATGAATAATAAACCCCCCAATCATATCCTTAACACTATCATCATGAATAAGCCCTAGATCTAACCCAAAATCCCCAAAATGAACATAACATCATCAATAATCAATTGTAACCTATCTCAATCATAAATCATCATCAATAACACTCCTAGATCATTGTCATAACATCTATACAGCAATCAATCATCAAACAATGCATAACATCACATAAAACACCATTAACACATGTTATTTTGTATGAAAACTCATTGTTTATGAATAGGTTTTGTTTAGAAAGATATTAGGAAGGTTTTTATCCATGAAAACATGTTTGAATCAGATCTGGACTCTTGGGGTTTAATGAAAACGAATTGAAATGCTTTAAAAATGATTTAGAATGAAGAACACACCTTAGATCTTTGTGTAGAAGATGTTTGTAGGTTAGATTATAGAAAACAAGGGCAAAAACTCCTTCCCCAATGTTTAAAGTTGCTAGAGAGTGTTTTGAGACGGTTAGGGTTTGTGAAATGGTGAAAAATGACAAAGTGTGGTATTTATACTATGTCCACATTCGCCCCTTCTCAATGGGCGAATGAGCCTCCTTCGACCCTTCTCAGGGTCGAATGAGTCCTTCTGTGGTCGAAGGAAATCCTTTCCATCCCAGTTCCCAGGTTCGCCCCTTTACAAGGGTCGAACCAAAGCAATTTGTCTCCTTCGACCCTTCGAAGTGGTCGTACCAGAGCCCCTTTTTAACTAGTTTTCCAGTTTGTCGTGTTTAACGCATTCTAACACATCTTAACACACAAGCATGCATCCTTAGTCTATATTTACCACATTTAAGCACAGATAATCATTTACACATCATTTAAACACATCTATGTATATAATCCACCACACGACCCATAATCTACCCATATACTTAATTAGTTCATGTAATGTCACCAACAACGGAACCCGTACTAGTGTATTACCAAAACGACTCCCAATGATCCTCCAGATCATTGTACCCTGGACCATCCTAACTTGACCCGACTCAACTAACCCAGTTAAGTTTGTTTATAAACGTTTTTTGCTAAGGTAGACTTATGTGTTCATAAAGTGTTGACCCAAACATGTCGGGTGTCACCAAATCAACAAAGTTTCCAATTTTGTTCTTCCCACAATCAAGTCAAAAATAAGCAAAATCCCTAATTATAAAATTATGTGTGATTCAATCACACATTATACAACTCAACAAATATTAACAATTATGGGGAAATGAAGAAGGTTATATTTGAATATGTTGTTTACCTTGTAATGTCGTTCATCCTCTTCGCAACCCACCACCGAAACCGGCCCAACATCCAACACCACCGGTCACAGACACCGCACCAGACACCACACATCACTGTTTCAGGCAGGTTTCTTATCGTTTCCGATTTGCTGGCTGTATCTATCAGGTGTTTTTGTTCTGACAGAGAACGGAATGGTTTTGGTTTATAACTCTGGCCGCCGAACCTCTCCACCACATGGAAGCGAATAGAGTATGTTTGCTCTGAATTGGAAACCGGACGTGGAGCCGCGTTGGAGCACAAGACCTTGCATAATCCAGTCCGGATGGGTGTGGTTGGGGACTACAGATACAAACATTACTTTACAATATATTTTAATACAAAAGTGGAATGTAAGGTGATAAATGCAATACTCTCTCAAGTATTTTGTCGTCACCTTGTGTGCTTGAATGATTTTGACTCTAGAGCTCCATAAGCTCCAATGAAGCTTCACTGTCCAAATCCCGAGCAGACTGCGTTTCCACTGAAATAAGCTTCACTGCACTATTAGTAAATAACATTTCTAATACATGTAACGAAGTAAATGCATGGTGTTCCAAATTATAACATTTCTAATACATGTAACGAAGTAAATCAGAGTTCAAAAGTATCAATTGATTGATCTTGATCGAGCTTCAGCTTCAAAATAAAGTCTCGATAGATTATATGAATATAAAAGACAAAAGGAGAATTATGTGATAATAATAGTTCCCATGACCCATAATCAAGAAAATGAAACCACAAAAACTTCAAAGCCTTAATTTTGAAATTATGTGTGATCAGAGTTACCAGTTTCAAAAAAGTCAATGACATTATGTTCACTAAGACATATACACAAACACCTGGTGGGCGTCAATGTTTTAGTAGCGGGAAATAGTATCCATGTACATATTTCTCTAACCTAATCAACTTAAATGTTGAAATTAACAAATACAAACTAGTTTGAAGATATTGGGTACTTACAACTGCTTGTTCAAACTTAAATAGCTGTGTAGCATTCAAACCACTTACGGTAAACTCAGAGCTTTCAACGGAGTTCATACTTTGCAATACGATAATCGCCACAAAAAAGTCGAGGCCGGAGAAGAAATTGTTACTTTCTGATGATGATGGGTTGGGCAGCGATGGTGTTTTATAAAATTGTATTTTTTTATTTTTATTTTTTTAGTTTTAAAATAAACTAGTCGTATTATTAAACGCGCGTTGCGCGTTTTAGAAGATGAAGAAGTAGTCATAGGTTTGATACAAAATATTATTATTTTACAAAATGTACAAAACATGTTTACTGGCATCTTGATAGGTAGCTAGTTGTTGTATTTAGTTGATGTGGTACTTTTCTTTTTTGGTGCTTATCTTTACTTTGTGGTCAACAATCTTTCCTTCATCAGCCTTTACAACAGCCTTTAATATAGTTGTAAAAGAATCATTAGAACAGGGAAATGGGAGACTGTAACAGTATCGAATGTATAAAGAAGTCATAAATGGGTTGTTACCTGTACATCCACAAAAAGAAATGAACTTCATTGTTTCTAAAACCTGGTATCCGTTTTTGTAAAATGCGGATATCAATAGCTGGTGCGTCTTCTTCTGGTCTAAGTGCGAATATTCCTGGTGACGCCATTTCCCAAAACCCGCATTTAATTGTGCAAAGTAAGAGTCGTAGTTATATATACATTGTTGTTACAGTGTTTAGACCTGTGTGGCGTTAATCTCATGCAGCAAATCCTTGTAAACGATATTTAGAGTTGTGTTGTTGGAAGGCGTACAGTTTGTAGTTAGTATTTTAAGGGAGTTTGGAGATGTTGCACGTGACAGCGCAACATAGAGTTGTCCATGGGCAAAAATTGGTTCAGGTAGATATACGCCCACCTTTTTAAGTGACTGACCTTGACTTTTATTTATTGTCATCGCATAGCAAACTTTAACCGGGAATTGGCGCCTAGTAAAAACAAAAGGAAGGTCCTTGGAGTTGTGTACAAAGTTAATACGTGGAATATAAACTCTATGACCGATTGAGGTCCCGGTTATTACCCTAGCTTCAATGACTCGCGGCAGTAGTTGGGAAACTAATAGTCTAGTGCCGTTACACATTCCATTTTTTGGGTCCATGTTGCGCACTAACATGATAGGGCAGTTTTGTTTAAGTTTCAAACAGTGACCTGGAATACCACTGAAATTAAGCATATTTACGTATTCAACAGGGTACATGGCATCAGTATCTGCGCCGTTTTTGGAATGAGGAACCACTGAATCTGTACTAAGGTATGTAGTGTAGTCGCCAGGCGCAGTTTCTTGGACTAAACTGTTTAGCTCCTCAACAGTTTCATTCTTTGGGCAAAGAAGAGCCCGTTCTGCAATTGTGGCTGGTGTCAGGTTGTACAAGATGTTGTCGTCATAGATGAATTGTATCAGATCATGAAGTCCGTGTGTAGATGCGTTTAAAAGGTATTCAGGTAGGATTTGAATTTGCATGACATCTGGATGCGCTGGATCTAAAGGTATACCCTCTTCGCCATCCCCAGTTTTTAGCAGCCATGTCGAAAATCTTTCAAGATGTTGTCCGTCATCTGATGCGCTAGCAGCAGTTGTGACACGCATATTTTTAGTAAGTTTGTAAACATGTAGATACTTCCAAAGGTAAGACCTTGGAAGGGAAGAGGCGATAATTTCGTTCTTTGTGCACCTCGGCTTGACTGGTAAGGTTTGACGAAAATCACCGCCTAGCAAAATTGATTTCCCACCAAAAGGTAGTGACATATTTCCTGTGAGATCTTGAAGAGTTTTATCTAGAGACTCGAAACATCTACAATCACTCATCGGCGCCTCATCCCAGATTATAAGGCTGGTCTCTAATAAAAGTTGGCAGAGATTTGTCTTCTTTTTAATATGGCACACAGACTCTTCAGTGAGTTCAATGGGTATTTTAAAGCGTGAGTGCGCTGTACGGCCTGCAGGAAGCAACAATGAGGCGATACCAGAGGCTGCAACAGCAAGCACTATTTCACCACAGGATCTAAGGGCAGAGATTAATGTTCTCCATAAATATGTCTTGCCTGTTCCCCCATGACCGTAAATAAATAGGAGAACCTGAGACGATGTTCTAATTGAGTCAATGACAACGTTGTATATAGCAAGCTGGTCTGGGTGAAGGTTGGCGTGAAGTTGTTCGTGTTCTATTTGTAGTACATCTCTGTTATAATTTTTCTCTTCAAGCAGCAAGGTATTTCCCAACATTGAAATTGTGGATGTGTCTGGCAAAGGTAACCCGAAATCAGCTAAGGTATGTGGAGTGGAAGCTGAGTTTAAAGTTGTTTCAAGTTCATGAAGAACATACTGTTTTAAATCGTTTTCGTTCAACAAACCCAGGCTGCCAGGTACCAGACATCTTACCTGGTAACTGACATCGTCGGACATACACTTCCAGTTCTCTTCCCATAAGGTAACAGGATTAGACACATCAAAATAGAGAAGTAAATAAATGAAAAGTGATCTGAGTTCTTTAGGAGTTGCCCATTCAGCTGCCTCGCAAATTGCATTAGCCCACTCTTGATCATTTCCTAGCAAACCTAACTTTTCACACGCTTCCCTGAACGTTGGCAGAACAGTTCCAGCGACGGTTCTGACATCAGAAAAGGAACAACACCCTCTCTGATAGTTAAGCAAAATCCGTAGATAAAATAGCTCTCCGCATGTAGGATGTACATATGCAAGTCTGCCTACAGGAGGGGTCCTTTTTGACACACGTGCCTGCCACTTTTTCTTGCTAGGTAGCCAACAATATTTTGTTAAATAGTCTACATAACGGAGAGCTCGGCCTGGCATAGCTGAGGAACTTGCAGTGGCTAACTCTTTTTGATTGTTAGCAAACCATTCTGTTAATGTTGTTTTCGCAACATCTGAATTGCTGGCAAGCTCTGTGAGCTGTGCAGACCGCCTGAAGGTGATGTTTTGTTTTCCCTCCATATGAACAGCTAATATTTGGACAGCTGGATTTCTATGATTTATAGGGAAACTTAGTATCCTCCAACAGGCCTCGTGAGGACATATAAAGCGAGCGTCAATGTAGTTGCAAATTTCATCACAGTGACGTTAGCGGTGTTGGGTACATCAGAGGAGGTGTTAGTGGTTTGAGATAAAGAAAACTGTATTCTGTCAGCACCTTTGGAGATGTATTTAAACAAATACTTAATCAGCATTGACCAGCCACAATACTCGACATTAATGTGAGCATCAAAGCGCAACAACAGATTAACGTTGTAAGGCACAACAAAGCCGTTGTCAAGGGGTATGCCATTTTTTAGGAAAGGATGGCCATCGAAGCACCTTTTATAATGTACATAACCAGCGTTGTCAAAACGTGTTGCATGCTCGTATGGCTTTGGGTATTTTTTTGTACAAGTACCATCTTTCATGCACGGTGAGGTAAGCCTTGCTAAGCCACATGGTCCGTGCAACATAAAATCACAGACAATTCTGTACAAAAAAGGCTGGTTTATAGGATCTGGAAGTTCAGCTGAAATGTACTGATCAATTTGCTGGGGGGTACGGACACAAAACGCACTTGAAACCCATAAAAGAGTATGACAATGCGGTAGGCCTCTCTTTTGGAATTCAATAGTATACAAATCTGGAAAATAAAGATAACAGTAAGTTATAAATATGTTTATGAAATGTTATTAATAACCTTTCTACGTTTTCAAAGTAACGTGAAAACCTGCAGTAACAGTCCCGAATGGTTTGCCAGTCCTCAAATATTGGATGAAAGGCCGAACTTTCATCTGGAAAACCCTAGCAATGATATCAGGTCGGTCTTGCGGGGTATGCATGCCAGAACGGCTAATCTCCCTGACAATCTCAGGCCAACGAACGTTACATGTGAAAGTTATGAAGTACTGAGGATTACCGTAGACACGGCATAGGGCAAGGGCGTCTTGATAATGTTTATACATGTATCTTGGGCCACCAATAAACAATGCAGGCAGGTAGACACGCTTACCTACATCGCCACCTTCAGTGTCACCCCTAGAAATGGCGTCGTGTACACCTTCTAGAAACTCACAACGTAATTCAGGTTGATTTTTACGTATGTAATCAAGACGGCAATGCTCGATGCAAATGTACGCATCTACCAGGTATTGCTGGAATAACCTTGATGCTTTCAGTAGGTGTGTGTAAACATCCGCGCGATCATGTATTTGATAACTGTAGAACATCATTGGAGTAAGGTTATCATCATCAGAGGATGTAACGTCAATACCCTCTTCCCCCACATCCTCCGTGGTAGTGGTAGCATCGCCTAGTAAGCGTAGTTCAGGCGACCAACCTTGTTCGCCACGTGGAAATAGTAACGGGTACTGAAGAGGCATGTAAGACGCATGCAGATTACTAACCCTATGGGGTGTGTCATCCTTGCTTCTGATGATAACATCAAAATCCTTGGAGGCAAAGCTTTCATCTCGCACGATTGCACCAAGAGTGTTTGCTGCAGGGGTAGTATAACGACGATCGGCGACACGACTATATAGTTTTATAGTAAAGTTTGGAACCTGTGGATGTAAACACATTTCAGAGGCTGACTTGAATAACCGGACGTACTGATTAACTTCTGACAACATGCAGGAAATAGTCTCGACAATTTCTGGCCGAAGATTATCAGTGTCACCACCGGCGAAAAAACGAAGTCTGTTCTCAACCTCATTGGCCGTGTCAAAGATGTACATCTGTAAAAACCGGGGTGGCCTACCTGGTGGAGGACACAAATGTCACACCCTCAAATTCCACGTGCGGGGTTTTACCGCGAGGCGCGTGACACACCAGGATCTCAGTCAACGATCACAATAAACATATAACAAACATGCATTCAAGATTATATTTAAAACCAAAATATAATGCTTTGAGCTGTAAACCAGCAGCGGAAGCATTCTTGTTTACAACCAAAAGACATATCATTGTTTACAAAGACATTGTTTAATATGTTTCAAAATAATAGACGCCGTGCATGACCTCGTGCGCCTAGTCCGATAACCGCTACCTTAGCGACCTGAGAAAACATGCCAAAAATGTCAACATATAATGCTGGTGAGTTCACAGGTTTTCTTTTATAAAGTGTTGTCACAAGTTTTACAAAGATCATTCCCGTTAATACTATGTCATGAGAACGTTAGCTAGACGTTAAGTGTTTTTACTACTACGGTTGGGAACCCATTACTAAACGTGTCCAAAAGTTGATACCAGCCCAGATTGACTGGGCTACCGATGCCTCGGTAACCCGATAGGTAGAGACAATATGCACCCGCCCGGCCCCGCCGTCGAGTGGGGTTTGTGAGGCCCAATAGATCTATCCACATTTCCCTCGTTGTGCGTGCCAGCACATTCATGGTTTCCCCCTGGGACTTTCCATAAAAGCCGTATAGTAACATAAAGTGCCCATAGTATAGCATGACCTTTAAATAGTTCGTACAAAGCATGTTTCTCCCCCAAAAGCAAAACAGTAAAAGTGGGGCTGTGAAACTCACCTTGGTTTGCGTTACTTGAAAATCGTTAAATGATTATGTTATGATAGCCCCAGATAGCGGCGACCTATCATAAGATGCGTATAAGTATTGGACTAATAACCCGCAGGCTAACTAGTCCCCGAATGTCCAGACCGTGACCTTAAACGTTTGAAAACACCTTTAACTGTTAGACCGACCGTGCCAGACAAGACCCGACGTCCCATTGGTGACCCGACATCCCACGTGTTGGGTAAATGCAAGTCATCATGCAACATATGCAATTAAACACTTAGCACGCGCAACAATTCACCTAGTCTAGCATAATGTCCAATTAACGCATAAACAGGTCCGAACACGTCTTACTAAGTCATTGGGTGTATCCCGGGGTTCCTAACATGTTCCTAGGTGTCAAATCGTGTTCCGGGATGTCAAAACGCGTTCACGACAGCAGTGCATGCGATTAGGAAGGTTGCACGCGAGTAGGCATCAGCCTACAGGCGATTAGGGCCTAATCGCATGAAGTATGAGGCGATTAGGGTCCTAATCGCCCCAATTGTCTGCATACTCGCATGGCCTCAGGCGATTAGGGTGCCTAATCGCCTGTTGCTGCTGTGTAACGAATTTTCGCGCGTTAAACCCTCCAAATCAGATCCGAAACGTGCAACAACACCCAATATCAAACCTAAATCATTTACCAACCCATTTCAAGCAAAAACCCCCAACATATCACTGATCTAGCATGTTCTATGCAATTATTTCCTAAAATGGCAAAGTACTAGGTTTCTTCTACCAACCTTATCTTTCCTTAAATGGAAATAATCAGATTTCAAACTCTACAACATGTAACTCATAAAATCTCTGATCTAACACCTTCCTAGTGTGAATCCTAACAACATTGCATCAACAATCACACCATAATCATCCTAAATCCTCAAGAACATACAAATGGGTCAAAATATGCATTTTCTTCAATACACCATAATAATGGCTAAGATCCTAAGACAACCTTCCTAATGACCTCTACATAACAGAAGTACAATCATATCTTGAAAACATTCATGTTAAAATCACCAATAAGACCAACATATGCATGTAAACTTCACATATAACAAGCATTAAGGTGTAAACTTGGTTTAAGACTCTTTTGAAAGGTTTTTAAAGACACATTTGGTAAAACAAGGTCTGGAACTTTGGGGAACTCAAAATAACAACTTTACAAAGGTTAGGGATGAAGAACACACCTTGGATTTTGCTAAAGAAAGGTGTGTAAGCTTGGGGATGGTGATTTTTGTAGCAAAATGAGTTCCAGAGGTGTTCTAAGGTGTGTGGGCGACTTGGGAGCAGCTAGGGTTGTTCTAGAGGTGTTTGGGGAGTTAAGGGTTCTATTTATAGGTGTTTTGACCCGAGCCCTGCTGTATACGCGATTAGGAGCCCAGATCAGGCGAGTAGGGGCCTGATCGCTCCACTGTTCACGCGATCAGCCACCTACTCGCGAGTAGGGGCCCTAATCGCCACTATTCACGCGATTGGCCACCTACTCGCCCCATTCCCTTTGTACTCGTGTACTGTTCACGCGATTAGGAGTCCCCCCAGGCTCCTAATCGCCTATAAGGTGCTGGAATGGGTTTTTGGCGCGTTAAACACTATTTTAACATATTTAAACACGTATTCACATACCGATAAGTCACATAATGATTCCAAACATATAATGCATGATATCCAACACGTTTACATCCGTTCACCAATTCCCGGGACTCGAGACTCGTGTGTGCGTTAGACCCGGCGATTCCACGAATCGCCGATCCTTGTACCCATAGTTATGGACCGACTCCCGATGACCCCGCGGATCATCATAACGACTCCCGATGATTCCCAGAATCATCATACCGACTCGACTGACCCCGTTAAGGACGTGATATGCATGACTCGCTAAGGTAGACTTACTAGTTTAGTCAACGTTACTAACCTGAGTTTGCCGGGTGTCACATCATCCCCCTGTTGAAAGAATTTTCGTCCCGAAAATTGCCCAAGGCCAAAAAGGAAGAGACGAAAGAGAAGAAAAATTTTCCGGTTGCCACATCATCCCCCTGTTGAAAGGAATCTCGACCCGAGATTCATTCAGCTTCAGCAGAGACATGTCTTGATTCGAACGCGCGCTTAGGAAATAAATGGGGATACTTAGCCTTCATTTGATCTTCCCGTTCCCACGTGAACTCCGGTCCACGATTAGAGTTCCAACGGACTTTAACGATGCGGATTTTACTCCGGCGAAGGCTACGGATTTTATAGTCAAGAATTTCAACCGGTTCCTCCACGATACGCAGACGATCATCCACCTTGATCTCTTCGAGAGGAACAACCAAAGATTCATCCGCCAAGCACTTCTTCAGATTAGAAACATGGAAGACATTATGAACATTACTGAGCTCAGCCGGCAGATCAAGCCTGTATGCTACCGGCCCAATCCGTTCCAGGATCGCGAACGGTCCCACATACCGAGGATTCAATTTGCCCCGCTTCCCAAAACGTATAACGCCCTTCCACGGAGATACCTTCAACAAAACCCTGTCGCCAACCTCAAACTCCAAAGGCTTGCGACGACGATCGGCATAGCTCTTTTGACGATCCCGAGCTGCTGCCATGCGGTTGCGGATTTGTACGATCTTTTCGGAAGTCTCGTACACAAGTTCCGGGCCGGTAAGTTGACTCTCACCCACCTCGGCCCAACAAAGAGGAGACCGGCATTTCCGCCCGTAAAGAGCCTCGAACGGAGCTGCCTTGATGCTAGAATGGTAACTGTTGTTGTAGGAGAATTCCACCAACGGTAAATGACTCTCCCACCCCTTGCCAAAATCGATCACACATGCCCGAAGCATGTCTTCTAGCGTTTGGATTGTCCGCTCACTTTGACCGTCAGTTTGCGGATGATACGCTGTGCTCATGTCCAACTGAGTACCCAGAGCCTTATGCAAAGACTTCCAGAAGTTAGAGGCGAACCGAGGATCACGATCAGAAATAATAGAGACAGGCACCCCGTGCCGAGAGACCACTTCCTTGAGATATAACCGTGCCAGGCGCTCGAGACCATCGGTCTCTTTGATAGCGAGGAAGTGCGCAGACTTTGTCAACCTATCGACAATTACCCAGATCATGTCACAACCACTGGGCGATTTCGGGAGTTTGGTCACAAAGTCCATCGTAATCCGCTCCCACTTCCACTCGGGGATTTCAGGCTGTTGCAGAAGGCCGGATGGCTTTTGATATTCGACCTTGACCTTGGCACAGGTCAGGCACTTGCTCACGTACGAAGCCACGTCCGCCTTCATGTTCGGCCACCAATAAAGTATCTTTAGGTCTTGATACATCTTATCGGAGCCAGGGTGAATAGAGTACCGGGACTTGTGAGCTTCATCAAGAACGAGCTCCCGCAAGCCCCCAAATAAAGGAACCCAAATACGTTCAGCGAAGTAGCGTAACCCATCGGACCTGAGTTCAAGGTGACTATCAGCACCATGCATGGTTTCAGCTTTAAGGTTTTCCTCCTTCAAAGCTTCTTGCTACGCTGAACGGATTCGATCAGGTAAGCCGGAATGGATAGTGAGCTGAAGAGCCCGAACACGACGAGGTTTAGCCGTTTCCTTCCTGCTCAAGGCGTCTGCGACCACATTCGCCTTGCCAGGATGGTATTTGATAGCGCACTCGTAGTCGTTAAGAAGCTCGACCCAACGACGCTGTCTTATGTTCAACACCTTCTGATCAAAGATATGCTGGAGGCTCTTGTGATCGGTGTAAATAGTGCATTTGGTACCGTACAAGTAATGCCTCCAAATCTTTAAAGCAAAGACCACCGCACCCAATTCCAGATCATGGGTGGGGTAGTTCTTCTCATGAACTTTAAGTTGACGAGAAGCGTAGGCGATGACCTTCTCGCGCTGCATCAGTACACAACCAAGACCCCGGATAGAAGCGTCACAATAAACCACAAAATCGTCTGTGCCCTCAGGCAAGGACAAGATAGGAGCAGAACAGAGTTTAGCCTTTAACATCTGGAAGGCTGACTCCTGAGAATCACCCCAGTCGAACTTCCGGTCCTTCTGGGTAAGCGAGGTGAGGGGTTGAGCGATCTTCGAAAATCCCTCAATAAAACGACGGTAATAACCTGCAAGGCCTAGGAATTGCCGCACCTCAGATGGCGTCTTTGGTGCTTCCCAGTCTTTAATGGCTTCAATCTTTGCTGGGTCAACGTGAATTCCTTTCTCATTAAAGACATGACCAAGGAATTGAACTTCACGCAACCAGAAGCTACACTTAGAAAACTTAGCGTACAGCTGTTCCCGCCTCAGAAGTTCCAAAACAAGACGTAAGTGTTCCTGGTGGTCCACCTCGTTCTTGGAATAGACTAAAATATCATCAATGAAGACAATCACGAACTTATCAAGATAAGGCTTGCAAACACGGTTCATCAGATCCATAAAGATGGCAGGTGCGTTGGTGAGACCAAAAGGCATGACCAAGAATTCGAAATGGCCATAGCGAGTTCGAAAGGCGGTCTTCGGAATGTCAGCTTCTTGAACCCTCAACTGATGGTACCCCGACCTCAAATCAATCTTCGAATAGAAACTAGAGCCCTGAAGCTGGTCAAATAAGTCATCGATGCGAGGAAGAGGATAGCGATTCTTGATGGTAACCTTATTCAACTCCCGGTAGTCGATACACATCCGCAGGCTTCCGTCCTTCTTCTTGACAAACAAAATAGGGGCTCCCCACGGGGACGAACTAGGTCGAATGAAACCCTTCTCTAACAGCTCCTGCAACTGGTTCGATAATTCCTGCATCTCGGGAGGTGCAAGACGATAAGGGGCACGAGCAATAGGGGCCGCACCCGGAGCAAGTTCAATACCAAATTCGACCTGGCGATAAGGAGGAAGACCAGGTAAGTCTTCAGGAAATACATCGGGAAAGTCACGGACAACAGGAATATCTTCAATCTTCTTCTCTTCCTCAGACGAAACCGAAACAAGTGCCAGAATGGCAGAATACCCCTTCCGAAGATACTTATAGGCTTTCATACACGAAATGATACTCAACGGGACCCCGCTCTTCTCACCGTGCACCAACAGAATTTCTCCATCAGGGAGAGGAAGTCGAATGACTTTATCAAAACAAACGATCTCGGCATGATACAGGGACAACCAATCCATACCCACGACAACATCGAAACTACCCAAGGACACCGGCATAAGATCAATAGGGAAAGAGTAACCCGACAACTCAAGGCGACACTCCCTAAGGACGTGCGTCGCCTCAACTTTCTTACCATCAGCCAATTCTATCAAGTACTTAGCCTCTAAAGGTGTAGGTACCCTATCAAGCAATTGACTAAACCCAAGAGATATAAAACTCTTATCGGCGCCAGAATCGAATAAAACCGTAGCATAGCGATTATCGAGGAGAAACGTACCAGTAACAGTGTCGGGGTCTTGTCGAGCACCACTCGAACCAATCACGAAGGCGCGAGCATTCCTGCCTCCGCCTCCATTGTTTCCATTTCCCGCCCCATTCTTCCCGGCTTCACCCTGCTTCAACTTGGGGCATTCCTGCTTGTAGTGACCAAGTTCACCACAATTGTAGCACCCCTGTTTGCCCTGATTTCCCTGGGGAGCAGCGACAGGAGGAGCCGGAGTAGGTGTAGCAGGAGGGTTCCGGTTACCCTGAAGATTAACCCTGCAATCCTTTGCCTGGTGCCCAAGCTTATGGCACCTGTGGCAACGGTTCCGGTCCTCGCAACGACCGTTGTGGTGAAATCCACACTGGTCACATTTCGGCTTCTTCCCAATATAACCCCCTGGTTTCTGCTCAGACGATGATCCCCCAACATCAGACTTCTTTACCTGCTGAGGCTGAGCCAAGCTCGAGCCTTTCCCCACAGCTTCCCACTTCCGTTTGTTACCATCAGAAGTCTTCACAGTAGCGCCTCGAGGAGGCAAGACTCCTTCAGTCACCTTCATGTTGGTCAGCCTGTGAGCCGACCGAACTACCTCAGAATAAACAGTGAGATTACCTGCAACAACTAACCCAGCAATCTCCGGTACCAACCCAGCGACGTAATGCTCAATCCTTCGATATTCAGGTGTGTGCAGATCGGGGCACAACACCGCCAACTCATTGTGCCTAGCAGTATAAGCTTCAATCTCGGAACCCACCATCTTATGGTTCCAGACTTCATGCTCGAGCTTCTGGATCTCATCCCTCGGGCAATACTCATTTTTCAGTAACTGAATGAATTCTGCCCAGGGCATGGCGTGGGCTTCCCCAATGCCCATAGTCTGGGTGGTGGAGTTCCACCAAGTCAAGGCTTGACCCTCCAGGGTCGCAGAAGCATATTTCACCCGGTCGCCCTCCGGGCAGTTGCACATCGAGAAAACAGATTCGATTTTCTCCAACCATCGGAGCAGTCCCACTGCCCCTTCAGTGCCGCTAAAGTTGTGGGGCTTACAGTCCATAAACTTTTTATAGGAACACTGGGATGGAGGAGGATTGACAGCACCACCTGGAACAGACACGCAGATGAGTATCAAGAAAAGGTAAAGTACCCCAGAACGAGGTAGAATAGGTGAGAATCGACGTACCACCCATAGCATTATGAGCGGCTTGGAATGCAGCCAAAGCAATATTCACGTGCTGCTGCGTCAGATTATCCAGCTCAGCTTGGGTCATATTAATGTTCCCGCGGCCACCGCCGCCACCACGGCCGCCAGCACGACCGCCAGCACGGCCGCCCCTGCGACCTCCACGAGCTCCCGACATCTTCTGTCACAACATGAAACAAAAGATTTAGGCTTGCCCGTGGTATAACCCATTAGGAATTTCAAGAAATTAGACCGGGCCCAGCTCGGGTCCATCCGTCCAAGCCCAAAGTCCGCCAGGGATCCCATGCATCACAGTTTATGATCTCGTGTGCACCCGACATGATAAACTGTTCCACATGGTCCTCCAGGCGCGCTTTAAGTTTGAAGTTCAAGTCACCGAACACTAGCGCCCAATCATGGTATTATCATAAGTATAAGTACAAGATAGTATGCATAAGAACGGGCGTGTTCATTAGGGCATAGGAGGGAGATGTCCAAATCTCTGGACAGATCTCAAGAGTACGCCGAAGCTACCCCAATGTACACCGCCGTCAAGAAAGTTCAATAGTATATCGTTCGCCATCGAATCATAGTAAGGATGAGTCAAGAAATAGGATGATAAAGAGTAAATAGATGATGTAGCGTAGTAGACGATGACACCGACACCCCGACAAGTCATATTGTTACCCACTTGCTAAGACTCGACTAATTGTGACCGTCTAGTGTGTGCGACTCAGTTATAGACTAGACTCTACATGCAGTCTCAGTTCACTATAACCGTTGGCTCTGATACCAATCTGTCACACCCTCAAATTCCACGTGCGGGGTTTTACCGCGAGGCGCGTGACACACCAGGATCTCAGTCAACGATCACAATAAACATATAACAAACATGCATTCAAGATTATATTTAAAACCAAAATATAATGCTTTGAGCTGTAAACCAGCAGCGGAAGCATTCTTGTTTACAACCAAAAGACATATCATTGTTTACAAAGACATTGTTTAATATGTTTCAAAATAATAGACGCCGTGCATGACCTCGTGCGCCTAGTCCGATAACCGCTACCTTAGCGACCTGAGAAAACATGCCAAAAATGTCAACATATAATGCTGGTGAGTTCACAGGTTTTCTTTTATAAAGTGTTGTCACAAGTTTTACAAAGATCATTCCCGTTAATACTATGTCATGAGAACGTTAGCTAGACGTTAAGTGTTTTTACTACTACGGTTGGGAACCCATTACTAAACGTGTCCAAAAGTTGATACCAGCCCAGATTGACTGGGCTACCGATGCCTCGGTAACCCGATAGGTAGAGACAATATGCACCCGCCCCCCCGCCGTCGAGTGGGGTTTGTGAGGCCCAATAGATCTATCCACATTTCCCTCGTTGTGCGTGCCAGCACATTCATGGTTTCCCCCTGGGACTTTCCATAAAAGCCGTATAGTAACATAAAGTGCCCATAGTATAGCATGACCTTTAAATAGTTCGTACAAAGCATGTTTCTCCCCCAAAAGCAAAACAGTAAAAGTGGGGCTGTGAAACTCACCTTGGTTTGCGTTACTTGAAAATCGTTAAATGATTATGTTATGATAGCCCCAGATAGCGGCGACCTATCATAAGATGCGTATAAGTATTGGACTAATAACCCGCAGGCTAACTAGTCCCCGAATGTCCAGACCGTGACCTTAAACGTTTGAAAACACCTTTAACTGTTAGACCGACCGTGCCAGACAAGACCCGACGTCCCATTGGTGACCCGACATCCCACGTGTTGGGTAAATGCAAGTCATCATGCAACATATGCAATTAAACACTTAGCACGCGCAACAATTCACCTAGTCTAGCATAATGTCCAATTAACGCATAAACAGGTCCGAACACGTCTTACTAAGTCATTGGGTGTATCCCGGGGTTCCTAACATGTTCCTAGGTGTCAAATCGTGTTCCGGGATGTCAAAACGCGTTCACGACAGCAGTGCATGCGATTAGGAAGGTTGCACGCGAGTAGGCATCAGCCTACAGGCGATTAGGGCCTAATCGCATGAAGTATGAGGCGATTAGGGTCCTAATCGCCCCAATTGTCTGCATACTCGCATGGCCTCAGGCGATTAGGGTGCCTAATCGCCTGTTGCTGCTGTGTAACGAATTTTCGCGCGTTAAACCCTCCAAATCAGATCCGAAACGTGCAACAACACCCAATATCAAACCTAAATCATTTACCAACCCATTTCAAGCAAAAACCCCCAACATATCACTGATCTAGCATGTTCTATGCAATTATTTCCTAAAATGGCAAAGTACTAGGTTTCTTCTACCAACCTTATCTTTCCTTAAATGGAAATAATCAGATTTCAAACTCTACAACATGTAACTCATAAAATCTCTGATCTAACACCTTCCTAGTGTGAATCCTAACAACATTGCATCAACAATCACACCATAATCATCCTAAATCCTCAAGAACATACAAATGGGTCAAAATATGCATTTTCTTCAATACACCATAATAATGGCTAAGATCCTAAGACAACCTTCCTAATGACCTCTACATAACAGAAGTACAATCATATCTTGAAAACATTCATGTTAAAATCACCAATAAGACCAACATATGCATGTAAACTTCACATATAACAAGCATTAAGGTGTAAACTTGGTTTAAGACTCTTTTGAAAGGTTTTTAAAGACACATTTGGTAAAACAAGGTCTGGAACTTTGGGGGAACTCAAAATAACAACTTTACAAAGGTTAGGGATGAAGAACACACCTTGGATTTTGCTAAAGAAAGGTGTGTAAGCTTGGGGATGGTGATTTTTGTAGCAAAATGAGTTCCAGAGGTGTTCTAAGGTGTGTGGGCGACTTGGGAGCAGCTAGGGTTGTTCTAGAGGTGTTTGGGGAGTTAAGGGTTCTATTTATAGGTGTTTTGACCCGAGCCCTGCTGTATACGCGATTAGGAGCCCAGATCAGGCGAGTAGGGGCCTGATCGCTCCACTGTTCACGCGATCAGCCACCTACTCGCGAGTAGGGGCCCTAATCGCCACTATTCACGCGATTGGCCACCTACTCGCCCCATTCCCTTTGTACTCGTGTACTGTTCACGCGATTAGGAGTCCCCCCAGGCTCCTAATCGCCTATAAGGTGCTGGAATGGGTTTTTGGCGCGTTAAACACTATTTTAACATATTTAAACACGTATTCACATACCGATAAGTCACATAATGATTCCAAACATATAATGCATGATATCCAACACGTTTACATCCGTTCACCAATTCCCGGGACTCGAGACTCGTGTGTGCGTTAGACCCGGCGATTCCACGAATCGCCGATCCTTGTACCCATAGTTATGGACCGACTCCCGATGACCCCGCGGATCATCATAACGACTCCCGATGATTCCCAGAATCATCATACCGACTCGACTGACCCCGTTAAGGACGTGATATGCATGACTCGCTAAGGTAGACTTACTAGTTTAGTCAACGTTACTAACCTGAGTTTGCCGGGTGTCACACAAAGATCCAAGCCAGTGTGAGACTTGCCCAGCAACCTTAAACACATAAGGGCCGTTACTGTTGTTAATAGCCTCGTCAACAGTAGCACCGAAAGACATCATGGAAAACATAGAGTTATATGCACGAACATTATGTAAGAAAGTCTTATCTAAGAATAAAGCTTTCAAGACAGTTGGAGGATCAGTAGGGTACGGTAAAACAACTCTCCCACCCCTGCAACACTTGTTGTACCTGGGGGAACACTTAATGGAGAAGATGTTAAACGCTCGCGTAGCCAGAACAACGCCCCACAAAATTCACAAACCTCGGTACATGTTCCCAGGTCCACATACTCAGGCGGCTGCAAGTAAGCGGGGGAGTTGACCGCAGTAACATCCATACCAACGGATTGCGCAGCAGGTGAAGAGATGCAGCTGGAGCGCAACATTGATGCGCGATAGGATGACTGGCGCTGCGAGGGACCTCCAACGCGCGAAGAGGAAGCCGAAGATGATGCGGTATCTGCACCATCAGTCGGTAAGTGCGGGCGTTTAGCACGCGGCTCCTAAAACAGTATACAGGTGTCAACCCAAGGCCAACAACAATGAACATAGTAGATTAAAGGTCAAGTAGAGGTAATACAACTGTGGGAAAACGAAAAACACAGGTAATCAATAATACATTGTAGGGGAAGAAATGCGTACCAACATTGGCTGAAGAATAAAGTTTTGCGGCTCAAACTTTGCGCGCAGGCAAACTGGAAAAAAAATTGTATGTTAGATAATGTAAAAGGTGGTACAAAACATTAAATTCTCGTTGGCTTCTATTCCTAAGCACCAAAAACAAAAGGTAAGGTTCTTTATTAATTGAAGTCTTTGCTGAATTATGTATATATTTAACAATTATAATTAGTAGGTTAAATAATTAGTTGGTTAAATTAGGTATAGTACAACGTAGCAAAAGGGGAAAAGAAGAAGTTAGAAAAGCACAGGTATAAGTCGGAGCAATTTGGAGGCACAATTGATAGAAACAAAAGTAGAAAGCAAAACTTATGTGAGGAAAAATTAGAAGGAAACCTAGAGCAGAGAGTAGAAGACAGAAGCTCAACAAAAGTGCAGAAGTGTAAGAGTGAAGATATAAAAGGGGAGGAAGACACGTCAAAAGGTAAAGATGACGTGGCAATAGGGTGCGCAAGTTAGTATGAAGCACTATTCAAATCATGGTTGTTAAATATATAGATAATGGATGGTCATGGCTGATCGAGCCTCAAATCAGGCAGCATAAGAAGAAAGAAAGATATCTACGTGTCAAGCAAAGTTCACCAACACCTAAAATAACCAATAACAAACCACCAAGAATAAAAACAATATTCATCCCTGATATTAATAGATACGATGATTGTGATTATTTTTAGTTTTAAAATAACTAGATGGTCATGGTCGATCCGGGGACGAGCCCCACACCGGGCAACCTAAGAAGGAAGAAAGATATCAACGTGTGTCCATCCCTATTGTGATTAAAAAAAAAAAAAAAAAAAAAAAAAAAAAAAAACCGCCTCAAATACCTCTGTTCCCTGTCTGCATCTTATATAATTTTACTAAAAACCATCATTCTCTAAATTTCTTGCTCATTTATAAAAATGTTGCACGTTGTATTCTCTGTTCTTAGTGTATATTCATTTTTTACTTATTTTTTACCCTTTCTTTCATTTACAATTTCAACTACCAACTATGTTGTCCTATTATTATTTTTTTTTTTTGAAACTATTTTTTAATAAAATTCATAAATATAAATAAATACGTTTCAAGAATATCCCAGGACAACCAAAATGATTATACTTAAAAACTAAATTACTAAAGGTTGTAGTGAATGAGTGAAAAAACAAATAACGTCAAGTAACAAAATATAAGCCGTCAAAAAATTAACTTGAGACTTCAAATCCATAAGCTGTCAAAATAATAAACCATAAACTTCAAATCCATAAACCATCAAACTAAACTCCATAAAAAAAAAATTAACTTAGGAGACTTCGAATCCATAAACCACCGAAAAAATGTTTAGTCACAAAATATAACATGTTCTCTTTATTGTTGAATAGAGGTGCCATTGATGTACAATTAGATCTTCTTGAAGTGGATGATGTGTCGAGCTATCTCTAATAATATATTGATGTCGTTGGATGAAGTCCATGAACTCGTTCGTATGATTCCATGACAATTCAGGGAGTTCATCATCAAGTTGATCAAACTCAAAGTTAAAATTGTCAATATCATCACGCTCATCTTCAATGATCATATTGTGTAGAATAATACATGCTTTCATTATCTATATTATCTTATTAAGGAAGAGTGATGTACAACATGGTCATTTTTATTTCCATACAACTTAAGAAGCAACATTTACAACACATTTAAGCAAGAAATTTAAGGGTATTATGGGCATAGTTGTGACAATTAAGACACTTAGGAGGGTATGTTTGTAATTTTACCATCATTATCTCACTCACAACTTAAAATTTCATTCCAATCCTACCCTCATGACCATACTAATAGATTATCCATTGAATTGTCTTGAAGAATTGTTTTTAATGTGTTTATTAGAAGAAAACAAAGAGTTAGTATCACCCTCTTAAGATGTAACCACCTTCATAAAATCTAATTAAACCCAATTTAATGTTGAAATTCATAAAACTCTATAAAATCCAATTCTAGATGGGAGTGAAAAGGTCATTGTACAAATCCATTCTTTTAGCTTTTTTCACACTCTGCTCGTTTATACATTCTTCTGAATTTACTCATTATACATTATAGTGTTAAAATTTCTTACTATAACAGGCAACGGTGCTGAATGGTAATTGGTGATGCTAAAATACTAAGGTAATTAAATTGTTTTTGAATCCTTTTTTCTTCTTTGTTGTAATTTCGCAAATTTCAATTATCACATTTTTATTTTAATCGGAAGTTGAACATAAGTGCTTCATATTCCGGTTTACAGGAATCCATTTATGGAAAAAACTTATAAATGTTATTCATGTTTCTGTTTGGGTCCAAATGTTTGTTAAAGATTTTTTTTTCATTCCCAAATCTGTTATACTATCTTTGGCTTATGTTTTGACATAGTTTAGTAAAAAAGTTTGATAATTTTCATGTCGAGTCTACGAACACATTTATCCAAACATGTGTTCGTGACATATTGTAATGTGTCTTTTCGAGCTTCTATACCCGTTAATGTGTGAGTTTGATGAATGTGTGTTTCTTGAACTATTAAATAAAAACGATCTTGATCTTGTTAATGTGTGTGAGTTTGATAAATTTGTGTTTCTTGAACTATAGAATGTTGAAAGAGAACCAACAAATGATGGGTCTCGTGATACTACTTCTAGGGAAAGATGAAAAGAGAACAAAAAGTTGACTCAAGAGACAAACATGTTTTTATATATGACATATACTAGCTATCATTCTTCATTTTTCTTTAAACATTGTGTCTTGTGTTGGTTAATATCCGGTATGGGAATGAGTTGCAAGGAGAGATATAAGCATGCTAAAAAATCGCTTAAGAATAGGTGTTTTTAGTGGATCATGGGAGTTAGTACATCAACTTAGTCACCCTACAAGTGGCTAAGTATTTATTTCAGAAGGACTCATTTGAAACACAACGTTGGGTACTTAGGTGTACTAAGATTTGAATTTTTCGCTTTATATATAATGACATTATTGTAGTGCAAGTTGTATTTGGATCCCGCAGCAACGCGCGGGTAAACCCACTAGTATTTGTTAAGACCTTCACCTTGAACATCTAGAAAGGTCCATGAAGGATTGCTAATCGTTATTGAAGCACACCAAATGCTCACTCGACCTCTTTTCTTAGAGTTACTAAACATGTAGACATATGCAACATCCAGGAAAGCATCC
Source organism: Ambrosia x helenae (assembly GCA_030844895.1). Lineage (NCBI taxonomy): Eukaryota > Viridiplantae > Streptophyta > Magnoliopsida > Asterales > Asteraceae > Ambrosia > Ambrosia x helenae. The sequence continues at coordinate 13,569,974 of CM061224.1, read as the reverse complement.
AATGATAACAACTATGACCCATGTAAAACCTAACAAAAATTGTCCTCGCCTAGGAAATCAATAACATGGCTAAAGATATTTCTATGCAATTCAAGATCCAGTTTTGTGACATCCGTCACTTTTCTTTATTTTATTTTTAATAATAATAATAATAATAATAATAATAATAATAATAATAATGATATTTCAGATTTTATTTAATGGTAAAAATAATAATAATAATAATAATAATAATAATAATAATAATAATAATAATACTAGTAATAATAACAATAATCTAGATCTATAAATGATTAGTTGATTTTGATAACCCAACCCAAAGGCAGGCCCAACCAGACAGGCCCTAGCCCAAAGAAACCTACCGGCCCATCTCCACCTCTCCTCCCCTTCACTGTTTTAAAAGAAAAAAAAACTGATGCTCCAGCCGGGTTTCGAACCGGAGCCGAGCCAACCCAACACAACCACCCAACCAACTGAGCCACACAAATCCTTTGTTTCTTTATGAACTTAATAATTATTTATAACATCACTGTTCTGTGTCTGCTGCTTTCTATCAGCTCTGTGCAGGAGCCGAACCAATGTCAAGATCATTTCTTGACTTTAGATTGAACTAATTATGAAAATAATTGACTAATTTATTTTTGTGACATGTAAGTGACGGGTATTACGCGTATTATACACTAATTAACGCAATCAAAACCTCTTAATTGAAGCTCATCACGCGTTTGGTTTAAAACCAAGTCAAACTTGCCAAATCATCGTTCCAAAACATTACACTATAAATTGAACATTTCTGAACCTTCACAACTCGCCACTCAATCTCTCTCAACCTCCAATTTCTAATAAATAAACTCTGTTCTTGGATTTATGTTCGTATTTTGACCCGAGCTTTGACCGATCGTGCGAGTTCACAAACGTTTTTGTAAGTATATTTTCTTTCGTGGGTTTTGACCTTCGGGATACACACAACGATAACCCTAAGGTTAATTGGGTTATCGTTGTGTAATCTGATCAACTGCAAATCTTAGGGCTCGTAATGATGAATTGGGGAAGAACATGTAATCGCGTATAACTATATATATTTAACGCACAGAATCCAAACACAACCACTGGTTTAGACCAAATGGTTGTGCTTGGTGGCTTCTGAACTGGCCACGCGAGTTCGAACCGTGGCAGCAACACTTTTTCTTTTTCTTTTTGTTTTGTTTTATCAAGTTTTAATATATATTACTTGTATTTTGAAAATTCATTTTAAATTACTAAAACACTTTTAAAAATTCTACAAAAATTACATTATGTTAAACTAGTGAAAAAGTTTAACATACAATTTTTTAGTTTTCCAAAAATTATTTATTTAATATATATAATAAATAATTCAAGTTTATTCTATTTTAATTATAAAATTCAATAAAAATATCAAAACAATTTTATAAAATTCCACAAAAATTATTCTAAACTTGTGTAACAATATACATTTCAGAAATAATTTTTATTTCTGAAAAACCGTTTGTTTAATATTTTTAATCAATTTTTGTTAGTTTTAATCAAAAATAATTCATAATAAATTCATTTTTCAACATTTTTGTACCAAAATTTTACATAAATTATTTCTATTCATTTGGAACTGAAATACAATTTTTAATTCAGAAATTCTCTAAATTTTAATATTTTTAGATATTAAAGTTACATTTTGACAAATTGAAATAAATAGATTAAATATTCTATTTTTAAGAAAATAATTTTATAAAATTATTTTCACACTTAAAACTTTATATTGTGACCATATTTGATTTAAAATTTACAAAAAGACTTTTAATCATTTAATTATTAAATTTCTTATATTTAATAAACAATTTGTTTATTAATCAAATAAACGTTTATCCCCAATTCGAAGCCCTAGAAAATACTTATAGACTAGATAAACTTAGACTTATTTGTTATATTATACATAGGGTGACACTTGGTAACATTGGATTACAATTATTCAATTATACAAGACTTACCACCTCGCTAAGGTGAGTATTACTTATCCCCTTTTTCCGCTTTACAACTTTTGGGGTGATTCATGCACAAGTATACAAAACCTTCATATTCATTTACACATACATTTTTATTCATTTACAATTCATATACGTGTCTTGATTATCTTTGTGCTTATGTTTGAACATGAACGTAGCTTACATACAAAATCATACATACAGACATAACTTATGTTATGGTGCTCTTTACATACAGACGTAACTTATGTTATGGTGCTCATTTAGACATAACTTTGTGTTATGGTGCTCTTTTAGACTCACACGTGTTGAGGTTCTCATTATCAATTACATTGTACAAACTTTACATTTGATCTTTGTCTTGTTTGGTTACTTGCGTGTTTACATAATGCCTTGGTGATGCTAGACACATGAATTGTACTACTTTTCAAACTTAATACTATATGTACAAAACTAAGTAGTACTCACCAACATCATATGTTGACAAAATTATTTTCGTGCATGTTTCTGGATAAGCTGCTTGACGCTTCACATAGGACTTTGGACTTAGATTAGAACAGTCAATTATCTTTATTTTGCTGTCTTGTATTTAATTTCACATGTTGTAAAACAATATTCAATAATCATATATTTACATTTTAGTACCATGAGCTTTTGAACAATCGTCACTACGTGGCACCTCGATGATTCCGCCATCGGTTGGGGTGTTACAGATTGGTATCAGAGCCATGGTTATAGGGAACTAGGTTATTAGATAAAATTGCCTAGACTATAACCGAACTTCAACTTTCATGCATAATATTTTCTGAATTACCCTACCCCTCATTTCCCTCTACTTTCCTTCCTCTATCTTCTCTTCTTCTCCATTTCTCCTCATCTTTCATCCTGGCGCATAGAGATGGTGTCCTACAAGGAGTGGAAAGCCTACATCATCATGGAACGGGAGTAGTACCATTCATGAAGACACTCTTAGGAATAATGCCTACTCTTATTTTTGCCCCTTCAAAGCTGTTGAACTTTAATGAGTGTGATAAGGACACGTGCAATCCGGAAGGGTGGACGCCTGTACACTGGGTTTTCTGGCATAGGCAAGCATAGCGCATAAATCCAATAACGAACCTGTTATGCTTACCTGGGGATTCCTGGAGTGAGTGTCCACTTATAGGCTAAAGCATGTCTTCTTTGATCACCATTGGGTTCAATTCCTTTGAAAAGTCAACGTTCTTGTTGGGCTTTACAGCTAGACAAGGGCACTCCAAGCATTCTGTACAAGTTTTTCAATAATACTCTCTCGTTTCATATACAATACTTTGCATATCATGATTGCTTACAAGAATCATATCTTCATAATTATCTGTACGATTATACACTTACATTTTCTAATCTCATGATTATTCATTGACTACCTCATAGATGTCTGCTCGCCGCATGCTCCGTGATGCCAGCCAACGTCCTGTTCGTGCTTCTGGACAACGTTCTGACCGTCGCCTCGCATCCCTAGTCGCTGAGCAGATTGCTGCAGTGATCCCAAACCTTGTCAGTGAGATAACCCAGAATAGTAACAGTACCAACATAGGGAGTACGACTCAATTCCGGTGCACTTTCAAACACTTTAACTCCTGCAACCCCACAAAACTCACTGGTGAGGAGGGTGCTACTGGCCTCCTCCAATGGTTTGAAAGCATGGAGAACACCTTTGTGAACAGTGAATGTCCTGATGAACTCCGCGTTCGCTATGCTACTAGTGTCCTTCAAAAGGGGGCGCTAACCTGGTGGAATGGCGAAAAGCGCCATCGAGGAGCTGATGTTGCTTTATCATTATCTTGGACTGAAGTTAAGGAACTCATGATCGCCAAATTCTGCCCTAGGAACGAAATCAGGAAACTGGAGGAAGAATTCCATGGGTTGAAACAAGACAGTGGTGAGAATCTTGCGTATAATACTCGATATCACGAACTTAGCATACTGGTTCCACACATGGTCACCCCGGTCTCTCGTGCAATTGAAAAGTATATCGAGGGATTACCAGACCTGATTCAAGACGTTGTCACCGGAGGCAAAGCCACTACGGTAGAAGAAGCCATCCGGCTTACAGCCACTTTAACAGACAAACACGTAAGGAAAGGAAACTTGGTTAGGAAGGGCACCAAGACGTCTACTGAGAAAACCACCAATGCTGTTGAACAATTTAAGACTGTCTTAGCAAAGGCCGCCACTACTACTTCGAACTCTAAGAAACGAATGGGCGATAATAAGAACCATGCTGTGGATGATCCAGTGACTCAACCCCCTATCAAGAAAGCCTACACGGGAACCCATCCTCAATGCAGCATTTGCAAGTATCATCACCCTGCAAATCTTCCATGCCGTCAATGCACTAGATGTGGAAGGTTTGGAAACTTTGTCACCACTTGTCGAGTAACGGTTGGGACACAGGGTAATCATCAAACAGCTGCCCAGGAACCACTACAGATTACTAACGGTCGGGCATGTTATCATTGTAGAGACCCTAACCACATGCGACCTCAATGCCCTAAATTGAATAATGTAAACCTGGTGGCACATGGACGAGCCTTCAATATCAATATCAACGAAGCAGACGGTCAGGATGACGTTAATCCCACTGGCTAAGCCATGGGAGGAATCTTATTAAGACTCGGGAATCCAACACTTGCGTTTTCATTTTCTTGATCCTATTATCATTTTGTACCCAATTTTGTCGCACTCATTAGCATATAACATCTAGAAATTTCCTTGCATACTATTGTGTACGAACACAGATTGGAAATTTATCATATTTGATTATGTTTAAAGACTCTACTTTACATTTGTTTGAAACATTTGGATTTGATTTCCATGAAATCAAACTACTAAAAACTTGATACTTGATCCTATAGAGCTTTTTCTAAAAACATCATGGTTTGATATATGAAACTTAATTTTTCCCTTAATCTGACTATCCATTGAACATTTAATTATTCATGATACTCGTAAACTATTTCAATAGGCCATTAAGATAACACTTACACTTAATGGTTGTAGTACCTACAAACTTGCTTGCATGTGTGTATTATCCACGCAACTCAGATAAACATTTCATTTAAAGGGTTCCTCGGACGAGTGGTAGCCCATACTTAGATACTGTTATGCTTACAAGTCGTTGCAAACCAATGCAATTGACCTCATTATTACATAGCCTCATTTCCTTGATAAACGTGTTGTTGTGTCATCTTCTTGTGAAACTTATTTGCTTTAATGTGTGTTAGATTAGGATCATAGAATGTAACACCCCAACCGATGGCGGAAACATCGAGGTGTCACGTAGTGACGATTGTTCAATAGCTCATGGACTAAAGTGTAAATTTGAATACATTGATTAAATAATTTATTACATTGAAATAAAAAAAAATACAAAGTATAATGATTCTAAAGCGTCAAGTCTAACTAGATTACAATGAAATCAAAACTTAAATATAAATCCAAAAGCTTAAAAGAACTTCTCAATAATAACCTGAAACATGTACGAAAATAGTATATGTCAATACAAAAATGTATTGGTGAGCATACCCTGTTTGAATACATATAGTAGAAAAAGTGTTTCGCAATTCATGTGTTGTATACTGTTTGCAATTATGTAATAAGTAATATCCGTTCAAAATCAACCCTAAATAAGTATCAAGAATCAAGAATCAAAACATTTTTAGTAATATGAATCACAAGACAATGACCAAGGTCTCTCAACAGAGTCACAAGGGGTATATACCATAGATCTATTCATTGAAATGCCAGGCCCTCAAAGGTTAATGATTTTGACAAGTCATAGACACACAAATTAACATAAAGCAAACACACAGGAGAATTGCTATTTTAGTAATAAGTAATAGAAACTTGATAATAAGTACATGAATCACCCCAAAAATAGTAAAACAGTAAAAAGGGGAAAGATATACTCACTGTTTGCGAAAGCGATCAAAATCCACTTAAGCGGTCGTGAGCTAAGTAATGGGAATTCCGAGGAATTCAACCTATAATGTGTAAGAATACTAATAAGGAAATGTCTAAAAAGTCTAAGGTAACTAGGGTCTAAGGCATTAGGGTTTGCTAAGTCGATTTGGGGAATTAGAGTTTTTATGATAAGTCGAAATAATATGTCAAAATTTGTAAATATGGTTTAGGTAATATAAATATTACCAATTTAATATTTAGATACAATTTTATGTTTGAATAGTTAAAACAAAATAGTTTAGATATTTACTTTAGATAATTATTGTAAATAAATACAATAATCATAATTATTGAAATAAATAATTATGAGTTACACAAAGATCCATCAATGATAATAAAGACTTTCAATCATAAGACATTTCTATTTTTATAAGAAAAAATATTTATAAAATAAATGTTAAGTAGTGTAAATAAATAAATGTTTAATTATATCTAATTATACATAAATAATATTAGAAATACAAGACATGATCCAAAAATGTTATCTTTATAGAAAATGGATTCTTAAAGATGTAAATAAATGAAAGTAATTTTCTCATAAATTTTATAACCCTATTTATATTTAAAACTGATTTAATAGAATTTAATCATGTTTAAATGATTAAAAATAGCAAAATTAATAAAAATAAATGTTCTCTGAGCTAATAATTTTTATTTCAGTTCTTAATAATTAGAAATAATTTATGACAAATTTTGAGACAAAAACCATTAAAAATGAATTTTTAATCAATTAATTATGTTTAAAACAATTTAAATTAATAAAATCATAAAAATAGATATTTTTCAGAAAACTAAAAATATGACAATTTTCTATGAGGTATCAAGAAGCTACACCTAAATTTTCATAATTTTTAGGTAAAAATTAGATTTATTATGAATATTCTAAGTTTATATAATATAATACAATATAATATCAAAATATAATAAAAATAAAAAGGAAAAGAAACTAAAAAAAAAAAAGATTTGTGGAACATGGGTCTCGAACCTGAGTGGTCTGAAACAACATCTCACACATCAACCACTACACTGAATCAATTTTTGTTGAATAATTTGATTTAGAATACTATATAAATAATTACAATCTAGTCATCTTCTTCCCCAAATGATCCACCAAACCCTAACCCTAAGATAAAATTCAATAACCTGATTCAAAGAACAATAACTCTCTGAAATTGAGGGCTTTTGATCGGGGTTGGATAATGAACAAAACGGCATAATTACAAGGGACTTACATGTATGATTTAAGGTCGCTCGCGAGAATAATATGCCCGGTTATAAAGAAGCCGCTAACCCACTTCTGGACTCGATTATACCTCGTTTTTGGTGGGTTTAAGATGTTTGTAGGTGCAGAAACGTTTTGGTAAAGCCTATTTATATAGTTGTTCAAGATTTTATGCGTTTCAACCCGATTAAGAAGCTTCGACGGTTACCAACTAAAATCCGATTAATACACATTTAAACAAGTTAATTATAAGCTTTAAATCGTTGGAATTTATTAGGACTTGATGGAGAAATCAAACCGGTTCTTAAAATCGGGATTTAAGGGTCATTTTAATGGTTTTGAAAGGTTGTCGGAAAACATGGCCGGAATAATTCCGGTGGCCGGACTAGATGCCGGAAAAACGTGAGGAAGAGAGGGAAGGAGTTTTTTTTTTAAAAAACTTTGACTACTTGGCAACCTAGGTCCCTCAATTTTAACTAGGTTAATTTTTATTCTAGTTTAGTTAGTTTTTCTTTTATAAAACTTAACCAAAATTAACTTATTTAACTTAAATATTTTTAAAACTTTATGAAGCTTGAATTTTTTTTTATAGAACTTTTACGAACATGTGTCCACATACGCATTCGGTTAAAACCCATATCCGAACCATAAATATAAACGATAAATTTTTTTTTAATTCGCTCTAAAATTCATTTTGAAAACGACAAAATTCACAGGGATGATAATGGAAATAATTGAAGGGCTATTATTGTCAATTTGACGAAAGACGAGGGTGACGGATGTCACAGTCTCCCCTACTTTAGAAAATTTCGTCTCGAAATTTCTTTCAAGTGAAGGTTACTATGAAACAAAATGCGCTGTAAAAGTCAACTAAATTTTTAAAAGAAATTTCCATCATTTATGATTTGACAAAATTTTAAATAGTTGTCTAATTCCCAAAGTAAAAGCGTCCAAATATTTGACAGTTAACTCAAAATTAGAAAGTTGGGAGTTTAAATGAGAAAAGTTTTGGGAAAAAAAAAATGTAACGGGTGAGGGGCAGATGTACTAATGAAGCAGTCTCCCCTACTTTAGAAAGATTCCTGACCGAACTTTACTAAGGTACGTAACAAGATTTCAAATAACAGAGCGTGTAAGGGTATACAAGATTTGTGTTTTCTGTGTGGGTGGTCAAGAGGAAGACTCTAGGAAGGCGAATGAAGCTCACGTAAGAACGTTCTTATGGAAAATTCTAGTTATTAGCCCACTGTTCTAATGAAGAGATAAGTATAAAGTAATGGATAGGTTCTTGGTCAGACTCCTAGTCCGCTCTCGCAGTATCGTTTATGCTTATATATAGGGTGTACCGCAGCTGACCCACCACACTCCCGATACTTTGGATTCGTACTAATTGTCTACCAATAGCCAAAATAGAATTACACACCACCCACATGTACCTGTAACCCATGATTGCGTTCCGGACCGTAATCACCGATTTACCTTACACTAGGGTGTTATGCTTTTCCATAACACTAACATAAATAATACCAGAAAAAAAATGTGTGCAACCCATATGTAATAGCCACTGTAATGAAATAATGTTCAATCATGACATGGTTAGAGGTTCTTCCCTTCCAGGTTTTCCCTTAAACCGTAATGTGAATAACATGTAAGTATAAGACATGGTTAGAGGTTCTTCCTTTCGGGTTTACCATTTACCGGTAACTCCTGTTCACATCGTTGGCTTTCAACACCCATATTGATAACCCTGAGATTTACACCGTTCCCCTCGGATTAAAGAAATACTCTAATCCGAGTCGTACGTGGGCACTGGCTTAGGTCTCATACGAGTTATCAACTAGTATGTCCGTTGGCCATGATGATGAACAAAAAAATGTAACATATAACAGGGTTTTGCTCAAAACAGTCAAGAAAATATACATACCAAATATGCGTTCATGTAAGTATATAAGTATAGCATAAAATTTCGATTGAAAGAATAGTATAATATATATCAACTAAATCGCACAATTTGAAAAAAAAAAAAAAAAAATGAAAGTAAACGAGTTAAATTAATGCTCAAAACCAGTGCTGTAATAATAACTTCTAGTAACTAGTGTGAGTGTAATAAAATAAGTTTTCGTTTATAAAAACGTAGTTTGCTTGATCTTTGTGATATACTTGAAAGATTAGTAGTAATGCATGAGGATAACTTTTTAGAAATCGAAGTGTGTTTTAGATTCAAAACAGGTTCATTTTGAAAAATCTTCGTAATTACGAGATGTCAAGTTTGAAAAGTGTTATAAGACATATATTATTAGTTGCAAGTTTCTTTCGAAAACATATATTGGTTACGTCATATGAAAACAAAAGTTTACATTTTATTTGTAAAATATGCACTACAAGCTTATAAAATGCAAAATGAAACCATTTTATGAAGTATGTGTAAATCTAATGTGTTTTTAAAAGACCAAGATTTAAAATGACGTGAATGATAAAATTAACGTATGTAATAGATTACCAATATTTAAGAAAATTCATAATCAACGAGATGTAGAAATAGATCCTTGAGATGTGGATTTCACTCCTAACTCAAAGATGTATTTCAAAATTGAAAACGATTGTGGAATGAAACCAATTACTAAGTTAAGGATATCACTCCCAGCTTAGTGGTTAAGTTTCTTTTTGAAGGAAATACTCTTTGAGGTGTGGATGTCACTCCTATCTCAAAGATATATTCCTAAGATAAATAACTTATAGAGGAGTGAAACTAATCACCAAGGTATGGATACCACTCCTAACTTGATGATATCGTTTCGTTTGTGAAATACGAGCGTGTTCCTCGCCAAGCAAAATATCGAAAGAATAACGAGGAATAATCATAACGAAAATATCTTGAAAGAAAATATAAGAAATAAGAGAAATATAAACGAGAGGACTCGTGAAAGCAAGCTTAGTTATAGACTAGGCTAAAAGGCATTCTAATAACCTAATTCCCTATAACCATGGCTCTGATACCAATCTGTAACACCCCAACCGATGGCGGAAACATCGAGGTGTCACGTAGTGACGATTGTTCAATAGCTCATGGACTAAAGTGTAAATTTGAATACATTGATTAAATAATTTATTACATTGAAATAAAAAAAAATACAAAGTATAATGATTCTAAAGCGTCAAGTCTAACTAGATTACAATGAAATCAAAACTTAAATATAAATCCAAAAGCTTAAAAGAACTTCTCAATAATAACCTGAAACATGTACGAAAATAGTATATGTCAATACAAAAATGTATTGGTGAGCATACCCTGTTTGAATACATATAGTAGAAAAAGTGTTTCGCAATTCATGTGTTGTATACTGTTTGCAATTATGTAATAAGTAATATCCGTTCAAAATCAACCCTAAATAAGTATCAAGAATCAAGAATCAAAACATTTTTAGTAATATGAATCACAAGACAATGACCAAGGTCTCTCAACAGAGTCACAAGGGGTATATACCATAGATCTATTCATTGAAATGCCAGGCCCTCAAAGGTTAATGATTTTGACAAGTCATAGACACACAAATTAACATAAAGCAAACACACAGGAGAATTGCTATTTTAGTAATAAGTAATAGAAACTTGATAATAAGTACATGAATCACCCCAAAAATAGTAAAACAGTAAAAAGGGGAAAGATATACTCACTGTTTGCGAAAGCGATCAAAATCCACTTAAGCGGTCGTGAGCTAAGTAATGGGAATTCCGAGGAATTCAACCTATAATGTGTAAGAATACTAATAAGGAAATGTCTAAAAAGTCTAAGGTAACTAGGGTCTAAGGCATTAGGGTTTGCTAAGTCGATTTGGGGAATTAGAGTTTTTATGATAAGTCGAAATAATATGTCAAAATTTGTAAATATGGTTTAGGTAATATAAATATTACCAATTTAATATTTAGATACAATTTTATGTTTGAATAGTTAAAACAAAATAGTTTAGATATTTACTTTAGATAATTATTGTAAATAAATACAATAATCATAATTATTGAAATAAATAATTATGAGTTACACAAAGATCCATCAATGATAATAAAGACTTTCAATCATAAGACATTTCTATTTTTATAAGAAAAAATATTTATAAAATAAATGTTAAGTAGTGTAAATAAATAAATGTTTAATTATATCTAATTATACATAAATAATATTAGAAATACAAGACATGATCCAAAAATGTTATCTTTATAGAAAATGGATTCTTAAAGATGTAAATAAATGAAAGTAATTTTCTCATAAATTTTATAACCCTATTTATATTTAAAACTGATTTAATAGAATTTAATCATGTTTAAATGATTAAAAATAGCAAAATTAATAAAAATAAATGTTCTCTGAGCTAATAATTTTTATTTCAGTTCTTAATAATTAGAAATAATTTATGACAAATTTTGAGACAAAAACCATTAAAAATGAATTTTTAATCAATTAATTATGTTTAAAACAATTTAAATTAATAAAATCATAAAAATAGATATTTTTCAGAAAACTAAAAATATGACAATTTTCTATGAGGTATCAAGAAGCTACACCTAAATTTTCATAATTTTTAGGTAAAAATTAGATTTATTATGAATATTCTAAGTTTATATAATATAATACAATATAATATCAAAATATAATAAAAATAAAAAGGAAAAGAAACTAAAAAAAAAAAGATTTGTGGAACATGGGTCTCGAACCTGAGTGGTCTGAAACAACATCTCACACATCAACCACTACACTGAATCAATTTTTGTTGAATAATTTGATTTAGAATACTATATAAATAATTACAATCTAGTCATCTTCTTCCCCAAATGATCCACCAAACCCTAACCCTAAGATAAAATTCAATAACCTGATTCAAAGAACAATAACTCTCTGAAATTGAGGGCTTTTGATCGGGGTTGGATAATGAACAAAACGGCATAATTACAAGGGACTTACATGTATGATTTAAGGTCGCTCGCGAGAATAATATGCCCGGTTATAAAGAAGCCGCTAACCCACTTCTGGACTCGATTATACCTCGTTTTTGGTGGGTTTAAGATGTTTGTAGGTGCAGAAACGTTTTGGTAAAGCCTATTTATATAGTTGTTCAAGATTTTATGCGTTTCAACCCGATTAAGAAGCTTCGACGGTTACCAACTAAAATCCGATTAATACACATTTAAACAAGTTAATTATAAGCTTTAAATCGTTGGAATTTATTAGGACTTGATGGAGAAATCAAACCGGTTCTTAAAATCGGGATTTAAGGGTCATTTTAATGGTTTTGAAAGGTTGTCGGAAAACATGGCCGGAATAATTCCGGTGGCCGGACTAGATGCCGGAAAAACGTGAGGAAGAGAGGGAAGGAGTTTTTTTTTTAAAAACTTTGACTACTTGGCAACCTAGGTCCCTCAATTTTAACTAGGTTAATTTTTATTCTAGTTTAGTTAGTTTTTCTTTTATAAAACTTAACCAAAATTAACTTATTTAACTTAAATATTTTTAAAACTTTATGAAGCTTGAATTTTTTTTTATAGAACTTTTACGAACATGTGTCCACATACGCATTCGGTTAAAACCCATATCCGAACCATAAATATAAACGATAAATTTTTTTTTAATTCGCTCTAAAATTCATTTTGAAAACGACAAAATTCACAGGGATGATAATGGAAATAATTGAAGGGCTATTATTGTCAATTTGACGAAAGACGAGGGTGACGGATGTCACATAGAAGGACATAAAACCCTAATGTAAGGTAAATTGATGATTCCGGTCCGGAACGTAATCATGAATTTACAGGTACGTTAGGGTAGTGTGAAATTCTATTAGAGTTTTTGGTAGGCGTCCAGTACGTTTTCAAGGTATCAAAGGTGTGGTGGGTTAGCTGCGGTACACCCTGTATACAAACACTAATGATGCATTGAAAGTGAGACTGGAAGTCGGACCAGGAACAAACTCTAGTTACTTGTTAGTTCATTTGGTCTTCCTATAGTCAATCAACTCGTACATTTATTTTAGGATTCCTAAAACTTGAAGTTTAGCGTCTTACTAGATTCTTATTCTCCTTATTATTCGAGACGAACCTAATCCAAATCCTTAACTCACACCTAACAAACCTCATATCCAAATCATTCGAAATTTTCCAAACCACAGTTATCTTAATTTTTACCCAAACATCCATAACCCTATGTTTCTAATAACTTCGGGACGAAGTTTCTAAAAGTAGGGGGTGCTGTGACATCCGTCACTTTTCTTTATTTTATTTTTAATAATAATAATAGTAATAATAATAATAATGATATTTCAGATTTTATTTAATGGTAAAAATAATAATAATAATAATAATAATAATAATAATAATAATAATAATAATAATACTAGTAATAATAACAATAATCTAGATCTATAAATGATTAGTTGATTTTGATAACCCAACCCAAAGGCAGGCCCAACCAGACAGGCCCTAGCCCAAAGAAACCTACCGGCCCATCTCCACCTCTCCTCCCCTTCACTGTTTTAAAAGAAAAAAAAAACTGATGCTCCAGCCAGGTTTCGAACCGGAGCCGAGCCAACCCAACCCAACCACCCAACCAACTGAGCCACACAAATCCTTTGTTTCTTTATGAACTTAATAATTATTTATAACATCACTGTTCTGTGTCTGCTGCTTTCTATCAGCTCTGTGCAGGAGCCGAACCAATGTCAAGATCATTTCTTGACTTTAGATTGAACTAATTATGGAAATAATTGACTAATTTATTTTCGTGACATGTAAGTGATGGGTATTACGCGTATTATACACTAATTAACGCAATCAAAACCTCTTAATTGAAGCTCATCACGCGTTTGGTTTAAAACCAAGTCAAACTTGCCAAATCATCGTTCCAAAACATTACACTATAAATTGAACATTTCTGAACCTTCACAACTCGCCACTCAATCTCTCTCAACCTCCAATTTCTAATAAATAAACTCTGTTCTTGGATTTCTGTTCGTATTTTGACCCGAGCTTTGACCGATCGTGCGAGTTCACAAACGTTTTTGTAAGTATATTTTCTTTCGTGGGTTTTGACCTTCGGGATACACACAACGATAACCCTAAGGTTAATTGAGTTATCGTTGTGTAATCTGATCAATTGCAAATCTTAGGGCTCGTAATGATGAATTGGGGAAGAACATGTAATCGCGTATAACTATATATATTTAACGCACAGAATCCAAACACAACCACTGGTCTAGACCAAGTGGTTGTGCTTGGTGGCTTCTGAACTGGCCACGCGAGTTCGAACCGTGGCAGCAACACTTTTTCTTTTTCTTTTTGTTTTGTTTTATCAAGTTTTAATATATATTACTTGTATTTTGAAAATTCATTTTAAATTACTAAAACACTTTTAAAAATTCTACAAAAATTACATTATGTTAAACTAGTGAAAAAGTTTAACATACAATTTTTTAGTTTTCCAAAAATTATTTATTTTATATATATAATAAATAATTCAAGTTTATTATATTTTAATTATAAAATTCAATAAAAATATCAAAACAATTTTATAAAATTCCACAAAAATTATTCTAAACTTGTGTAACAATATACATTTCAGAAATAATTTTTATTTCTGAAAAACCGTTTGTTTAATATTTTTAATCAATTTTTGTTAGTTTTAATCATAAATAATTCATAATAAATTCATTTTTCAACATTTTTGTTTCAAAATTTTACATAAATTATTTCTATTCATTTGGAACTGAAATACAATTTTTAATTCAGAAATTCTTTAAATTTTAATATTTTTAGATATTAAAGTTACATTTTGACAATTTGAAATAAATAGATTAAATATTCTATTTTTAAGAAAATAATTTTATAAAATTATTTTCACACTTAAAACTTTATATTGTGACCATATTTGATTTAAAATTTACAAAAAGACTTTTAATCATTTAATTATTAAATTTCTTATATTTAATAAACAATTTGTTTATTAATCAAATAAACGTTTATCCCCAATTCGAAGCCCTAGAAAATACTTATAGACTAGATAGACTTAGACTTATTTGTTACATTATACATAGGGTGACACTTGGTAACATTGGATTACACTTATTCAATTATACAAGACTTACCACCTCGCTAAGGTGAGTATTACTTATCCCCTTTTTCCGCTTTACAACTTTTGGGGTGATACATGCACATACATTTTTATTCATTTACAATTCATATACGTGTCTTGATTATCTTTGTGCTTATGTTTGAACATGAACGTAGCTTACATACAAAATCATACATACAGACATAACTTATGTTATGGTGCTCTTTACATACAGACGTAACTTATGTTACGGTGCTCATTTAGACATAACTTTGTGTTATGGTGCTCTTTTAGACTCACACGTGTTGAGGTGCTCATTATCAATTACATTGTACAAACTTTACATTTGATCTTTGTCTTGTTTGGTTACTTGTGTGTTTACATAATGCCTTGGTGATGCTAGACACATGAATTGTACTACTTTTCAAACTTAATACTATATGTACAAAACTAAGTAGTACTCACCAACATCATATGTTGACAAAATTATTTTCGTGCATGTTTCAGGATAAGCTGCTTGACGCTTCACATAGGACTTTGGACTTAGATTAGAACAGTCAATTATCTTTATTTTGCTGTCTTGTATTTAATTTCACATGTTGTAAAACAATATTCAATAATCATATATTTACATTTTAGTACCATGAGCTTTTGAACAATCGTCACTACGTGGCACCTCGATGATTCCGCCATCGGTTGGGGTGTTACAAGTTTCAAGAGTGATTGATTACTTTGAGAGGGAAAAGATATTATTGTTAATATTAGCAATCATATTTATCGTATTTATTTATTGTATTTATGATTGTATATATCTCCTCATTTTAGGAGATCTTGTTGCCTTATTCTCAGACTTGTAACTGTGTATATATACACATCTTATTATCAATAATAAACATCCAATTTCATAGAATCACATGGTATCAGAGCCTCACGCTTTATACCCTAATTCCACCGCAGCCATCTTCCTTTCTGGATTTCGATCCAACATTTAGGGTTTCGACCCATCACCGCCGGCCAACCCCTCTTCTTTTTTTTCCGATTTGTGCACCTGTTTCCGGTTAGCCTCCATGGCAGGCAAAACCGAAGCACCACCAAAACCACAACTAGCTCCCCTCCATCCCGTTTACACTGTCACAGACATCATAAAGAAGGTTCGTATCCTGGATGGAATCCAGGTCTCCTACTTTGCGTGGGTGAAGTTATTCCAACTTCATGCTCGTGGATATGAAGTCTTGGACCATATCACCAAACCACCCCCACATGAAGATGACCCCAACCATGCTTAGTGGATGAAGATTGATGCTGTTGTGGTACATTGGATCTACGGAACCCTGTTAGATGACTATCTCCGTCGAGTCATAGTTGATGAATCAACTACTCTTGAAGCCTGGAACCGCGTGAAAGACATCTTTCACAACAATAATGGTCCTCGTTGTGCTGCCCTTCAGGCCAAGTTTGTGAATCTGAAACTCATCTCCTGTCCTTCTCTTAAAGCCTATTATCAGACCCTTCGGGATCTGGCCTCTCAATTGAATGATGCTGGAGGAACTGTGAATGAACAGAACCTTGTTCTTCAGTTGGTTCGAGGTCTGCCAATGGAGTATGATACCATTGGTTCAATCATCAACCAATCTTTGCCTTGTTGGAATGATGCTTATGAGATGTTACGGTCCGAACTTGAACGCATTGCTTCTCATGAAGGTAACCAAACTCCATCTGAGGCTCTTGTTGCTGTGAACCCGGCCCCCTTTTCCAATCGACGTGGTGACTCCTAACCATGTCGTGACTCAAGGTCTGGTCAGCACCAGAACCGTCGCCCCAACAATCGCCGTGACGGCCCTAACCCAAACTCTGCTGCACCACCTCAGTACTCAGGTCAGCAGCCAAACACCAGACCTGGGTCATCACGTGGTCAATCCACCCGAAACAAGAATAACACTCGCCAGCCTTGGACTCAACCCAATTACCCTATGCCACCCTACTGGCCCACTAACTATTGGGCTCCACCCCTGCCCCTACCCCACCCAACCTGGGTGGGCCTGGCCTCCAGCACAGCAGCCCGCACCAACTCAGTGTTTGGGTCAGCAGCATCCCACTCATTCTGACTCTACTGCTCCTCAGGCTCATATCACTGATGTGAACCCGCTTGAACCGAGTGAACTTGCTGAAGCTTTCCAAGCCATGGCCCTAGACCCTAAAACACCAAACTGGTTCATGGATACTGGAGCCTCCAATCATCTCACCTCGGACCTAGGTATGATTTCTCAAATGTGTAAAAATTCTATTAAACATGGTTAGAAATGGCAATAAATTACCTGTTGTTGGATCGGGTCACTCTACCATACCCTCCTCAAATAAACCACTCCACCTTAAAGACATTTTACACACCCCAAATATCATTAAAAAAAATATTGTTTTCGTTCGCAAATTTACCCGTGATCATTGGGTGTCTGTTGATTTTGACCCGTTTAGTGTTTCTGTGAAGGATTTTCCCAGTGGGACGATTCTGAGTCGGCATGATAGCTCCAGCAACCTTTATCCATTCACAGCTTCCACACCACCTGCTGCATCCTCTTTTGTTTCTTCCAGTATTTCTGATTCTTGGCATGATCGTCTAGGGCATCCCGGTTTACATGTCATAGATGCTTTGAGTTCTAATAAGTTTATTCCTTGTAATAAACAAAGTCGTACTTTACGTCCTTTTGATATAATCCATTGCGATTTATGGACCTCACCGGGTGTGAGTAAACAGGGTTATAAATATTATTTGGTTGTGATTGATAACTTTACTCATTTTACTTGGGTATTTCCACTCAAATATAAATCTGAAACTTTTACAAAGTTTACTCAGTTTCACAAATTAATTGCTACCCAATTCCACCTCAAAATTAAAAATTTTCAATGTGACATGGGAGGCGAGTTCGATAACACACATTTTAAAAACTTTGCTCATGCTCAAGGGTTACAATTTTGGTTCTCATGTCCACATACGTCTCAACAAAATGGGACTGCCGAACGCATGATTTTTCGTCTAATTAACGATATCATGCTATCCCTCTTCACTCATGCCTCCCTACCACCACAACATCGGGTGGAAGCCCTACACACATCCGTTTACCTACACAACATTCTCCCCTCCAAAACTATTGGTTTTTGAACCCCCACGGCTGCCCTTTATCTTAAACATCCAGACTATACACACCTTTGTGTATTTGGATGCGAATGCTTCCCAAACCAAACCGATACCCGCCCACACAAACTTGCACCTCGTTCCACCCCATGTATCTTCCTTGGTTACCTAGCTGACCATAGAGGATATCGGTGTCTAGACCGCACCATGGGCAAAGTCATCTTGTCCCGCCATGTCACATTCAATGAACAAGTCTTCCCTTTCTCCAACACCTTTACACCGAGCCCAACATCCTACACCTTCCTTGATTGTGACCCGTCTGCTACCATCTTTTACCCACCATCACAAACCACCTTTGACCTAGCTTCCGCCTCTCCACAACCTACTGCCTAACCATATATCACCAGCCCACTCTTCAATCCACTGCCCAACCACTCGGCCCACACCCTCACTCGTCCACTACTGACCCAAACCACCCGGCCCAATCCAACCCACACCCTCCCTCGCCCACTACTCACCCAAAACCACAACCGGCCCACACCCATCCTCATTCAGCCACTTTACCTCTGTCCACCTCTATGTCCACACCTACGGCCTCAAGGCCTCCTCCCATACAAACTTACTCATGGCAACCCACTGGGTTTACCACTCAGACACCTCAGCCTGACCCACCAGTGTCCACCGTTGACCCGGCTGCTCCAAGTGAACACCCACCTCCACCGGTCCCTCGACACCCAATGGTCACCCGGTCTCGTGATGGAACCTCTAAACCAAAGGTCCCTTTCAACCTCAATGTTGAAACCGTGTCACCCCTTCTTAAATCCCACATTGATGCCCAGTCCGATCCACGCTGGTCCATTGCCATGAAAACTGAATATAATGCTTTAATAGATAATAACACGTGGGAACTTGTGCCTCGGACTACCGATGCCCACATTATTCGTTGCATGTGGCTTTTTCGCCATAAAATTCACGCCAATGGAACACTTGAACGGTATAAGGCCCGCTTGGTAGTCAATGGTAAGTCACAACGGGTCGGCATTGATTGTGATGAGACATTTAGTCCTGTGGTCAAACCAACCACCATAAGGACTGTTCTCAGCTTGGCATTGTCTCGCTCTTGGCCTATCCATCAGTTGGATGTCAAGAATGCACTTTTACTTGGGGAACTTAATGAGATAGTCTATATGTTTCAACCACCCAGGTTTGTTGATTCGTGTAACCCGAAACATGTTTGCACAATAAAGAAGTCACTGTATGGACTCAAACAAGCTCCCGTGCATACTTGGCATCATCAATTTGCTTCTTATATTTTACAGTGCGGTTTTCGGACCTCTACGTCAGACAGTTCCTTGTTTGTTTATAAACAGGGCAACGACATGGCATATCTCTTATTATATGTAGAAGATATTATTTTTACTGCCTCTAATGATCGTCTGTTGCAGCATTTCATAACTGCTATGTCCAGGGAATTTTCTAAGACAGATCTTGGCAGACTGCATCATTTCTTGGGTGTTGAAGTCCAACATACTTCAGATGGCTTGTATCTCACACAGCGCTCCTATGTTAATGACATCTTAACTCGGGCTAAAATGGAAAACTGCAAGCCGTGTCATACACCCACTGACACCAGTTCTAAGCTTAGTGCTAATACGGGTGAACTACTACCTGGCGGTACCCTTTATCGAAGTCTTGTTGTGCCCTACAATATCTCACTTTCACGAGACTAGATATCTCGTACGCAGTTCAGCAGGTGTGCCTCTTCATGCACGCGCCCAGGGAATCCCATTTTCATTTTCTCAAATGCATACTTCTATATCTTAAAGGAACCGCAGACCATGGACTTCATTTATCATGGTCCAAATCAGTGCAACTCACAACCAATTCAGATGCCGATCGGGGCGGATGTCCCGACTCCAGACGTTGTACATCCGGTTACTGTGTTTTCCTTGGGGGTAATCTGGTCTCATGGTCTTCTAAACGACAGGCGACTATTTCCCGATCAAGTGCTGAGGCTGAATATCGTGTTGTTGCTAATACTACTGTTGAGCTGACATGGATCCGCAATCTTCTTCTGGAGTTACACGTTCCCAATAGACAGGCTTCTCTAATTTATTGCAACAACATTTTAGCAATGTACCTGTTTTATAGTCCTTCGCATCACCAACGCACCAAGCATGCTGAGATTGATATCCACTTTGTACGCGAGAAGGTAAGGCTTGGTGTTGTTCGAGTCCTCCATGTTCCAACGGATTTTCAGTACGCTGATATATTCACTAAAGGCCTTCCGAGACAACTCTTCGATCGTTTTAAGTCCAGTCTTTGCATTCGGCCAGCTACTGCTTCGACTGCGGGGTCTATTAGCTGTCATATTTATTGTATTTATGATTGCATATATCTCCTCATTTTAGGAGATCTTGTTGCCTTATTCTCAGGCTTGTAACTGTGTATATATACATATCTTATTATCAATAATAAACACCCAATTTCATAGAATCACAGTTAATATGCATGTGAATAGTAGAGTAGTAAGTATAGAGAGGTATTGTTCCTCTCTTTCATATATTTTGTAGGTAGAGAATAAAATAAAGAATCTGTTATAGAAGATAAATAAGTGATTTCTTTAGATTTTATAGATAAAGTGGGATATGTAGGCTTGATGAGAATGCTCTTAAGCAATTTTAAATTTAAAGTAGAGTGAATTACGTGAATTACAGAACTCACCCTTTATGTTTATAGTGGGTTGCAAATCATGTTCTTTAGAAACATAAATTACTGAAATCATACTTCATGTTTAAAAAAAACATTGCACGTTTTTATAAGATAATCCAGAGTACACTTTTTTGTTACACTTCCAATGTAGAATCTCTTTTAATAAAGTATTTATCAGCAATAAAAAAACGTACTTAAGCCTTTAATTACAAGTTCAATTTTTTTCAAAATAAAGGGCACCTAAATCAAGATCCTTTTGTTAAAACATATACTTTTATCTTAGTAAAGAAACCTCTACATGGTTAGTGTAATATCATAGACTTAACATTACAAGTTCGGTTTGATTTTGGTTGTATGGGTTATACAAAGCTTCATAACCATATCCATAACCATAACCGCTCAATCGGTTAAAGAAATTTTATAACCATTACCATTAGTTATGTTAGTTATCATTTGATATCGCCTCAGTTATGGTTTGGTTATCCGTTATTGAAGAAACAAAAGGCTACAACAGGTACAATACGAGTATAATACAGGTACAATACGAGTATAAAGTGGGGGCTGGGATAGTTGTATACCTTGTTTGCTACAAGTTTATAATCCTTGTTCCACACGTATAGCTTGAGCCGAGCCTGAGAGAGAGTAAGAATGGGCACAGTGAAAGGAGGCTACCGTCCTAAGTCTGAAAAGACTCGTTATGGCAGACACAAAAATGTGGTTTGGCTAACGGTTTTAAGAGTACAATCGTTGCACGCAGTGGGAATATATGTATGAACGCGTGTTCGTCTGTCCAGTGTCCATTTCAAGGAGGTGAACCCCTCGTATTTATAGGACACGAGACGGGCCAAACCCATTAGCACATAACCTTAACAAGGGGCCTGAAAATCATCATCAGACCTGTATCCTTTGGTTGTTCTGCTTAAGACATCAAAACATGCATTTTGTTAATTTTGTAAGATGCGTTTTGTTATCAATATTTCAATACAACTGATCACCTAAATCCTTCATCATATTCACATTAATAATACAGTAAAATGCCTTTGTTGTCATAATTAGCGTTTTAAGTTATCTAATGATAGTCTTATTTGTTATCAGTATGACTACTTTTTTACTAACATCAGCAAAACGCAGCCATATGTTAGACAAAACGCCTTTTGTTTTTTTAAAGTTTTATGGATCATATTCTGCTTGTTTTCAACAATAAATCAGATCTGATAAAACACCTTCACTAACATTAGTAAAACGCCTTTTGTTTTTTTTTTCAAGTTTTTTGATCATATCCTGCTTGTTTTCAACAATAAATCAGATCTGATAAAACGCCTTCACTAACATTAGTAAAACGCCTTTAATTATAACAACAAATGAGTTGATTATGAAACAAAAATGATTAACTACAACACAAACTATCAAAACGCCTTTACTAATTCAATCACAACATTAAAACGCCTTTACTAACTTTGTCAAAAACCAAAAAAAAAAAAAAACAGTAAACCGTCTTCATCATCATTCAATTGAGCAAAAACGCCTTTAACAATAACATAAAACGTATTATCTTCATATAAATCATACCTATATTCGTTGGTTTTGAAGGCCTGTCATGACACAACTTGCTGCTTCTTTCTCGTCGTTCACCTGTTTTAGGGTTTAAAAACCAACGATTAGCAACCATTATTGTTTCAATTATTGACATACGATCAAAAATAAAGTAAAAACATGATCAATTCCTTACTTGTTTTGTGTTTTGGAGCCATGATTCTTCTATAATCAGTGTTATTTCGAGTGCTCTGTTTTTTGTTTTGTTAACAGAGAATAATTTTTGTGTGAGTTATTAGTCGCTTGGTGTGTTTAATTGGGTTGAATGATTAGTCGATTGTAACCGTCAATGAATGAGGGTGATTTGGGCGCTAATATTAAAAAAAAAATTCAAATTATTAGAGTTGTAAATTGTTGATCTACCCTCAATTTGATAACTGCCATTAAATGAGAAACGTGTGTAATTAATGTACGATGTTTTTTAATAAAACGCAGAAGGTGGGAGATGGAGGACCAGGATCCCTTCTTACACTTTGTAGGTTAAGGAGGCTTTGTACAATAGCCTCTCTCTTAAATACTAAATATTATTCAAATTAATCATTAAGTATATTAATACTAATAATAAACTTATTTATAAAACTTTAAATTAAGATTTAAATTTACATTTGTTTTATATATTTTGAGTAAAGATCAAATACAAAGTGTTTTTCGGTAAGAACTGTGAGAATCAAAGGGGGTAAAAAAAAATTTTTTTTTTTAGGATTTTTTTCCCATGTGCTTAAACATTCTTTCTAGATGAATAATACAAAAAAAAAAAGTTTTTTTTAGTGTAATTACGTCATTAAAGTAAATACATTAGTTGTGACATCCGTCCCCCTTTTGTTTTATCTGTACGATTTTAGTTCTTTATGTATTCGAGTATTTTCATTTCGAGTCCTTTCAATTCGAAACTATTGTTCAATAATAAAAAGTTGTGAATAGTTCTTTTATGTCATGGCATGAATGTTTTCTATCGTTAATCCGAAAATTCTGAAATAATAAACACCAGTTTAATTTGTTGAATCCTGAGACTATAACAGAGCAATCATAGCAACATATACCGAACGCGTTACTTACAAAATTATTATTATATAATGATAGTAATAAATAAAGTATATATGAGATAAAATACACTAGGACAAGTTGACAAAAGACAATATTCACAAAATCCCTCACGTTGGTTTCTAAATATATGTATGTATAAGTTATATACTATAAGACAAAGAAAGAAATGAGCTCCATTGCACAAATAGACAACGCATTTAATGCTTCTTTCTCAATCCCTCAACATGAACCACAAAGACCTTAACTTCCGGCTAAATTAATGATTGACTGTCGATTGATTTCCACGAAGTCCGTTACAAATCTCGCCTACAAATCAACCGGATTTTCCGGGGCAATCCTTAAATATGAACTTGCGTTAATAGACCACCGCTACTCATTTTCATACTCACACCAAATCTCTCCCTCTTTGTTAAACCTTCTACCGAACCGGTACAGCCAACCATTAAAACTACACCCGATCGGCGCCACCCTTTCGTGTCTCAAACCAAACAGAGCCGGCAATAACGTCCACCGAACAAAAATATTAATAATAATAATAATAATAATAACCACCTCCGAGGGTCATCGTTGTCGCGGTTCGAGCCACACGCCACCACACCGTCATTTCTAGCCGCGCCGCCATCGTTCTCGTGTCCCTGCTTGTCGCCGGAACCAGTGCCGCCACAATTGGTTGTTCGGGCCGTGTACAACAGCCGTCATCTCCGATGTCGGGGAGACTACTTGAGGTATTGCTTATGCACTGGCTGCTTGTACTGTACTCATTTGTAACGCACAATCTTTTAAATACTTACTCAAGAGGTTTAAAATTATTCTAATTTGTTTTTATTCCTAAAATAATAAGACTACAAAGTTTTAAACTACTTTATTTTATATTACAAGAAAATATGTTGGCACATCCAACTAATTAAATTGCTTTTGTTGTCATGTTAATTACTTTTGAAATAGAAGTGGTATAGGTACATCATTTCAAATTTTAATTTTGATGATTGGAAAAATAATGGGCAAATAAGGTTTGCTTTATAAGTGTCCCATAATATTTAAAGTTGACCTAATTACGATGGTGGATAGGTATGCAAATATTTATTCACTAAAAAAACATACAAATAATAAAAATGATACACTTTGCAGAAACGCTATAACTATGAAAACTAAAAGATCACTTTTATTTAGGTTCAAGCACAATTTATTGATTCTTGTCGATTTTTAGCAAGTTATCATCATAATCAATGTGAGTATTTCCTATCCCCTTTTTGTCTGTATTTACTTTTGGGGTGTTACATGTACACTTATACAAAATACACATACAAGTTCATATTTTTACAATACAATTCTAGTACATTGTGCATTTGCTTACATACGTGCTTTATGCTTAGACATTACATGTAGAATACATTTGTACTTAGTGAAATCATTAACCATGTACAAGCCGACCTTAACATTGGATAGCGTTATTGGATTGACAACCCACATAGGTGGTTCTCCCCCTTTTTCATCGGAGAATCCATGGTCATTGTTAAGTTATTATCCAATTATTTGGATAAGTACACTGCCGTTCATTTAGTACATTATACAGTCACAGGATTGATTTCGCTCATTTGTATAATACATTGTTTACATAAATGCACTGTAGCTTTGCACTTGAATTGTATAACATTTTCCAACTTACCATATGTATTAAAACTAGGAATGCTCACCAACATTTCATATGTTGACAAAACTTATTTTGTACATGTTTCAGGTGCAGTTTGATCTTAGTTCCATAGCATTGGATTTTAGTGCTTGTTTTTATTAATTTATTTCAAATTTCATGTTTTGTTCAGACTTTTGTATTTTTTTTCCATTTCATCTGTAAGACAATTTAAATTATTCAATAATATATTAAAATTTTAGTACCATGTGCTTTTGAACAATTGTCACTACGTGACACCTCGATGATTTCGCCATCGGTTGGGGTGTTACATTAGTTTACACTAGAGTAATTATGTAATTACTCTACACGTAATTACTCTACACCAAAAAAAAATTATTTTTTTTAGTTTTCAATACTATAATATATGTTTAACAATGTGGGAAAAAATTTGAAAAAAAAAAACATAAAAAAATACCCTCCTTTGATTCTCACAGTTCTTACCGAAAAAACACTTTGTACCGGATCTTTCCCCTATATATTTTTATAACATATACTATTTAAATTAAGTATCATATTATTTAAATACATTTTTATATATTTAGTAATAAAAAAATTAGGTCTTTGAAAACCCGTGTATTGTTTGCCACAAGAAAAATAAAATATAACGTAATCTAAACATATGTTTTTAAAAAATAAACTTTGATTTGACAATTGTATATTCTGTTAAATTATTTTAACTAACATAATTTTGAACTTAGTGGTATTTGGCACATAAATAAAAGCTTTTAAGTAAGAAAAATAAGTGTGTTTGTAAATTCATTATTAACTTTATGTTAAATTTATTTAGTTGATGATATAATAACTATTAAGTAATAAATAATAAGTATCCATAATTAAATATGAAAGAGACGGTGGAAAACCAGAAATAAGATTGTCTCATGTTTTGACATGTTTCCATCGTGGTTTTTCTTTTTATTATATACTATAGACTTAAGTATATAATTACTAAGTATTTACATAATAATAATAATAATAATAATAATAATAATAATAATAATAATAATAATAATAATAATCTCAAATATATTTAGTGTTTAAGGAATATTGAGTTATCATTATGTTCATTGAGTATTTCATTATATCCCCAAGAGAGACAAAATCATAAATGATATGTCTTTATGCATCAAACTTGTATCAAATGCATTATAGATTTTCTTAAGCGTCTTCAAGTTTAAGTCAAATTACATTATCCTAAAGAAATAATTTAAATAGTCAATGTAGCTCTTTTTGGAAATAAAATCTAACCCGACATGGCTTATACACTGATTTGAACTAAATCTGTTTTGACTAGACCCAAAATAACTATCTTATGTGACTTTTCTTAGCAACATGCTGCCCTACCCGAACCAGCCAATATGTATTATTAAATAGCAAGCATATTATTAAAAAAATGAATAAAAGTAATTTAAAATTAAAATTCTAAATTCAACTAATTAGCAAGTATTAAATATTAAGTTATAAATAAAAATATATTTATAGAATTTATTAACATGTACATTTACTATTTATATAATTATAAACAAATATTTATATTAAGTATTATGTTATGTAAATACTTAAATATATAATTGTTAAATATGTACATAATAATAATTAAATAGGGGTATATGTAACAATCCCATATTAATAATAATGCCAAAATAAAATTAGTGTTTAAAGGCGTTCGCGTTAGATTGCACTCATCAAAAGAGACTATCTAACACCTGTAGGATTACACAGGCCAACCAACCAGTAAGAGATAATAAGGCCAGGAAACAAAAAAAACAA
Source organism: Ambrosia x helenae (assembly GCA_030844895.1). Lineage (NCBI taxonomy): Eukaryota > Viridiplantae > Streptophyta > Magnoliopsida > Asterales > Asteraceae > Ambrosia > Ambrosia x helenae. Next base: position 13,542,719 of record CM061224.1, on the reverse strand, counting down.
AAAACAAAAAAAAAAGCCTTAACTCAGCATGATTTCATTGATTGTTAGTAGGGTTGTAAACAAACCAAACGTTCAACAAACAGTTTTTGAATTGTTCGACGAGAAGTTTGTGAAATTTTGTTCGTTTAGTTAAACAAACTAACATGAACAAAGCCCGCGTTGGTTCATTTATGTTTGTGAACGTTCGATATTTTGTTCGTTTATTTTTGTGTTCGATAGTTCATTAGTGTTTTAACTTTTTATTTTTATTTTAGTAATTCAAATGTCCTAATGGTAGATTAATTAATATCTATATTAGTGTATGACGTATTAATATTACTTCTCGTATATTGATTAACTATTATTTTTTTGGTGTAGTAAATGAGGGTTTCAAGTTTAATATGATAATTTTGTGCTTTTATGAGACATTATGTAATCAAGATTATGTCTAACAATGTTTGGGTAATTGGATTAGTGTATTTTGAGAGGACAATGTTTGTGACGAAAACTTTTGATTTTATTCAAAATTTAATATGTGTTAGTTTGTGCTTGGTTTTGTTCGTGAATGCTTGGTGTTTGTTTACATTCATTTGTATTTGTTTGCGTTCTCTTTTGTCTTGACACCTAAATTTAATAAATGAACACGAAAATCTTCATTTCCTTAACAAACAAACACGAACAGAAAACATTGTTCCGTAAGTGTTTATGAACAGTTCGTGAACAAATTATTTCCTTAACAAACAAACATGGACAGAAAATGTCGTTCGGCAAGGGTTCATGAACAACTCGTGAACACGTTATTTCCTTAACAAACGAACACGAACAAGGCCTTATTCGTGATCATTTTGTTCATTTACCGCCCTAATTGCTAGGGTAAATAACATGATTTCATTATTCTACTAAGGCTATACGGTGTGGTAACTGGCGAAGCTTAGTTGGGGCCGGCGGGGCGGCCGACCCCCGAAATTTTCGCGTAAAAGTGCCGATTATATAGTATTCGTATAGAAAATTTTGGAAATATAGGGTTTCGACCCCCCGAAACTAGTTTTCGAACCTCCGAAACTAGTGACTTCCGACCCCGGTGACTTCCGACCCCCCGAACCTTCGGGTCAAGCTTCGCCACTGGGTGTGGTCATGGGATGAAGGAGCGTGAAGTGACATGTGGCAGCCACGTCATCAGAGGAGGATTTCCGCTCCAAGCCCCAACACATAGTCTAAGGGTTTAAAATTTTAGGCTATAAGTTAATTTTTACTGCCTATGGTTTATTAGATGGTAGTTTAAATAAGAAGATAGTAGTTGGGCTGATTATTAAATTAAATTATAATATAATTTAGTAATTGGGCTGCTTGGCTAGGCTTCATACTCAAACGTTCAAACCTTGCAGGAATGTGTTTGGGCCTAGAACTTGGGGCTCTTGGTGGGTTGTTTGCAATTGGGCTGGTAACCACACTGGAATTGGATTTGGATGCATTGATGTGATCATCTTTACATAGTATATTGTATTTCTTTCAATCTTTTTTGTCAATCTTTCGTTGGACTCTTTTTATAAATTGAGAAATGCAACCAGGCAATAAGGTATATCAAGATAATAATAATGTGGAATCGCAACTGTTTCGAGTCTTTTACCCTGGAGAAATATGTTATGGGTTGGGTGTTGGACTAGTACGGTTCAATGTAATTAGATTCACAATATGATATTTTGACCCCAAAATCAATTAGATTTAACATGTGTATCACTGTATGTATATATTTCTTTAGGAATAACGCTAAAAAATGGAACTTCAGGCGTATAAAATTCCCCAAAGTTAATTTCCAAATGTATTTGATGTATAATATTAATATGGTGCTGTCTAAACATTAATTTCTTTTTTCATTCTTGTATTCTTGTTTCTGAATATAATTGAGAGTTTAAAACATGAAACTGAAAACAAAAATATACTTCATTATTTTATGTTATTTACCCTTTAAATTTCACTTTTTTTTTCAATCAATTGTCTGCAGGGTCATGACAAAAAATAAAAGAAACAAGAGCAATAATGCACAAAGACTTTTGGCTTTAAAGAGTTAAAGTTGGTCTCTACTCTTTACAGATCATAACTTTATCTTCGCCTTTGCAAGTGGCCTGTTAAATAATTTTTTTTTTCTTCACAGCTCATAACCAAAATATCAATCATAGAATTTCTCTACTAAAAGAAAGAAGAAGATTGCAATATAACAAAGCAGGTAATTCATAGTCTCCTTTACATTTTTTTACAATGTTTATCTCAAAATATTGCATCAATCTTGACAACACTTGTGGGTGAACATGTTTGAAGAAACAATCTAGTGTGTTTGCTTAAATTAATGTAATTAAAGCCATCCATATAGGTTTTAAGTGTCTTATCTTCTAATCAAACTTCAATTACCAAATAAAGTGAAGAACTCCTTAAATTTAAAAAGAGTCATTAATCCACAATAGAAGATAATAGGGAGTTTTTAGACAATAATTTGCCATGTTTGCATTAATATTGGAGTACTGTGAGGCAAAAATTTAAACAACAAATATCTTGTAAAAAATTCTAAACCAGTGAAAAAAATAGTTTTGTAAATTAAAGAATACATGACTACCTACTTTGGTGATTACAGTTCTTGCACTTTCTTATTAATTGTTTTTTAATTGTTAGCATTAAACTGCAGCAAAAAATGGATGCTGGTATAAGTTCAATTGTTACACCGGTTGTTCAATCTTTGATGGAGCCTGTTAAGAAACATTTGGGTTTCTTGGTTTCCTCCACAAAGTATGTTAAAGATATGGAGGATAAAATGCATCAGCTGAGTCTCAGTGAACAAGATATTCAAAACAATTTAGACGAAGCTAATGAAAAAAAGTATAAAGTGTCTAAACATGTGTTGCCATGGTTGGCAAAGGTCAAAGAGACTAAAGAAAAGGCACAAAGTATTCCAACAGATGGAATTGGATGTTTCAATATGGCAAAAAGATACAAAGCAGGAAAGAAGTCTTGTGATATTCTTAAGGAGATACAACATCTTAATACATGGAAATCAGAGATCGTGTTTACTGAAGAACAGATACCGCTTGCTGTGATTGCATCTACTTCTACAGGGCCATCAACCTCTACCCCTGATGGTACCCAAAACAACTTCAAGTCCAGACAGTTGATATACAATGCAGCTTTGAACTTCCTTCAACCAAATAATGAGTCCCACAAGATGATTGCGCTCTGTGGGATGGGTGGCGTCGGCAAGACCACAATGATGGAACAGCTATTGAAAGAAGTGCAAGCCTCTAATGTTTTTGATCGGGTTGTGAAGGTTGTAATTGGGGAAAGTACCAGCCTAATTGCTCTTCAGCGAGCTATTGCAATATACATTAATAAAGAAGATTTAAAAGAAGAGACTCAAGATGCAAGGGCTGATCGTCTTCGTACGATATTTGAGGGGATGGGAAATCAAGGTAAGAAAACTTTGGTAATAATGGATGATATTTGGAGTGAGGTAGATCTCAAAGATGTTGGGCTGAGTCCTTTACCAAATGGGTTCAAGTTGTTAATCACATCACGATTTGATTATGTTTGCACAAAGATGGGTGTTGAAATTGACTCAGTTTATAAAATACCGGTCTTAGATGAAGCAGAAGCAAAAGCTTTATTTTTTGGGATTGTAAGACCATCTACATTAGATGGTGATGATCCGGAGCTCTATAAGATAGGAGAAGCTATTGTGAATAAATGTGGGGGTTTGCCCATTGCCTTGAAAACCATTGCCAAAAGTCTTATCGGTAACATAAAGGAGGCATGGAAAGAAACACTTTCCAATTTACAACATGATGACCTTCAAGACCTTGATGACATTGTGCATAGAATTTTTGAAATGAGCTACAACAATCTTAAAAGGGAGGATGATAAATCAGTTTTTCTTCTAAGCGGCTTGTTTCCAGATGACTTTGATATTCGTATTGAGGACCTGGTGAGGTACGGATGGGGATTGAAGCTGTTTACTAAAGTGCATACTTTAAGAGAAGCAAGAAGACGAACAATCGTTTGTGTTAACAACCTCATACAGGCGAACTTGTTGATTGAAAGTGAATGCATGGGATGTGTAAAGATGCATGATCTTGTGCGTGCTTTTGCTTTAAGTAATTTTACAAAAGTCAAACAAGCTTCAATAGTGAATGCAGGGTATCAGCTTATAGAAGAAGCAAAAGAGTCTTATGAAAGAATTTTATTAAAGTGCACTAGTATTTCTGAAATTCCTTTAGACTTTAATCACCCAAACCTCTCACTCTTGATTATCATGGATGGGGATGACCTTCACAAGTTTCCACAACATATTTATGAAAAAACTGATAAACTAGAGGTTGCTTCTTATGATAAAATGGGTATTCCATTACTTCCGACAATGTTCGAACACTCAACCAAACTTCGAACACTATGTCTTCGTTCATGCCGGTTGATTGATGATATATCTTTTCTTGGAAGTCTTAGCAACCTGGAAGTATTGAGCTTTGTTGATTGTTACATAAGCAGGTTGCCATCGAAGATAGGAATGTTGAAAAAACTGAAGTTACTGGATTTGACCGGATGTGTTGGCTTATTTATTGATGATGGTGTTTTTAAAAACTTGGATGGCCTTGAAGAACTTTATATGAGAGCTTATAAGAATAGACCTATAAGGTTTACAGATGCCAATTGCGACGAAATGGAGATACTTTCACAAAAGCTATTAGCATTAGAGCTGGAGTTCTTTGAGAATAAGGCGCAACCGAAAAAGGTGTCGTTTGAAAAGCTTGAAAGATTCAGAATATCGATAGGTTGTCGATTGGAAGAATTGAAAGGCGATAAGAAATATTCATTCAAAAATACAATTAAATTTGTTGGTGAGTGCAATGAGCTGCTGGAATGCAGAATCAGTGAGGTATTTGAGAAAACAGAGGAACTTCATTTACAAGTGAATGACATGAATCATCTTGAAAATGTAGTCTCTGCGCATCACTCGTTTTCCAATTTAAAGGTCCTTTATATTTCTGATTGTAAAGAGTTGACATACCTCTTCACAGTTGCCATGGTAAGTAGTTTGAAGAACCTGGAGCGACTAGAAATTTCCGATTGCCCTGTTATGAGAACACTGGTTGATGAGGATTGTACAGTTGGGGTGATTAGATTCCCAAAGTTGAATTCTATGTATTTAAGGGATCTACAAAACATGGCAAGTTTGTGTCGAACTGTGATTGAATTGCCGGAACTGGTAGAGTTGAAGCTTCATGATCTTCCAAATTTCACGAGCATCTCTCCTGACAGCGGTAATCCAGGTGGAATACAATCACTATTGAACAAAGAGGTGCACAAATTTATTTTGATCTCTAAATCTAAGTGAATAAATAATTTATAAATTATTGTACATGCAATATGCATTTTACGGAACTAACAAGGCGTGATTATTGCGCAGGTTGTGATTCCTAAGTTGGAGAAACTAGAAATTGTTGGTATGAAGAAGTTGAAGCAGATATGGCCGTGTCAGATTCCAACTGTTGAGAAAAATAACGTTTCAATGTTGAGAAAGATCGAACTCAGGTGGTGTTCAAGCCTTACCAATATTTTTCCAGACAATCCATTGCCAATGCTGAATAATTTAGAAGAGCTTGAAGTTTATGAGTGTGGTTCTATTGAAGTAATATTCAACATCGACCTTGAAAATGTTAGTGAAATGGAGGGACACGTTAGTAGATTAAGAAGCATCAAGGTTGAAGATTTCAAGAATCTTAAAGAGATCTGGAGGATGAGAGGTGTAAATAACTCTAATATCCTCATCAATGGCTTCCAAGGTGTACAAAGCATTAAAATAAGTGGCTGCAAGAGGTTTAAAGATATATTCACACCTGTCACAACCAATTTTGATCTCAGAGCACTTATCAACTACATCACTCATGAGGTATTTCGTGTCATCTAGCTGTTAAATTTAATTGAATAAACTATTACCACGTATTAACATATTGAATCACTATCAATAATTTAATTTATTTTATATTCAAGTTATTATTTCAGGGAACTTGAATGTTGTGTGATTCATTTTTGTTATCCGAATCCCATGGATTCAACAAAAGTTTCACTATAGAAAATGATCCTGTAGATGTTCCCAAAATCATAATCTATATAATTTGTTTATCATTTATATAGTGCATAAATAATTAATTTTAACAAATCAAAATCTAAATATGTTTAGATTGGGAGCTTTCTCCACTGTTTCCATTTTGTTTCTTGATAAATTTATATTATATTATATTTAATGTGTTAAATGGAGAAATTAAAGTGTTTTACATTTAATGTTACATGCAGTGGAATGCCAAATCAGAAGTGGATGATTACACCTGTCATCACCTTAAGCATCTTCAATTATCAGGCGTTGAAAGAGTGGAGGTGGTGTTTGATATGGATAGTAGTCCAAGTAGTAGACATTTAGCAACAATTCAACCACAACAACTACTCCCCTACCTCTACCTTGAAAGTATAAAGCTATTTGACTTGAAGGAGATGAGTCATGTGTGGAAGTGCTGCAATTGGACTAAATTCTTAATTCCTCAACATCAACCTTTGCAATTGCCATTCCAAAACCTCACAGACATTAACTTGTTTAATTGTCCCAAAATAAAGTACTTGTTTTCTCCTCTTATGGCAAAATATTTATCCAACTTAAAGTCTGTCCAAATACGTGATTGCAATGGTATTGAAGAAGTTATTTCAAGAAGAGATAATGAACATGAAGAAAATACTACATCTACATCTGCGTATCAAGACACCACATTGTTTCCTCATTTAGACACTCTCCATATAAAAGGTCTGCCAAATCTAAAGAGTGTTGATGATGGTGATACGACGTGTAGGAGTGATAAACTTTCCTCCAATATTACAAATATGACTCATGATGAGTTCCAGGTACCACTTACACAGATATAACCTTAATGCTTTTGTTATCAAATTTAGATTAATGAGTTTACTGCTTTGGTGAGGCTGGAAAATTAATCATAAAAATCAAACTACATTATTACAATTATTGACTTGTCCTACGTTGCAGAGTGGTCAAGTAATCAGTGCTTCTTGGTCATTGTGCCAATACTTCAGAACGATATCCATATACAAGTGTAATGCATTGTCAAGTCTAATTCCGTGGTATGCAGTAGGACAAATGAAAAGGCTTCAAGAGCTCAAAATTGAGAAATGCAGTAGCATGACAGAGGTATTCGAATGTGAATCGATCAATAATGTTGATGAAGGAGGTGTGCCACTAAGTAACGTTACTGTTGTAGTTGTCCCTCAACTCTTCAACTTAAAAAGCTTGTATATCAGTGAGTGTAACCGTCTGCCACATATATTCACATTCTCCACTTTTGGAACTCTCCATCATCTGAAAGAGTTGAAAGTAAGAAGTTGCCAGGCAATGCAAGTGATTGTAAAACAAGAAAACAGAACTTCATCAGATTGTGTGGCGTTACCTCGTCTAGAGACACTTGAACTTGACGATCTACCAAACCTTAAGGGATTCTTCTTGGGGATGAATGCCTTTCAATGGCCCTCATTAGATAATGTATTGATCGAGGATTGCCCTGAATTGATGATGTTTACATCTGGTCAGTCAACAACTCCAAAGCTCAAGTACATACAAACACGTTTTGCCAAATATAGTTCTGAATGTGGCCTTAACTTTCATGGAACTTTCAGTCAGGTGCACTTTCTTTTACTAATTAAAATACTATGCATCATCTACTAAATGAACATTTTTTATTGAAGACCATTTTATAATAAAGTTTATGTTTCCTTGCAATGTAGTCTGCTGGTATAATAATCCCAATTGAACATTACATTTTTGAAAAAAAAAAAAAAACTGGTTGAAATAAGCTGCTAAATGTTAGAAGATTAAATTTATAAACTTGATTTATCTTATGTTATGTAAATATTGAACATATGTTAATTGTATTATCCTAAGTCTAGGCATGATAGAAACCGGGTTGTGTGACACACCGGTTAGTAGATTAATTATGTCCTAAGTATATAATTATGTAGGGGTGCGTCTGTTTGATACATGCCGGTTCAGAAACTATTTAAAGGGGCCGAGCACTTCATTTATAATGTGGAAAGTTTATGTTTATAACTAACTTTCAAAAACTACTCTCTATCTTTCCCTCCAAACATAACTGCCATCGCCTCAAACCCAAGAAGCCCACATCAGAAACTGTTGTGCAGAAACAGAAAGAAGACGAACCTGTGCAGAAAAATCCGATCCCCTGTTTTGCATAAAATTGATCGGAAGTTATAGTAGAAACGGAATCGAACAACAGTGAGTGTTTGTTTGATTCACACTTGGTTATTGTTATCATATTTAATCAGAAGAAACGCAGTCAACAAGCCTTAATAGATTTAAGAGAAAAAAACGCAGAAATCGTTTTCCGGCAAGGCAGAAAAGAATGAAAGTTTCGATCAAGAACCGTAGTTTATTCGATATTAGAGAAATCAGAAGATGTTTATTGTGCGGAGACAGAAGACGAGTGTAGAGGAAGGCACCGTTAATCTCCGAAGATGTTGATACAATAGGAAGAAAAGACGAGTATGCGTTAATTCCTAGTTGTTTGTCCGATCGTGATGATCGTAGAAGAAAGGCCAAGATGGCAGAAACCGTAAAGGTTAAGGATTGTGATAATCCTTTTAACATCAATTTCTCAAAGTTTAATATCGGATCATCATCAAAGATAGAAGGTTTAAGAAGCGGTTCAAGAACGAAAAGATGATCGAAAGAAGATGAACAGGACTGCACAAACGAGGATGAACACGAACAGAGTAAACAAGATCGAAATTTCTTGATTAGGGGCGTGAATGTTGGAAATTATAATCAAGAATTTCTGTTGACTTCAGAAAAGTCAACTGTGCAGAAGTTTGGCGCCAAAACAGATCATTGTGTCTGTATTATTATGTCGGTTATGTTTAGTTGTGTCGGTTAGTTATTAGGCAGTTAATTAACCGTCATTTAGTTGTGTATAAATAGCTTTTCATATGTAAACATTTGTGTGTGGATAATATTAATAAGTTTGTGTTTCACAAACTCATTCTCCCACCCTCTGTTACTATTACCGAGTCCCTGCATCAATTGTGATGCATACCCATGTTCATCCAAGATCAACCTTAATCCAAGTATAAGATAAACCAAGTATTATAATATGCAAAACAGGAAACCATCAATTGGTATCAGAGCGAGACGCTCTTGGGAAGATAAAGACGAAGAAGGAACCTGTGCAGAATCAATTTTCAACATGGCATCAGAGCCCGATCAGAAGAAGTTTTATGGTTTATTCGATAGTGAAGAGAAGTCCGATGGTGTTCCCGAAGACAAAGGCAAGCGGCCAATGTTTCCATATAGTGAAGAAGATCGTGTGGATCAAATTGTTCTCGATAGAAAGATCGCAGAATTTAAGAAGGAGTGTATGGACCCTTCGAACATCAACTTCTCCAAATTTCATATTGGATCAGCGCCACAGAAGAAAGTAGACAGAAGTGCACAATCGCAGAAGGCGCAGAAAGAGTATAACAAGCAAGTATTTGATGTCCCCGAATACCCACACGCGATGTGTTGTGGTAAATGTAAAGAACCCTTCCATTATAGAAGAAATTGCCCTAAGAAGATAGGCAAAACAGAATTTATGGTGAAAGGCACAGAAGGAAAAGGATGGGATGATGTGTGGCACGCGAGTCTAACAAGAAAAGAACATGGATGTGGTTTTAAGGATCAATTCGCCACATTTAGTAAATCATTTGGAGTAGAAGGCCAACCAAGCGGATATAGGAGAGAGTATTTTAGAGGAAGAGGATCGGTGATAATCACAAGTGGTGGACAATTACACAAGATCAAGAAGGTATATTATGTTCCTACACTTCGCAAAAATGTTTTAAGCATAGAAAGATTGAATCAAGAAGGCCTAGAAGTAGAATTCGATGGTGACACATGTCACATACATAGGCCGATCCTACAAGAGAAAAGAAAGATGATTCTATGCCGAATTTGTGATAGTGAAAGTCACTTCACGTTTAAATGCCCCGAAAGAGAAAATATTGTTGAAAAGGATGGAAAAGGACCACTAGAGAGGTTCTCAAACAAACGGGTCAGATTTGAAGGCATCAAAGAATCACTAAGTGTTGAAGACAAAGAAAGGGCTTACATGTTCAAGCAATTTCAAGAATTCTCTATTGATAAGGACAATTATGAAGGCAATATGGAGAGAGGTCCTATCATGTACCCAACCAACGAGTCAAGTTTGCAAGATTGCTTAGTTTTCATGGATTTAATTCATGTCACAACAACGGTTGAAAGGTACAAACGCAAGTTTGAATTAGAATTTGAGAAAATTGTTAAATGGTTCATGCAAGATTTCTTGAAAATAAGGGCCGAAGCCCCTATGCCACCACGAGACACAACCGGTTATCCGATTAGTTTATTGGATTTGTACACTAAAGTTCAAGTGTTTGGTGGATATGAAAAAGTCACAAAGTATGAAAATTGGGCGATTGTTGCCGATCATCATCAAGTGATGAATGAAGAATTGAAGAAGGAAAATCAAGTTTAAGGGGGAGATTGTTAGAAGATTAAATTTATAAACTTGATTTATCTTATGTTATGTAAATATTGAACATATGTTAATTGTATTATCCTAAGTCTAGGCATGATAGAAACCGGGTTGTGTGACACACCGGTTAGTAGATTAATTATGTCCTAAGTATGTAATTATGTAGGGGTGCGTCTGTTTGATACATGCCGGTTCAGAAACTATTTAAAGGGGCCGAGCACTTCATTTATAATGTGGAAAGTTTATGTTTATAACCAACTTTCAAAAACTACTCTCTATCTTTCCCTCCAAACATAACTGCCATCGCCTCAAACCCAAGAAGCCCACATCAGAAACTGTTGTGCAGAAACAGAAAGAAGGAACCTGTGCAGAATCAATTTTCAACACTAAATACGTCTGCATACTATTAGTTATGTTGGCAGCAGAATTATGTAACAGATCTGAAGCGCAAACGAAATTCAAACACACTGATCAAATCAAGAAACAAACGATAATATATCAAAGAAAACCGAAGAACGCTCGAATGGATTAACAGGATTGTATTAATCTTGGTAAGTCTAAAAGTTGTCGGATTACAACTATATATACATATGGAACATAACTGAAAATAAGGCGCTTAATCATCTCTTGTTTTTGGCGGGTAACAACCGAAGATAACCAACTAACTGTCAGGGGTACTTCTGTCCTTTCACAGCCTTAAACAACCTGATGTGCGCCTCATGCTGTTGTTCTTCATTCCTTGCTATGTGCAGCCTTTCATTCGATCCTTAGATCACCAATTTTCCTATTTAACTATTACATAATCTAACGAATAATTACAAACATACTATGTCTTACTTAAAGAAACACATCTGTACGATATTTACAAACACAAATATACAAGTATCACACATAAAATATAAACGTAAGTTCTAGTTTATATACTTTAACATGTTATGATGTCTTCATTGATTCTCATCTTGTGTTTTCTTCTTTTTTGCAGACCACATTACCACCTTCGTCAGATCCTACTATTTCAAAAGGGATGCCTTGTTCTTTTCATAACTTAATAGAAATAAATATAGAATGGGAAGATGTTGAAAGGGCTATTATTCCATCTCATGCCCTGCTACAATTGCAAAAGCTTCAACAGATTCATTTACGTTGTTGTGAAAGGGTAGAGGAGGTATTTGAAGTAGTAGCATCGGAAGGGACAAATGGTAGTGGTCTCAATGCATCACAGACTGTTGTCCCAATTCCAAACCTAACACAAGTGGAATTAAGGAGGTTAGATGATCTCAAGTATTTATGGAAGAGCAACAAATGGATGGGTTTGGAGTTTCCAAACCTAACAACTCTCTCTATTCGGTTGTGCGATAGTTTGGAACATGTTTTTACATGTTCCATGGTTGGTAGTCTAGTGCAACTCCAAGACCTATATATAAATGGCTGCATGAATATAGAGGTAATTGTGAAGCAAGAAGAAGAAGAAGAAGAAGAATGTGATGGCAAAATGAATGAGATTATGTTACCTCGTCTAAACTCCTTAAAACTAAAAGATCTTCCAAGACTCACGGGATTTTGCTCAGGGAATGAGGCTTTCTCATTACCATTGTTGGAGACTCTAGTAATCGACCGTTGCTCAGCACTTACAGTTTTCACCAATGGTCATGTGTCTACCCCTGAGCTGAAAGTAATAAATACAAGTTTTGGGTTTTCTTATGTAACCACAGATATCAACTCCTTTATAAAGATCAAACAAGAGGAGGTACCATTTACATGCTATTCCTTTTTATAGAAGCTGATGAAAATTGTATAGAGGTTGAACTGTTGCACTTTGACTTTTGACGGTCAAACAAGCTACTTTTTAAACACAAAATTAATCCCAGTTTGTTAATTTTAGCACCAACAACTTATGGATTCAAATTTAGATTTTACTTAATTGTCAAATGTCAAAAAAAACTTTTATATTATTTTTAAGTTAAAATGAAATTTGATTGCATTATAATATACGTTATACTGGCTGCATATAAAAACTCGTATCTACTGCAATCATAAGTAAAAAAAGGGAAATTTGATTGCATTATAATATATGTGCCTCTGTTTTTGCTAGTTTCAGAATGTTTTATAGGTTGACATCAGAACTACATTCAGCAATAAAAATGTTTATGACATACAAATTCCATTTAGTATCAGTACTCATTTTTATGATCATTTAGTATCAAAACTAATTTTTGATCAAAAGTGAAAAGGGTTATAGTTTGACATCAGAACCACATTGATTGGACATCCAAAACATGTTGATAACATGTTAATGGGTTATTTTATTGATACCTTGAATAGTTGAATGGCAGTGGTAAGATGGTTAAAGTACTGATACCTAAAAGCTAATTAAAAAAGGGACAAGACCGTTTTAAGATAATGAGATATAAAAGTTTTAAAATTCACACAGAAAATAATTAGTTCCACATGTGTTGAAAATATGACAATTCAAATGATTATCTTAGATATAAGTTTGTTCTTTTTAACTTAATTGTATGCATTATGCAGATGTGATAATAAGAGAGTTGAGGAGCTGCAGCTAGATAAGTCTGAAATGAAGGGGCTAAAGTTGTTTGTGGGCAGAAGGCTGGAGCAATATATTCAAGTTTTGCAGTTGCAGAACCTGAACTCGTCTCATTCTTCATTCATTTATTGTCTTGGTGATGGTTGTATGTATTTTGAATCTCTTGTGATTTTAGGGTTTAAATAGTGTTTGTTGTAGACCACTTGCATCACATCTTTGTATAATGCACTGTGTGAAACTGTGTTGTTTTACAGTTATAACTGTGTTGTTTTCATAAATAAGTTAAGTATTAATTATTTGGGTATGAACTGTGATGATAATGGAAATACATTTTAACATTCATTTTTTTTAAAAATCATTTTTTTTAATTGGCAAAAGAATAGCAAATCGCAAACAAGGTGATCGATCAGTCTCAAACCACTCACAAAAAATGAACGCTCACAAACTGTGTTTGTTGCAAATCAGCCACAAAGTGCGTAGTAAGCAGATCAGCTCAGGACCTTGTTTATCTTCAAGTTTTTAAACCTTCACCTCTAAGAGTTTGTATACATTAAATATGACATAGACGACTGCGCACATGAAGGTCTGATATTAAAATGTTTGTTATTTCCCATATGAACAATGTGATCAATCACTAAACATGTATATTAAAACCAATTAACACAAGTAAACAGCAGGATTTTAAACCCACAGAACTTAACGATCTTTGCTGAAACATTGCCAAAAGCAAAATTGCAGTTAGATATAAAACACTCTAAAAATAAAACAAACATCCGTAACTGTTAGCCAGAACTCACAAAACAGGAAGTGTTGCTCATTCTACAACAAAGTGCATTTGCTAGGCAAAACCTATTACTCTACTTCTTCTTTTTCAACTTGTTGGACTGTGATTGAGTATACGCGGTTCCCTGTGATAATAACAAGTTGTTTGTTAGCAAAAACCCCTGTTTACGTGATTTGTGTAGTTCAAGAGTTATACTATCTTATCTTGTTCAATGATATAACTAGTCGGTGTGAAGATAATATGCCAAAAAAGGAATTTGAATCATTAGAATTAAAAAAAAAAGAGAGAGATAATACAAACCTGCAGCCACTCATCCATTGATGCATCGACAGTCCGAGTTCCAACTTCCACCTTTGTTATCTTCTTAGTTTTCTAAGTAGAATAAATGAATGATAGAATTGTACCAGAAAAAGGTGTTAACTAAAACAGACGAGAAAATGACAAAACAAAAAATAAAGAAGTGGAATCCAAGTATATAAAAAACAGATCATAGTAGATGCTCTTTATACAAAAGGGTTAGAAAACCAGTTGATTTTTATTATTTACCTTGGATAGAGATTGAAGCTGAGTGCGAGCCCACAAGCCAAGAAGCACAAGAAGAGCAAGTCCAAGTGAAACCAAGAACACTGTCTCGACACTAACAAGCCCACCAGCTTCAGTAACTTCTATGGTGCTGTTATAAAATGTATTCTAGTATGGTAGTTGGTCAATCTCATACACTATTGTCCCAACAAGATCGAATGTTCCAGGCTGCAACATAAAACAAACATCTTACTAGTTTCATAATTCAATTAGTCATTTGGTTGGATTGGTGTTCCAGATTTGCTAATCAGTATTTCGCAGGATCTAAAACATTAATAAAGCACAATTTTGAGACACCTAAGGTATAGCATATACAGAAGAAGTGCCAAATATCTACCTGTAAGAATTTGCTGACAGCAAATATATAAGGAAATGCTGCTTGAACTGAAGCAGGAACGGATGCATTGTTGAAAGACTGGCAACATAAAGAACCAAAAAAGAAAAAATTAAAACAAATTCTTGTGACTAGCATTTCACCAAAGGAAAATCGATTTAGTTTTCGATTTCTATCTTTTAATATAAACATTGGTGTCATATTTAAATGCTTAGCATAATGAGAGTTGATTCTAAAGCATTTGCCAGCTACTTGGAGATTATAAATAGATCCAAAAGGAAGATGAACATAAATTACCATGACAGAGAGATTTTGGACCAACATTCGATGATCAAAAGGAAGATGAACACTAGCATGAACAGCAAGAACATTCACACTCTGTTCACCTATTTATTAACCAATAGTAAGCAATTTCATCTCTCTATATCCAAAATAACCAAATGGACAAATAACATATGGTAAGAGCAGAATGTTACCCTCATTTTTCAATCCAACCAAAAGCTCGGTTTCTTGACCAGCTACTACCACTGCAAAAACAAAGAACTTTAACATGTCAATTAGAAGGTAAATTTTATAAACAGAAAACTGCAGTAGACTTACATTTTACAGGATTTTTAGGGAAAACACACAATGTTTCCACACCAGGAGCAGGATTATAGTTCCCAACACCGAAGTCATGGGTATCATCACCAACGTCTTCCCCTTCCTTGACAGTCTCAGCCACAAGTTCAGCATCAGCATCGGAGTCTGAATCAGACTGAGACCTAGCAACTATACAGCAAAATAAGTAAATACCAAAATGACACAAAAGATCTTAACTAGCAATGTATGGCAAAACTACAACATTTGCAATCTAAAACACCATGAAGAACCAGGCTCAAATTTTATATTTGAGCATGCTTTTTTACATAAACATCGAATACGCTTGGTTTTAAAAGCGACAAGCACACCGAGTCGACAAAGTCTATAACCGAGGCGCAAAGCACAAAAGTGGTGCGCTTTTCATATGTATGGCACAAAATGCTTATATAATTATTTCTATATCTCCTAGGTTTTTAGCATCCCCTAACCAAAATTTAGCTATAGATAAGACTTATATGTGTTGTAACCATAGTTGTTAAAAGTCATCGCCTCTTGCGCCTAGGCCCATTTTTTAGACGAGGCGATGCATTTGCGCTTTGAGTCGAGAAAATTGCGCTTTAGCTCTCCAAGTGATGGTTTAGGTGCAGATTTCAGCTAGATTCCCAAATTCCGAAGAGTTTCCAGCCAAATTCATTAAATTATGGCTAGCGAGAGATTTCTGTTTTTATTTTATAAAAACTACTTCTATACATTAATACATCAATATTTTAAAACTTTCGATACTAACTAGATGAAAAAATTATTATTTTAATATATTTTTATTTATTTTCTTTGTTCGTTTTTTTATCTCAGGCCCTCGCTCTTTTTGCGCCTCGCGCCTTGCGCCTTTGATAACTGTGGTTTTAAGATAGCAATTACCAACACGTACGACCTTAAAAAGCCTACAACATCCTGCTACACAAAAAAAGGTCATGTACCATTTTTTGGCAAACAAATCGCGCCACACCTGCACTTCATGCAAAACACTCGCCTTATGTCGCCCAAAGCGCAACCCTTTGCACGTTTTTAAACCAAGCGAGTACATTGCCACGTCTCTCTCAATAACATATAACTGAAATTTTTGATGGAATAAAGTACATTGCCGGTTTAACCTTGTGGGGGCCAAAAGTGGATTCTAAAATCGGGTTCCTTTTCGTTAAAAGAAAAACAATACATTTTTCATATACTATTCCTAAAAGGCACAAACGCACGATTCCAACTATAAAATTCAATAGACTCCAAGTATAAAATGTAATTACATTCGTAAATAAAGCAATTAAATTAAACAACATCAAACAGTCAACTACATTAACTAAAATGAAGCAACAGATCTAAAAACGAATGACTTAAACCAAACAAACAGAAATTAGGTAAGAATTCAATGGTAATCGGAATTGAAAGAAACGTATAGGAAAAGTTGTATGAATCTGAATCTGAGATGAGAGAGAGAGAGAGAGAGAGAGAGAGAGAGAGAGAGGTACCTTGAAGGAATAAAGATGAAGAGAGAAGAAGAAGAGTGAAGAAGAAAAGAGCATTGATCTTCAACATGATCGGATGGTTGGGAAATAATAATATGTGGAAAATTGGTAAGGGGAATGACGGAGTGCTTTTGGTCAAAAGTGCTTATTGGCTTATGACTTTTTGAAAAGGAGTTTTAAAAAAAGTGTTTGGATTAGCTTTTGGGATGAGAAACGTCAAAAAGTCAATAAATTGTCTTTTTTTATGTGTTTCGCTTAACTTATTGTGAATATTGGTTGTATGGGTAGTAAATTTGTTATTTTTTTTTTCCAAAAGCCAAAAGCCAGGATTTCTAACTTTTCAAAAATAACTTTTTCACCGTTAAAAGCCAAAAGCCAAAAGTCAAAACAGAAAGTGCTTTTGGGTTACACAAACAGCTTATTGACTTATTGGTTTTTTGAAAAAGCCAATAAGTCAATAAGTTTTTTAAAACTCAATCCCAAACACCCTCTAAACCAATATTATCATGGATGGATGCATAAATGGAATTGGAGCTTAGGGATGAGTTTCAGACAACCGATACCGATCCTGAAAACTCTCAAACCTTAATACCGATACTGATATCGAAAACATACGGTACGGTATTGGTATCGGTACGTTACCGGTATAGTATCGGTATTTTAACTTAAAATACCGATACCATACTGATCCCGTACCGATACCGATAATACCGAAACCAAAAACCTCTAAACGTGGGTACCGATACCGATACTGAACACCCTCGGTTCGGTATCGGTACGGGATCGAGATCGGGACAGGATCAGTATTTGGCGCTATGTGCTCATCCCTAATGGAGCTCTCGTTATTTTTTGGGGTTATATATAATAAGAGTGTGAAACAAATGACAATATTAATGGGATAATAAACTTATAAAAGGAATTATTTTGATACTAGGCGAATTGGATTTAAGTCATTTGAGTGACAACTAACAACTTGGATCTTTAAGGCCCCCCTATTATAAATTGATGATACTAGAATGTGAATTGTTTTGTGATACTTTACAATTGATTTACAGCAGAATTTATAGAGGAAATTACAAGCATAATGAGTCAATACATTTAATACATAGGAGAGATTTGTGAAGCATGATTTACTCCTAATCTTTGACCACATGATTTGCTCCTTGAGATTGACTTTTGACCACATGATTTGCTCCTTGAGATTGTGTAGTGTCTTGAGTTTTATTATTATGATCTGCATTGCTTATACGCCCCCGCAAGATGGAGGATCCGTCGGATACTCCAATCTTGGATCTATTACGAAGAAATGGTGCTCTCGTTAATGGTTTGGTGAGCATGTCAGCTAATTGATCTTGAGAGCTAATATGAAGAACCCGTAGTTGTCTAGCTGTAACTTGTTCTCTAACAAAGTGATAGTCAAGGGCTACATGTTTCATCCGTGAATGATAAACCGGATTAACACATAGATAGGTAGCTCTAGAGTTGTCACAATACAAGGTTGGAGTTGCCTGTGCAGGGAAGCCTAGTTCATGCAATAAATTCTTTGTCCAAGTAATTTCGGCTGCGGCATTTGCTAGGGCTTTGTATTCGGCTTCAGTTGAAGAGCGGGAAACTGACTTTTGACGAGTAGACTTCCATGAAATAATATTAGTTCCTAAGTAAAGCATGTAGGCAGTGGTAGATCGACCAGCATCATGTACACCGCCCCAATCTGAATCAGAGAAGGCCGAGAGATCAAGTGAGGAATTTCGGTTTAGAAAGAGACCATGATGAATGGTGCCCTTAAGATAACGAAGAACACGTTTGAGAGCTTGCCAATGTGTTTGGCGCGGGTGTTGCATAAAACGAGAGAGTTTGTTAACAACAAAGGAAATATCCGGGCGAGTGAATGCTAGATATTGGAGGGACCCTACAAGTTTCCGATATGGAGTTTCATCAACTGTAGGAGAAGAGCCAGATGTCGTTAAGGGTTCAGCGGCACTGAGTGGTGTAGTAACATCCTTGGCACCATCCATTTTAAATTGATGCAAGATATCATAGATGTACCGATGTTGTGATAGAAAGAGACCTTTAGGTGTAGGGATGATTTCAACACCAAGAAAATGATGAAGCATGCCAAGATCCTTGATAGAGAATTTTCGGCTTAGAGCCTGTATAAAATGATCAAGGAACTTGGTGTTGTTGCCTGTAAGAACAATATCATCAACATAAACCATGAAGTAACAAGTGATATCTTGATGGTTGTAGATAAAGAGAGAGGCATCAGCTTGGGATTTACGGAATCCAAAGCGTAGAAGGAAGTTTGCAAGCTCGACATACCAAGCACGCGGTGCTTGTTTTAAACCATACAATGATTTCTTGAGCTTACAAACATGATTAGGATATTGTGGATTAACATAGCCTGGTGGTTGAGTCATGAAGACTTCTTCATGAAGTGTGCCATGAAGAAAGGCGTTATTAACATCTAATTGACGCAAAGGCCAATTTTTGGTGAGTGCTATGGAGAGGATGGTCCGAATGGTGATTGGTTTGGTGACAGGACTAAAGGTATCAAAGTAGTCCTTACCATGTTGTTGGAGAAACCCTTTGGCGACAAGACGGGCTTTGTATTTTTCAATGGAGCCGTCTGGATTACGTTTGATTCTGAAATCCCATTTGCACCCAATGGGTTTATCATGTGGAGCGGGAACAAGTTCCCATGTATGATTTTGAAGCAAGGCATTGAACTCGGAGTCCATAGCAGTACGCCATTGAGGGTCTTTAGATGCATGGTTATGAGTTGTGGGTTCAAGATTTGATGGAAGGGGATGTAGGGTGGTATTGTTGATCGTATGAGGATTATAATATTTTGGATTAGGTTTGCGACTCCTTTAAGGCCGAGTGTTAGTGGGAGACGACGGAGTGATTTGAGGGTTGGATTGAGATTGTGTGTCATCGGTTTCAGAGGTTGAGGAGTGGGTATAAGCGGGAATAGAATTAGAATCGGCTGAGTGGGATGTGGATGAATTTTGTGAGTTGGTTGGAATGGAAGTTGAGACGGATGGTGATGTGGATGTGGTAGTATGGGAATTGGAAGTGGAGTTTGAGGATTGGGTAGGCGAGGTCAAGGGAGACGGATTGAGTTGTGAAGTGTTGGGTATGGGAATAGGGAGGGGCATGGAAGGGGTAGTATTGGGAGGAGACGAGGTATGAGTTGGTGATTTGTTAGAAATAGTATGAAGAAAGGTGGTAGAAGTGGGTAGAGAATTTGGAGCATTAGTTTCAGTTTGAAAGGGGAAAATATGGTCAACGAATTCAACATGACGTGAATGATATAAGCGTTGAGAGTATGGATCATAACATTTATATGCGGATTTGGAGGAGGAGTAACCAAGGAAAATACATTTTGAGGAGCGATTGTGAAGTTTTGATTTGGCATAGGGACGTAGCCATGGAAAACATAGACAACCGAAGGGTTTGAGTTTTGTGTAGGTAGGTGGTGCTTTGTATAGTTTTTCAAATGGGGATAAAAAATTTAATATTTTTGTGGGAAGACGATTGATGAGATGGACAGCAGTTTGAAATGCGTATGACCAAAAGGTGAGAGGGAGATTAGCACGAGAAAGTAGAGATAGGCCAGTTTCAACAATATGTCGATGTCGGCGTTCCATGACTCTGTTTTGTTCTGGAGTATGTGGAGGGGTAGTGTAATGAGAGATGCCATTACTTTGAAGATAGGAAGCAAGTCCTATGTATTCGCCTCCATTATCAGAAAAGATTGACACTAGTGATGTGCGGAAAAAATTTTCGACTAGTGTTTTAAATTGTGGAAATAGTATAGAAACGTCCGATTTCTTTTTAATTGGGTAAAGCCAATTGTATTTAGAGTAAAAATCAACAAAAAGCACATAGTATGAATACCCATCAATGGAGGTTTGAACGGGTCCCCAAACATCCGTATAAACGAGTTCGAGAGGTTTAGACACAATAAAAGAATTTTTACCAAAAGGTAATTTATGACTTTTATTCAACGAACATGCATCACAATGAAACAAACTAGCGGACATTTTATTGTAAACAAGTCCTAATTTATTTAGTAGGCGTGTTAGGACTTGAATAGATGGGTGTCCAAATATGTGATGCCACAAATCGAGCGAGGTAGATGTCTTGGTGCTTGAATGAACTTGTTTAGGAGAATTGCAAGGATTGGGTTTTGCATAGTAGACATCATTGACGTTCACTCCCCGCATTAGGTGCTCCCCGTGCGAAGATCCTTAACCAAAAAATGAAAAGTAAAGAATTCAACAGAAACTTTGTTAGTTTGCAAAGTTTGGCAACAGAAATAAGACGATTTCGTAGTTTAGGAACAAGCAATACATTTTGAAGCAGTAAGGAACGAGATGATGTAGGAATGGACGAGTGACCGATATGAGAAATGGAAAGAGTATTACCGTTACCTAGGATGATCTCATCGGGCCCCCCGTATTCAGAGAGGTTGTGCATGAAGCCTTGGTCAGGTGCGGCATGGTCAGATGCGCCACTATCAAACATTAGTGAGGATGAGGAGCTTGCCATAGATGTATTAACTTGTGGATTTGAAGATGGTGCCGAAGCAATGGTAATATTGTTGTTATGTAAAAAACGTGCTAACTTCCTGCACTCTTTAGTATCATGACCAGGAATATTGCAATATTGACAAAAAAACGAGTTACGGTTACCGCGTGAAAAATTTGCTGATCCATTAACTTGTCCTTGGGCTTTGATGTTTCTTGGGCCATAGTTATTAGGCCTTGTAGAGAACCTGCCTTTATTATTATTATTATTATTATTATTATTATTATTATTATTATTATTATTATTATTATTATTATTATTATTAGACCTAAAATATTGGCGGCTCCCTTGTCTTTGTGTCTGGTTCACAGCAGCAATTACATGAGGTGATTGAGCAGATAGCAAAGTTCGTTCATGATCGACTAACTTGTCGTAGATGTCGGTGAAGGTCATAGGTGTGTCTCGCATCTTGGCAGCAGCAGTGATATGTTTGTAATCGTCTCCCAGATGAGCAATGATGTGAACAATTAGGTCTTCATCTTTGATAGGGCTCTGAGCAAACGCTAATCGTCAGCAATCGCTTTCATTTCATTAAGAAATTGAGCAACCGGTTTGTCACCTTTGGTGTGTGTAGCGAGTTGTGTTTTCAGAGATATTACGCGAGACCAGGATGTACTGGCATAGGTGTCGGTCAGCCTCTGGAATAGTTCATGAGAGGTGGTTGCTGAGGAGACAATCGGCTGGACGATATCGGAGCAACTACCAAGAAGTGCTCCAAGAAGTATCTGGTCTTGCCGGTGCCAGAGACGATAGACTGGATTGGGTTTCCCATCTGAAACCTTCGGTGGTGGTAAGGTGATGCCGTCAACATATAGATCGAGGTCAAGTCCAACGAGTGTGGACATAACCTGTTTGCGCCATGCCGGAAAGTTGTTACCGGTTAGTTTGATTGGGAAGTTTGTGGCTGTGGAAAGGGGAATGACTGTGTTGGAGGTTGACATGATAACAAGGCTGGAAAAGAATAGAAGAAGAAGCGATGACAGGATCGAGAGTTCTCGAAGGAGAGGTTAGGCTCTGATACCATATTATAAATTGATGATACTAGAATGTGAATTGTTTGTGATACTTTACAATTGATTTACAGCAGAATTTATAGAGGAAATTACAAGCATAATGAGTCAATACATTTAATACATAGGAGAGATTTGTGAAGCATGATTTACTCCTAATCTTTGACCACATGATTTGCTCCTTGAGATTGACTTTTGACCACATGATTTGCTCCTTGAGATTGTGTAGTGTCTTGAGTTTTATTATTATGATCTGCATTGCTTATACCCCCTTCACGGACGTATACGTCGTTAATTGTGAAGCAAGAAGAAGAAGAAGAAGAATGTGATGGCAAAATGAATGAGGTTATGTTACCTCGTCTAAACTACTTAACACTATGCATGCTTCCAAAACTCAAGGGATTTTGCTTAGGACACGTGTCTACCCCTGAGCTGAAAGTAATATATACAAGTTCCGGGTTTTGTTATGTAAACACAGACATCAACTCTGTTAGGATCTGAGTTTGATTGTTTTGATTATGTTTAACAAATATGATAAAAGTGAAATGAATATAGATGAAAAGTGCAGCGGAATAATAAACTGTTAATCAAAACAAGAGAGTAAATGTTTTCAGATCGAATGCTTTCATTTATCTAAAAGATTACAATCGTACAATTACTCCCCCTCAGCCTGATCACACAGTGTTTGTCTGAGAGAATGTTTGTGTGTGTGATGCAATAGAACAGTACAAGCACTGTTCTATTTATAGACAGACTTAAACCACTGATGACCTAAGCTGACGTCACCTAAGACAGTGACCTCTAACAGAATAACAAACATAAACATCTGCCTATTACAAACTACTGTTACATTGAAAGCACTGATAGTAAACAGCTGTTGTAGGAAAACTCTGATGGTCTTGTATCCTCTGCTGGAGCCTAAGTGCTGTTGGCTCCAGCAGTGCTTTAGTCTTCAGTACTTGAATCAGCAGTTGTTCATCATCAGACCTTTGGTCAGCAGTTGTTCTTCATCAGTTGTTTATTCATCAGTCCTTTGTATCAGCAGTTGTCAAAGCAGTTGTTTGGATAGAACAGTTGTTAGAGTCAGCAGTCTTTTGGGAGAAGTAAGTTGTAAAGACTGTTTATTGAAAGGATCAACTGTTAGCATATTTTGGCTTTCTAATCATCTGTTCTTCTCCAGGTCAGCAGACCCAACAATCTCCCCCTAGAACAGATGATGCCAAAACTCAGCTTTAGTTATTGATCTTTATTCCTCATCAGACTTTCTCTGATTTGACCTTTGAATTGTAGTTCAAAGTTCAGAGCAAACAAGTCTTCTTCATCTCTTTCAAGTTCCAGATTCAGCAATGTTTGGTGATCTTCTGCACATAGGCTGTAAGCATCATCCATGCTAATCTTCTGAACCCTTCCATCTGACCTGAGCAATGTCAATTCATGGTTGTCTTTGTTGACTTTCCATTTTAGAATTTTTGAGTCAGTGGATTTGCTGAGCTGAATTTTTATTCTGGATGAGTTGGGTGATGGAGGTCTTCCAATGAGTTCTCTGAGCTTCTCTGTTGTAGGATCAGAGAAGAAATGTACTTGATTGAAGAGCCCTTCCTTGATGAATGTATCAGCAAACTTCCTCAGATCTTCTTCAGACATTTCCTTTTGTTTCTTGAACTGTCTTCTTGCAGCAGTTGATAGATCAGAGGTGTCAAGTAGGCTGTCCAAGGTAAAGGTCTGTTGGGGTCTCTTCATCATTGGCTCATCAGTGTAAACAGGTTTTCTTGGTAGGCTGGGATCCTTCTTTCTGTTTTCTTCCAGAATTTTGTATGTCTCAACCAACCTTAGCTCAGACCATCTAGAGACTGACCTCATTTCCCCATAGTTGGCAGCTACAATCTCTTGCCTCATCCTTTTAAACTTCAAGGCTCTGACTAGGTCTCTGCCTTTGCCAAAATTAGGAGTAGAGACTTTAGCCTTGGGGTCTTTGGCCATTTCTTCAATTCTGAGAAGTTCTTCTCTCAAAGCATGTGTGGTCCAACCATTGAACTGCTTCTTGGTTGCTTTGTAAGGCTTGGTTGCCATAATCTGTTCCAGAAGAGAATCCCTTACCTCCTTTTCCAAGTCACCACTGAGAGGCATGGAGGACATGGAGTTGCTCAGGGTCTTAGCAAAGTCTTCAATCCTTCTGAGTTTGCTAAGCTCTGCTGAATGGATGCCCTGAGCAGTCCTGTCATCCTTCCCTTTGCATTTCTCCTTAATGATGGCATCCACCTGTTCACCCTTATATTTCAGATAAGTATCAATGTTGAGAGGAACAGGGAAGTTTGGGAGAGATGGGAAGGATCTATCTGATGGCTGTTCAGTATTGTAGAAGGATTGTAATTCCCCCTTGAGTAGATCAAGTTCAAGGGGATACTGAACAACCAATGGTGTAATAGTTGGTGGTGGTCTATGGGATCTGAATTTGGATGTGTGTGGTGAGAATGATGTGATTGGAATAGCTGTGATAGGAGGAGTGGATTGTGCAGTTGAGGTGGTGTTTGGTGATGTGTGTATGTTTTCATCATGTACAACAAAGGTTGATTTTCTCTTCCTTGTGTACATGATCTTAGGGGATGGTGATTTGGTAGCAGTGGTTGGATTAACATCTGTTGGCCTTTTAGTAGGTCCAGCAGATGTTTGGGATTTGGCTGGTGATGTAGGTTTGGTGGTTGTATGTTCAGGTGTGTTTATTGGTTTGGGTACAGTGGTTTGGGAAGCAGTGTTTTGGGTGGTTTCAGTGTTTTGGGTGGCAGTGGTTTCAGTAGCAGTGGTTTTGTCAACAGAGGTGTTTAACTTGGATGGTGGTTTTCTGACATGCTTAGCAGGCCTTTTCATCCTTTTAGAGGATCCAACATCTTCAGTCTCCTGCTGTTGTTTCTTCTTGAGTTCTATTAGTGACTCTGCTTTAACTTCCAAGGTGTCAGCTCTTTTCTGTTTTTCTTGAGCAGCCTTTTCAGCTTCTATGTTTGCAGAGTCATCAACTGCTTTGTTCTTGTCAGTGGTTTGTTGTGGTGCTGTTGGTGTTGCTTGTTGTTGTTGTGGAGCTGTTTTAGTAGACTCTGGTTTGTTAGTGTTTTCAAAAGCTGGAGCAGTGGTTTCAAAACCAAAACCAAACTTCACATGACTTTTGGTTTGTTTGTTGAGTAGCATCTCAAAACCTCTACATGATTCCACCCATTTCTCACATTCAACTTGGGTGGACTCAAGCT
This sequence comes from Ambrosia x helenae, assembly GCA_030844895.1. Taxonomy (NCBI): domain Eukaryota; kingdom Viridiplantae; phylum Streptophyta; class Magnoliopsida; order Asterales; family Asteraceae; genus Ambrosia; species Ambrosia x helenae. The sequence continues at coordinate 13,516,950 of CM061224.1, read as the reverse complement.
CACTTTTACAACTTTGATATTTTGCTATCATAGTTTGGAGCTGGTCTTTGGTTATGGTTGCTTCATGTTTTAAGCTGCTTATTTCAGACTCTTTTACAGTTAAACTTGTTTTTAAATCTTTTGAAAGTTTTTCAAATTTAACTTCATCATCCAAAATTTTCTTTCTAAGGTTTTCATTCACCTCTTTGATGTTGGCAAATGCAATTACACATTTGTCTGAACACAACTCTTTAAGAATTTGAGGAGATACCTTAGCAGCAGCCATCAATGCACAATCACACTTGCACTCACAGTCATCAGATGCACCCCAGGGATCTGAGAGATTCACAACCTCTTCTTCAGGTTTTTCACCTGTAACAACTTCATCAACAACATCATCAGTCACAACATCAGATTTAGTCACCACCTCCTCAGATTCAATCTCATCAACCATAGCCATGAAACAAAAGTTTTCTGGTTCATTTTCAGCTTTGGCAACTAATGCAAAATTTTCATCTGTCAGCTCATCAGGTAGACTGCTTCAATCAACAACGCCTTGTGTAAAGAAGCTCTGCTGAATGGTCTCTGCAGGAGCAGAGGATGAAGCAACAGTCGTTTGCACAGGTGCTTGAGCAACAGGTGTTTGCACATAGTGGATCTGAGGAATAGTGGTTTGGACATACTGGACAGGAACAGTGTTTGAGGACTGTGCAAAATGAGCAGTGTTTTGCACATTTGGTCCAGGGGCATTATAGGAATTCTGATAAGTGTTGGTCTGTGGTCTTTGATTTGGATAGGTGATCATAGGTGTACCATGTTGACCCCTACATTCCCTAGCAAAATGACCAAGTCTATGACATTTGTAACACTTTATCTTTGATTTATCCAACCCAACCTTAGATCTGCCAGTTAACCCTGGAAACCTTCTCCCAGTTTTCTTGTAAAAATTGTTAGTTCTTACACTGAGAAGGGCCAATTGGTGCATAATGTCCATTTCTTCCAAATCATCAGGGTCAAAGTATTTCAGGTCATCATACTCAAAGGATATATTGTCAGATGCCTGGATATCACCACCACTTGCTGTGAAAGCATAGTTTGGTGAATAAGAATCAGAGTTAAAACCTGAGTTAAAACCTGAAGTTATGTCAATGAAATGATCATAACTCTGATCCTTAATGTTTCCAGGCACCTCATCATGACCCAAAAGTGTTGTATTCCCAAATACATAGTCATCAGACACTTTTCCAGAGTCCTGGAGCTTCTTTTTCTGGTTAAGCTCTCTCTCATAGGTCAAGAGCTTACCATGAAGCTGGGTTAGTGATAGGTCTTTAAATCCAATTGAGTTTCTCATCACAATAGCAATAGTGTCCCATTTGTCTGGTAGTGATCTTAAAAACCTATGGTTCAAGGTTGAATGAGGGTAAGTAAGACCAACCAATTTTAGTTCACTAATTAAACAATTAAACCTCTCAAACTGTTGAGTTAATGACTCTCCTTTGACATGACTGAATGTTTCATATTGTTGGTTAAGTATTTCACGATTGTTTTCAATAACCTCCTCAGTCCCACCAAAATGTTCTTTCAGTGCATCCCACAACTCCTTTGCACTGTTATAGTGTAACAACCCAGCATATATATCATTGGGTAGAGCCATGGCCACAATACTGAAGGCCTTAGCATCTAACTCAATTTTCTGAAAATCCTGGTCGGAGTAGTTTTCAAGTTTCTTTGGCTCAAACACCTTAGGATCTTCAGTACTTGGCACAGTCGGAACATGTGGTCCGAAGATAACCGACTTCCAACACCCAGTGTTCTGTTGAGCTAGAACATGGCTCATCCGACGTTGCCAGATATTGTATTCAGATCTGACAAGCATCGGTGGCTTGTTGTTCGTGCCAGTGTTATGTGGATCGTGATTGATTGAAGCCATTCTCTGATTTTTCAAAAAACAAAGTCTGTTTAAAAACGGTTGAAACGAAATTAAACTATTACTCTGTTTTCAATCCAACAGACAAACGATATCAATAATTGTGAGCTGATTATTAAATTGATTTGTTAGATCGAATTTAATTTACCAAGCTCTGATACCAATTGTTAGGATCTGAGTTTGATTGTTTTGATTATGTTTAACAAATATGATAAAAGTGAAATGAATATAGATGAAAAGTGCAGCGGAATAATAAACTGTTAATCAAAACAAGAGAGTAAATGTTTTCAGATCGAATGCTTTCATTTATCTAAAAGATTACAATCGTACAATTACTCCCCCTCAGCCTGATCACACAGTGTTTGTCTGAGAGAATGTTTGTGTGTGTGATGCACTAGAACAGTACAAGCACTGTTCTATTTATAGACAGACTTAAACCACTGATGACCTAAGCTGACGTCACCTAAGACAGTGACCTCTAACAGAATAACAAACATAAACATCTGCCTATTACAAACTACTGTTACATTGAAAGCACTGATAGTAAACAACTGTTGTAGGAAAACTCTGATGGTCTTGTATCCTCTGCTGGAGCCTAAGTGTTGTTGGCTCCAGCAGTGCTTTAGTCTTCAGTACTTGAATCAGCAGTTGTTCATCATCAGACCTTTGGTCAGCAGTTGTTCTTCATCAGTTGTTTATTCATCAGTCCTTTGTATCAGCAGTTGTCAAAGCAGTTGTTTGGATAGAACAGTTGTTAGAGTCAGCAGTCTTTTGGGAGAAGTAAGTTGTAAAGACTGTTTATTGAAAGGATCAACTGTTAGCATATTTTGGCTTTCTAATCATCTGTTCTTCTCCAGGTCAGCAGACCCAACAAACTCCTTTATAAAGACCAAACATGAGGAGGTACCGATTTACATACTATTCCTTTTTTTTTGATGATTCTTAAAAAGGCCAATTAATTACAGGAAAATGTAATCAACATTATCATATCTTTTTATGATAATATTAATTTTTTATCTTCTCGAATGCACAAAATTTCATTTTTCAACAACTTTAGAACAAATTGAATTAGGCAGCTCTGGTAAAAATGTTTAAAGAATTTTACCTTTATATCAATAAAAATAAATGAAAGTTGAAATATATATTTTTCTCTTCATCAACTGTCTGCAGGGGTGTGAATTCTAGAACATGAAGATCATATGTTTTATCTGCAAGGTTTTATAAGGTAATTTCCTGTTTTATAAGTAATATAAATGTCTAAGTGTACAATAACATCTCTGTTAAACTGGATATATAGTTTGCCCAGATTATTAGTAATGTTTTGGATCATAAACAACATAATTAAAGTAGAGTTGGAAGGGGCTAAACATGGAAGCTGATGAAAATTATATAGATGTGGAACTGTTACACTTTGACTTTTGATGGACAAACAGTGTACTTTTTAAACACAAAATTCATCCCAATTTTGTTAAGATTTTAGCACCAACAACTTTCCATCACTTGTACTTGATATTGGGTTTCACATAATTGTCAAATGTTTAAATAAAAAAAAACCCTTAAGGATTCAAGAACTTTGCGCAGTCAATACAAATCAATTATTTGAGCATCTTAACTGTCATTACCATTAGTTCAATCATGGTTCAACTTTTATATTATTTTTAAGTTAAGAGTGAATTTTGGTTTAACTCTCTTGCGTAAGTCGGTATCAAGTTAAACTGACTGCATATAAAAGCTGGTATCAACTGCAATCATAAGTAAAAGAAAGGGAAATTTGATTGCATTATAATATACGTGCCTCTGTTTTTTGCTACTTACGACGAATTTTTATACTTCAAATTTCAGAATGGTTTATAGTTTGACATCAGAACCACATTCAGCAATAAAAATGTTTATGAGATACAAATTCCATTTAGTATCAAAACTAATTTTTGTTCAAAATTGAAATGGTTTATGGTTTGACAACAGAACCACATTGATTGGACATCCAAAACATGTTCTTAACATTCACTTAGAAAATAATTAGTTCCACATGTGTTGAAAATATGACAATTCAAATGATTATCTTAGATATAAGTTTGTTCTTTTTAACTTAATTGTATGCATTATGCAGATGTGATAATAAGAGAGTTGAGGAGCTGCAGCTAGATAATATTAGCGGAAATCATGCTCAATCAAAACAAGTCAACACCATTTAGTCAATAGTCAATCAATTACATTTAATAGGCTCAATCATCTCCTTGAGAGATTGTTTCCTTAGTTTGTGTTTTCCTTGTGTATAAATACCCCTTTGTAGATCAATGTAAAGACACACAGAAATTCATAACATTTACATACCTTAACATGGTATCAGAGCTGATACACTAAGCTCTGCTGCTCTGTTTTCTCTTCTTCAAGGTTTTCGAACCTCTTTCTTTTTTTCTGCAGACATCCCTTGCTGATTTCGATCAGCTTTTCATCACAGCCTCATTATGTCTGATAATGCTGAATCCCAGGCCTCGGCCAACTCAAAACCCGCTCATCCTCTTCACCCCGTATACACCGTTACGGATATCACCAAGAAGGTTCGGATCCTTGATGGTTCCACAGTAACTTACTCCGCGTGGGTGAAACTCTTCCAACTTCACGCACGTGGATACCAAGTTCTGGACCATATCACGTCCGAACCTCCACCCGTTGATGACCCCGCATACGAGCAATGGAAGAACATCGATGCAATTGTGTTACAGTGGATTTACTCCACTCTATCTGATCGATATCTCAAGCAAGTTCTTGACCTATTGACTCCTGATAGTGACGCCACTGCTCTACAAGCCTGGACTCGTGTCCGTGACATTTTTCACACCAACAGAGGACCAAGATGTGCGGCCTTACAATCTAAATTTACGAACCTGAAACTGTCTGCGTGCCCTTCGCTGGACGCCTACTGTCAAGCCTTGCGTGACATCGCTGACCAGCTTGAAGACCTCGGCACCCCGGTGAATGAACAAGCCCTAGTCTTACAACTTGTGCGGGGATTACCACGAGAATACGACACCATCGCTGCAATGATTCATAGGGAACTACCCTCTTGGAATGAAGCGTGTGAAATGCTGCGCGGGGATCTGGAACGACAATCGGCTCAGGAACCTGTGACAAACCCATCGGAGGCTTTGGCTGCTGTTCACCCATCTCGTCGTGATGCTCCGGCGAATAACCAAGGATCTTCTTCTCAGATGAATCGCCGCCCTGATGCTCAAACAAGTAGGTTTAATTCTTCTCAGGGCTCTCGTTTTACTAATAACCGCCGAAGCGGGTATGGATCATCTTCAGGATTTGGGGCTTCTCGCCGTGATGGAACTACCACTGGGCATGCTTCATTTGATAACCATTCTCAAACCAACAGGCCTACTAGAACCAATAATAATCCTCGCAACAATACCCGCCCACCATCAAACCATCTCTGGCCCAACTACCCAACTCAGCCCAATAATTATTGGCCCAGCTACTGGCCCATGCCGCCTCCCCCTTGCCCTTACCCTACACTACCGGGCTGGGCTTCTCCTTGGCCCACCCCACAACAGTCCAACCAACAAACCAATTCCTCATCCACCTCGGCCCAGGCCCATATCACGGATATAAACCCACTTGAGCCCACTGAACTTGTTGAAGCTTTTCAAGCCATGGCCGTAGAAGACGAGACCCCGCAATGGTTTATGGACACTGGTGCCACTAATCATCTCACCTCGGACTCAGGTATGATTTCTCACTCGTGTGGTCACTCTATTAAACATGTATTGGTTGGTAATGGACATCGTTTACCAGTTGCTGGATCAGGTCACACAAACAAACCTACCCTCAACTTCTAAACCACTCCAACTTAAAAACATCTTACATACCCCCAATATTATTAAAAACCTTATATCTGTACGGAAATTCACTCGTGATAATTGGGTTTCCGTTGATTTTGACCCTTTTGGTTTTTCTGTGAAGGATTACCCGAGTGGGACGATTCTGAGTCGGCATGATAGTTCAAGTCACCTTTACCCGCTTACTGCTTCCACCACTCCCGATGCTTCTACCTTTGTTTCCACAAGTCTACAAGGCTCGTGGCATAATCGTCTTGGAAATCCCGGCATGCATGTCTTAGACATTTTAAATTCTAATAATTTCATTTCATGTAATAAGCATGCATGTACTTCTTTTTGTGATTCGTGTCAGGTTGCGAAGCACAAACATTTACCTTTTAATTTGTCTACTTCTTCTACTGTTTGCCCATTTGATATTGTGCACTGCGATTTATGGGCATCTCCTGTCCCTAGCAAACAGGGGTATAAATATTATTTGGTGATAATTGACGATTTCACTCAATTTTCCTGGGTGTTCCCACTGAAATTTAAATCTGAAACTTACACCAAATTTACACAATTTTATAAATATATATCCACCCAATTTCACCGCCACATTAAATCCTTTCAATGTGACATGGGTGGCGAATTTGACAATGCTCAGTTTAAACAATTTGCCGCCACCCACGGGTTGCAATTCCGTTTCTCCTGTCCCCACACATCTCAACAAAATGGGAAAGCCGAACGCATGATTCGTCGTCTTAACGAAATCATGCTTTCTCTTCTCACCCATGCTTCTCTCCCACCAAACCTATGGGTTGAAGCTCTTCACACATCTGTCTACCTTCACAACATTCTACCATCCAAAACAATTGGTTTTCGCACCCCTACCGCTGCCTTATACCTCAAAAATCCTGACTACACCCACCTCCGTGTCTTCGGATGCGCATGCTTTCCCAACCAATCCGACACCCGCCCACATAAGCTTTCTCCAAGGTCTACACCTTGTGTCTTCCTTGGCTATCCTGCCGACCATCGTGGATATCGATGCCTTGATCGTACCACATGGAAAATCATTTTGTCCCGCCATGTCACCTTTAATGAACTTGAATTCCCATTTTCCAAGTCATACCAACCTACACCTGACTCATACACATTTCTTGAGACCGACCCATCCCCACTTATCTTCACACAACCGTCACCCTCAACCACCATCCCTACAACCACTCCTGTCTCATCCCCTACTCCTCCCACTCCACCAATACACACCGATACTACATCTTCCCCTCAACCCGCCTCAGCCACCCAACAACCCATCACTTATTCTCGACGAACCACTCGTCCACCCAACCCACCTGCCCCACCTGCACCTCAGCCCCGTCACCATATGACAACCCGTTCTCGTGACGGCACTTCCAAACCAAAGGTACCCTTCAATTTAAACACTGAAACCGTTTCCCCTATCCCAAAATCCCATCTTGATGCCCAATCTGATCCAAACTGGTATGATGCTATGCAAACCGAATACAATGCTTTAATAAATAACCACACATGGGAACTCGTTCCTAGACCACCCGAGGCACACATTATACGATGCATGTGGCTATTTCGCCACAAGTTCCATGCTAATGGGACTCTTGAACGCTACAAAGCTCGATTAGTAGTCAATGGCAAGTCACAGCAGGTCGGCGTCGATTGTGATGAGACATTTAGCCCTGTGGTTAAACCCACAACCATTCGTACAGTACTCAGCCTCGCATTGTCTAAATCATGGCCGATTCATCAATTAGAAGTTAAAAATGCATTTTTACACGGTGACCTTAACGAGACTGTTTATATGTTTCAACCACCAGGTTTTGTGGATAGTCGCAATCCCAAGTTTGTTTGCAGGTTAAAACGGTCCTTATATGGACTTAAACAAGCTCCTCGCGCTTGGTACCAGCGGTTTGCATCCTACATCATACAGTGTGGATTCAAAACTTCCACTTCGGACAGTTCTTTATTTGTCTACAGGCGTGGTACTGACATGGCTTATCTTCTGTTATATGTTGATGACATCATACTCACTGCCTCCAATGATCAACTACTCCAGCATTTTATTACGGCTATGTCCAGAGAGTTTGCTATGACTGATCTTGGCAGGTTACATCACTTCTTGGGGATCGAAGTCAAACATACATCAGGTGGCCTTTTCTTGTCTCAACAAGCATACATTCAAGACATCCTGGCTCGTGCCAAAATGGAAACCTGTAAACCTTGTCACACTCCTGCAGACACACTGTCCAAACTCAGTGCCAATACAGGCGACCTCCTTCCTGATGGTACTCTGTATCGTAGCCTTGCAGGGGCACTACAGTATTTAACCTTTACCAGACCGGACATTTCGTATGCAGTTCAGCAAGTCTGCTTATTTATGCACGCTCCTCGTGTTCCCCATTTCAACTATCTCAAGCGGATTTTACCGTATCTTCGGGGCACTATAGATCATGGCTTACATCTAACCCCCTCCAATTCAGCCCAACTCACGGCCTATTCAGATGCTGACGGGGGGTGTCCAGACTCGCGCCGCTCCACATCTGGTTATTGTATTTTGTATTTTCCTCGGCAACAATTTAATCTCCTGGTCATCCAAGCGACAACCGACCATCTCAAGATCGAGTGCTGAAGCTGAATATCGGGGAGTGGCCAATACTGCTGCTGAACTTTCTTGGATACGCAATTTGTTGCTAGAGTTACATGTTCCAGTTACACAAGCATCTATCATCTACTGTGATAACATTTCAGCCATGTATCTCTCACAGAATCCGGTCCAACATCAAAGAACTAAACACGTGGAGATTGATATTCACTTCGTTCGAGAAAAAGTTAAACTTGGAGCAGTTCGAGTTCTCCATGTTCCAACCGAGTTTCAATATGCAGACATCTTCACTAAAGGCTTACCACGCATACTGTTTGATCGATTCAAAACCAGTCTTTGCATCCGACCGGCTACTACTTCGACTGCGGGGGCGTATTAGCGGAAATCATGCTCAATCAAAACAAGTCAACACCATTTAGTCAATAGTCAATCAATTACATTTAATAGGCTCAATCATCTCCTTGAGAGATTGTTTCCTTAGTTTGTGTTTTCCTTGTGTATAAATACCCCTTTGTAGATCAATGTAAAGACACACAGAAATTCATAACATTTACATACCTTAACAGATAAGTCTGAAATAAAGGCGCTAAAGATGTCTGTGGGTTGAAGGCTGGAGCAATATATTCAAGTTTTGCAGTTGCAGAACCTGAACTCGTCTCATTCTTCATTCACTTATTGTCTTGGTGATGGTTGTATGTATTTTGAATCTCTTGTGATTTTAGGGTTTTAATAGTGTTTTTTGTAGACTACTTGAATCACATCTTTGTATAATGCACTGTGCGAAAACTGTGTTGTTTTACAATTATAAGTTATAACTTATTACAGTGTTGCTTTTGTTGGAATACAAACTGATATGCAGCGGATTTTTAGACAGAAACAGAATAAATATTGAAACAGAATTCAAAAACAGAATAGAATGAATATGAATAGAAACTTTCGAACAGAAACTAAAGGATTGTATTATTGGATAAACAATCTTGGCGCCTTACAAATGTACATGAATGTCTAATATATATATAAAATGAAACAACATGACTAGATGGCAGTTATCTTTCGAACAGTTGAGTTGGTTTGCGTTAAACAACTGCCACCATTTCACTTATTTGGCGCCAAAAACTGTCAGGGGTAATATAGTCCTTTTGCACATGATGTCCTTGAGTCGCCTCTTGTCATCTGAGTTTGATTTGCTGCAATCTTCTGATACTTCTGCTTGACCCATTTGCAGTCATTTTGTCGTGTTCATCTTTCACATATTACAATCCTACTTAATTACAAATAACTACACTGTTCTAGATTCCAATACAATAAAACATATTTACAAATATTTACAAATAATAACATAAGTTTAGTTTATAAATTAACAGTTTTCATAAATAAAGAGAAGTATTAATTATTTGGCTATGAATTGTGATGATAATGTAAAAACATTTTAACATTCATTTTTTAAAAACCATATTTTTAATTGGCAAAAGAATAGCAAATCACAAACAAGGTGATCGACCAGTCTTAAACCACTCACAAAAATGAAAGCTCGCAAACTGTGTTCGTTGCAAATCAGCCACAAAGTGCGTAGTTAGCAGATCAGCTCAGGAACATGAAGGTCGTACGCTTTATCTTCAACTTTTTAAACCTTCATGACCTCTAACCTCTGTCCAATTCGAGTCTGTAATCAGCTCTCACATCGCAAACAAGGTGCCACTGTGCATATGTTGGATGGTGGTGACATAGACTTGTTTCAATTCTAGGGTTCTATAAAAGCTAACTTCATTAAAACATTTCTACAATTGTGCATAATTTGGTTATTGTTAAGATTGACAAGAGCAAGCCGAAGAAAAAAAGTTAACTTCATTAAAACATTTTCTTATTGATATATGATAGACAAAGTATGCAATTGAAGCACTTTGTTATTTATTGATGATTTAATTTTCACAAAATAGTATAAAACTCGTCTCTAGACGCCTATTCACTTTTCTCAACTTTTTACGAGTCTATTATGAGAACATGCTAGTGAAGCTATTTTTGCATACAATTAGTCGTTTGTGTAATACTCTTGTTGGAGTTGGTGTATTTTGTGTAATTCTGAATTTTTATTATACATGTCCTGAAGAAAGTTGACTTTTGACTTTTTTTAGTCTTCGGTCAACTAGATACTTTCACCTATCAGCAGTTTACCATAAATACATGCATTGCAGACAGTCCTGTGTTAACACATAGATCTGCTGATCATCATTACAAACAAACTGATAATACATGTTACCTAAATTACTTGTTCGCTCATGATTTGTTACTGTTAAGTATACCATTGTGAATTTTTAATTATATTTTTCTTTTTTTGGGTTCATTTAATGATTTCAGCAATCTGGTTCAAATCAAACAGCAAAATAAAGGATAGATATACGGTTCGTTTTGGATAGAGATTCATCACCCAAACCTACGATAGCATTGGCGGAGGTTTGTAGGGGCGGGGAGGGGCGGCCGACCCCCCGGATTTTCGCGCAGAAGTTCCGATTATATAGTATCCGTATATAAAATTTTGAAAATAGAGGGTTTCGACCCCCCGAAACTGGTTTTCGACCCCCCGAAACCAGTGACTTCCGAACCCCCGGTGACTTCCGACCCCCCGAACCTTCGGGTCAAGCTTCGCCACTGTACGATAGGGCTGCGAATTACTCCAGAAGATACATAAATCACCACTCCGGTTATGAATGCCGTCTAAGAACATCACTCACTCAATTTAACTCACATAGTCATTGAGAAATATTAACCAGATAAAAAAGACTACTACAAATGTAGAAGGTACAACCAGATAAAGCTTAATAATTTCACCACTCAAAATATGGAGCAAAGAAAAAAAAAGACTACTGCCACATTGTTGGTTTCAGCCATCCTACGTCTGTTAATTGTTGGTCCTTTAAATTTCTGGTAACCACCTCCAAACTACCAGCTTGATTTCGTTCTGACTTGCTCCTTTTTTTTCTCTTCGATCAACAACAACGTATAATGGCGATCTCGTTCTCCCTCGGTAATCACCACGACAAAACGCTGCTCCGAATATCTCACTTTCTGCTGCACTAAACAGCCCCTTCAAAGCAAACCCGGTTCCTTCTACTGCTGCGTTTTGCCCTGCAGCGAAGGGCTAGACCCTTTACCCGAAACAGACTCTCAAAACGGCCTTCGTTTCACACCCGCTCTGATACCAAATGTTGGTTTCAGGCCCCAAACTCACACACTCATAACTAACGATTTTGTTTGTGATATATGTAAAAGATGTACTTTATTTACAGAGAAAAAGGATAATCTATTTTATTCAACAAAACACAGCTATATATATATATATAGGCTACTTGACATAACAAAGTCATCCAAAATACTAGACCCACTCTTTACCCATATGTAGCTTCCACAACGTACACTTCCAACGGATTCGGTCAAAAACTATACTAAACAATCCAAGTGACCGTTGTAGTAAGACTTCTTCTCTCCCAACGTTTATATCACAACGTTCACTTCTCCAACGTGCTCCTACTTTTCTGGGCAACCAAGGAACAAGTATGATGATCCATAACTATCATCCATGACCCGTATGTTGGATCCGTGACCCGTAAACAGCCCGAACTTGACCCGTACTCAACCGGTAAATAACCCGCAATCAAGATTATTCCAACACACATTAGGGAGGATGTGGGGGTGTGCAAGGAGTTTGCATTAATCCAATTTAACCACTACAACCGGGTATCTGGTCTGACCCGCACCGCATGACTATCTCTGACCCAATTATATAAACTGCTAGCAATTTCAAATTGTTTCGTTTTACCGTGCTGTAACTGCTATCAGCATCTATTTCATCAACTCTGCAAATTTAGTCTGTGCATCTATTTCATTTTGGCCTTTGCTACCTTTAGTCCGTTCATCTATTTCATCAACTGCAAATATTTAATTTTGCAATATAAATCTTGATTACCATTAATATTTCCATTGTCTACCCTCAAAATGTTTAGTGACTCATGATTAGAAGAACTTAAACTGATGTGGCATTAACAACTGATGTGGCTAAGCTCTTAGAAGAACTTGACCCAGTTACTTATGAATGGCCTGTTAGTGTTTTATTTCTAGCGGGTCAAATAAACAAAACTTTTTGACCGCATATGATGTCATCTGGGCCTAAAATGATGTAATTACCATTTGATGTTTCTAAAGCAGGGATTTAGATATGACGCATATAACTTATAATACTTATTTTCACTTGTGAAGGAGCCCTACTGTTTTAATTTCGTAAGTATTTATCGGTTTTAAAGACAGCCTATTTTGACCCTAACTGGTTTTTGTCAAAACCCATTCTGACCCGTTAACCACCTAACCCTCCCGTTTTGCCAAGTATATATGAAAGCATGTTTGTTTCAGATGCTCATGTCATGAAAAACCTTTATAACAACAGGTACAACTTTTGTAAGCTAACAGGTAAGAGCAGTCCTCTACGTGCTAACTCAGCCAATGCCAAGCATCACCCTGAAGAGTACATAAAAAAGTCAAAAGGTAAAGAAATCAAACAGGAAACCAACATACAAGAAATAAAAAAAGGTGGATGTCTGCCATACCTCACCAGGTGAAAACAATTCTAAACAGACAAAAATACTACCTCTGCTCTGCTAGAGTGTATGTGAGACATGAAGTTATATGTTTATTAAATCAAAATTATTCTTATAAATTATATATCCAAAAATTAATTACTTTCATTCTCATATTTATTAAATCAAAATTATTTTTATAAATTATAAAAATATATTTTTATAATTTTTATACTAATTAAATCAAAATTATTACCGTTTACCCATATACTGATGTATAAAGTTGAAAAATAATTTTGTAAAGGATTTTCTATTTTCATTTAATATAAAACAGATTTATTTTTCTTAATAATGAATAACTTGATTTAAAATGCTTAAAAAATAATATTTTCTAAAATAATAATTTTAGAAATGGAGCAAAAACCAAACCAAGACAAGCCAAGCTCGAGCTTTTGTAAGATAAACCGGATCGACCTCAGGCTCAGCTCACCCAGTTTTGAAGCTGAGCAACCCAATTCAGTACCAAATCAAAGCAACATCAATTCGTTGATTGCAAGCTTGGCCCAACCTTTTTAGAGTTGATCAATATTTTCATTGTCTGACATTTTTTTTATTAAATTGCTTATGCCAGTAACATACTAAGCAATTTTTGGCATCCCATCCAATTTTATTCTCAAAAGTTTTGACCACAAACTCTCCCAATAGCATGATAACTCAAAGTACTAGAATTAAAGCCTGCACAAACTTAATGAAGCCATTCTTTGGTTGGTTTAAGTGAAAACTGGTTTGTAGCTAGGCACGCATTGAGAAGGCGGAATCGAAGAAAGTGGATAAGTACGCTAAAGCTTGTGTAGAGAACTAACATGTTTTTGTCCGATTGGTTTTTGATACAATATTTGGCCCCTTAGCAACAGAAGCTATTCGTTTCTTGACCAGGGTCGAACTAGTTATCCACAACATTAATTCATCTACAGGGCAGGGGTTTGTATTTGGTAGATTAGGGTTCGTATTGGAACAATGATGATGATTTGTTCGGCAATCATGTTTCTTCCCTTTTAGCCTTCGTTTTAAAGTTGAATGATAGTTCTTACATGGTATCAGAGACATAGGGTTCCGGTTACTTTTTGTTTCTTCTCCATTGCGTCACCCACACACATACAAACCCTAGTCGTCCCTTGGTTCAAACCCTAGACAGGGCGTCGTGCCACCATCACTGCCGCCGCCCTGTCCATTCTAGTTCTTTTATTATTAATTCCGTTCTTTTTTTTCCTGTTTCATGTTCTAATTAAAGAAACGATCTCAGTTTAACAATTATACTCTTGCCATCCAAAACTAACAATAACTTTCGCTCGGTACTGTCGTTGCAATTTGAAATCATCAAAGGGTTTATTACCTAAAAAAAGTTGTTGTTCTTCGTGTTTGCTTGTTTGGTTCCAAGGTTGGCGCTTATCCTCAAGAGGATTCATTGCAAAGTTACTGCCTTGAATTCTTTTGGCATCATCCTGCATACATACGATCATCATCATCATCATCCATGCATATGTATATTCTAATCAACCATCATCATTGTTGCAATATATAAGATATATTTGCCGCCATTTTGGTTTGAATTTTTTTTAACATGTCTCCTCCTACCTATTGTCTCTTAACCGTCGTCCGCTTCTTTTCGGACCGGCTCCTCTCGTCGAACTAAGGTCCGCCGCGGTCATGGTTTGATCGGTTAGATCTACAAATCTCTCCTCTCCCTCTTGTTCCGCTTGACCACGACCACTGACCTTCACCATCTCTCTTTCTTAGATCTACAAATCTCGTGTCTTGATCTATGGATTTTGCGGATCTAAAATACCGCCCCCTGCTAGCCTCGAGACACCGTCGCACGACCGCGGTCGCCGGTTGTCGAGTTGCTTCTTATTCTAGCAGACTTTCTCCTTTTTTCCGCCTAGCCACGGCCGAAAAAGATACCACCACTTTCTTGGTATCTAGCTTATTGTTCTTTTTTTTAACATTACACGAATCAAGAACCAAAACCAAGGAAGCCGTTACTGGAGCTAAAGCGGAGTAACCCTAACAACAATTTTAGAGATCCATATGTTTTGTCACCACCACTCCTTTAGGACTAGAGTCCTCTGCCACACCACTTGCAGGACTACTGTTCGCCACCGTGCAGCTTTGCAAACACCTTGAAGGCTATGGATTATTTTCTTGAAGATTATGGATTTTGGCAGAATTTTGGAGTTACAAGTCAAGAGCCAAGATCGAAGTTGTTTTTTTATTATTATTGTTTTGTTTGTTGTCCGGTCCAAGCGTCCGATACCCTACCGCTCTGACTGCGGGGGAGTATTGGAACAATGATGTAACACCCCAACCGATGACGGAAACATCGAGGTGTCACGTAGTGACGATTGTTCAATAGCTCATGGACTAAAGTGTAAATTTAAATACATTGATTAAATAATTTATTACATTCAAATGAAATACAACGATTCTAACTGCCAACTAAATTGAAATACAATGAATCAAAATCTAAATATAAATCCGAAAGCTTAAAGGATGCATCTCAAAACAACCTGAAACATGTACAAAATAATTTGGTCAATACAAAAATTGTATTGGTGAGCATACCCTGTTTGAATAAATATAGTAGGAAAAATGTTTAGCAATTCATTTGCGGTACCATTTGCAATTATGTAATAAGTAATATCCGTTCAAAACCAAGCCTGTGAATAATGACAAATGAATAATGAATTAACAAGAGAATGACCAAGATTCTCTCAACAGAGTCTCAAGGGGGTATACCATAGTACTATTCATTGAAATGCTAGGCCGCAGAACGGTTAATGATTTTGACAAGTCATAGACACACCAATTAACATAAAGCAAACACACATGAGAATTGCATTTAGTAAAAGAAATAGAAACTTGATAGTAAGTACATGAGTCACCCCAGAATAGTAAAACAGTAAAAAGGGGAAAGATATACTCACAGTTTGCGAAAGCGCTCAAAATCCAACTTAAGCGGTCGTGAGCTAAGTAATGGGAATTCTGAGGAATTCAACCTATAATGTGTAAGAATACTAATAAGGAAGTGTCTAAAAATTCTAAGGTAACTAGGGTCTAAGGCATTAGGGTTTGCTATGTCGATTTGGGAAATTAGAGTTTTTATGATAATTCGCGTTAATGTAAAAGTTGTATATCAAAATAATATACCAAAGTTTGGAAATATGGTTTAGTTAATATAATTATTTCCAATTAAATATTTAGATAGAAATATGTTTTGAAATAATTAAGACAAAGTAATTTAATTACTTTCACAAGATTATTGTAAATAAATACAATGATCACAAATGTATAACTAAATAATTATGAGTTTCACAATGATCCAACAAATGGTAATTAAGATTTTTAAACATAACACATTTCTATTTTATAAGAAAAATATTTATAAAATAGATGTTTAAATAGTATAAATAAATAAATTTTTAATTATGTCTAATTAATCATAAATAATGTTAATAATACAAGACATGACCCAAAAATAATATTTTTATAGAAATTGGATCCTTTTTATGTAAATAAACGAAAATAATTTTCTCACAATTTTTATAAACTTATTTATATTTAAAACTGATTTAATGAGATTAAATCATGTTTAAATGATTAAAAATAGGAAAATTAATAAAAATAAGTGTTTTCTGAACCAATAATTTTTATTTCAGTTCATGATGATTAGAAATAATTTCACAAAAAATTTGAGATTAAAATTATTAAAAATGAATTTTTTATCAATTAATTATGATTAAAACAAATTAAATCAATAAAAATATAAAAATAAGACAATTTTCAGAAAATAAAAGTGGGGTAATTTTCTTTAGGATGTCAAGAAGCTACTCCTAAATTTTCATAATTTTTGGAGCAAAAATGAATTAGTTATGAATAATCCAAGTTTAAATGAATTTTAAATGATTAAAATAAAAGAAATATAAAAGGAAAGAAAGAGTAAAAAAAAAATATCAGAATGGTGGGGGGTGCTTGGATTAGAACCCGTGACCTGTGATCAAGAAAACAAATGACTTAACCACTAGACCATCCATTTATTTGTTATTTTTGTTGTAACAGAATCATATTTAAACAATAATACCAATCCATCTTCTTCCCCAAATAAACCTCCAAGAACCCTAATCTTAACCCTAAATCTAATAATTCCGATTCGACACAGATAACGACCAAAATGTAACACCCCATCCGATGGCGGAAACATCGGGATGTCACATATTGATGATTGTTTCAGTAGCACATGGTATAAATTGAAATTTTAAATAATTTATTCCTAACATAAATATCCAAAATGAAATGATGTCTAGAAATCCCAAATACATGATATCAAATAAAGCAATAACTTCAAATAAATTCAAAATAAACTTCATAATATTCCTCATGCATACTCTAAGCCTCAGCTTCGTTGTTACCTGAAACATGTTAATTTTGAAAATATTTTTGGGTCAACAAAAGTTGGTGAGAATTACATAGGTTTTGATAATCGAATAAAGCTTGTACAATTCAAGTGTCATGGCAAATCTAGTCCATATGTGAAAACATACTAGAAGTAAATCGAGTGCATAATCAACCCTTGTGACTAAAATATTGTGGTCCATCCCATACGCTCATGGTTCACTCGATTATGTTATGCGATAACAATCACCCATGCTACCTATGTAGGAGGCACGTATCCGGGTGGGATTGTCAGTCCAATAGATCTATCATTGTATACCGTCGGCTGATCAATGTTAATGATTATGCTAGAATATTGTGCTTACCCTAGTCATGTTTAAGACATAATGCAACATAGAAAAACACATAGACACTTTATGATTGAATTGCATATAGAATGTTGTAACATGTTTCACCCCAAAAATAGTGAAAATAGAAAAGGGGCTATGTAAAACTCACTTTAGCAAAGTGTTATGTCTCGTGAAAATAGAATATGTGTTGCCCAACAATGCCAAGTGTTACCCTATAATTAAGGTAATAAATATGTCTAAGTCTTTCTAGTCTACAAATATATTCTAGGGTTTCGAATTGGGGATAAGTGTTCGTTTGATTAATAAATAAAATGTTTGATAAATAAGAGAAATTTGATAAATAAATAAACAAAAGTCTTTTTGTAAATTTTAAATTAAAGATGGTCACAATAATAAGTTTTAAGTATGAAAATAATTTTTATAAAATTATTTTCTTAAACATTGAATATTAAATCTATTTATTTCAAATTGTCAAAATATAAGTTTAATATTTAATAAAATACTAAAATTAAAGAATTATTAAATTAAAAATTGTATTTCTGTTCCAAATATATAGAATTAATTTATATAATTTTTTTTTGCAAAAATATTGAAAAATGAATTTATTACGATTTATTTATGATTAAAACTAACAAAATTTGATTAAAAATATTAAATAAATGATTTTTCAGAAATAAAAATCATTTCAGAAAAGTTAATTGTTATAAAAACTCAGAATAATTTTTGTGGAAATTTATATAATTGTTTTGATATTTTTATAGAATTTTATAAATAAAATAGAATAAACTTGAATTATTTATTATATATATTAAATAAATAAATTTTGGAAAACTAAAAATTGTATGTTAAACTTTTCCACTAGAATAACATAAAATAATTTTAGTAGAATTTATAAAAGAGTTTTAGTATTTTAAAATGAATTTAAAAAAAATACAAGGGAATATATATATATATATATATATATACACTTAAATGAAAAAAATGTTTGTTGATGCCATGGATCGAACCCGGCCCTTGGCCGGTTCGTGCGTTTTAAATCACAAGCCCAGACCAGTTGGTCTGGACCCTAAGAACGAATAATCATAGTTTAAATTAATTATATAGTATATGGAAATCTGATTTATATTCATTTAAAAAGAAAAGGATAAAACTGCTTTGTATGGGACTCGAACCCGTGTGTTTGGGTTTAACAACAACAGACACAACCACTTGATCTAGATCAGTGGTTGTGTTGAGTTCGTATCTGTTTAAATTATATAATCGTATTCAACCAAGTGTTCTTCCCCAATTCAATCTGATCGTGCCCTAGATTTATAATAGTTTGATTTACACAACAATAACCCAATTAATCATAGGGTTATTGTTGTGTGTATGCCGAAGAATAAAACCCACAAGAAAAAGATGACTTACAAACACGAATCGTGTGAATTGCTTCGGTCAACAGAAAAAGTCAAACTCGAACAAGAATGCTTCGAAAGACGAATTAAAACAGAAATTGGAGGTTTAGAGAGTGTTATCGGCGAGTGTAGAGTGATGTGGGAGGTTCAATTTATAGGGAGAGGGTTCGGGTGAACGATTTGGTAAGTTGACCTCGTATTCATGGTGATGACGCGTAATTCTTATAATTGGTATGTTTTAACCATCAAAACAGCGTGTAAGGGACGCGAAATCATCAGACCAATCATTAATCATACCAAATTAGGAATAATACGCGTTTGAATTGGTTAATTATGGTGGATTGATGTCACAGTTGACTTTCTATGTCAAATGTTGATATATCACGTCATTATAAAGTTTAAACGTGCAGGAGATTAACAAAGATGTTGAGTAGATCAGCTGGTAAAGCTGCTGTGTTGGTTGACCCGGCTTGGGCGCGGGTTCGATTCCCGGCCCAAGCCCTTTATTTTTTTTTGACAATTAATCTATATATATATGTATATTATATATAAGTAATATAGTATTAGGGTTCCAAATGCGTCACAATAATATTTATAAAGCGAATAATAATAATGAAACTTGACGTTTTATTCAAAATAATTGTAACGTACAAGTATTAATGTGTAATGTTACAGTCTCCCCTACTTTTAGGAACTTCATCCCGAAGTTGGAGTTGGAGAGTCTGGTGGAAAAAGATGTGGGTATTTAGACTCCATCTGGTCTTTACGTTCCCAAGTGAACTCTGGACCTCGTTTAGATTCACAACGAACCTTAACGATCGGAATGCGACTGCGCTTGAGTTTCTTGACTCCAGTATCTACGATCTCGACGGGTTTCTCGATAATGTGCATAGTTTCATCGATTTGCACATCTTCAAGAGGGACATGGAGGTTCTCATCTGCTAAGCATTTCTTGAGATTCAAAACATGAAAGGTTGGGTGAACATTGCTTAGCTCAGGTGGGAGGTCAAGTTTGTAAGCCACTTTTCCAATCCTGTCAAGGACTTTAAATGGGCCTACGTATCGAGGAGCTAGTTTTCCCTTTCTACCGAAGCGAATCACTCCCTTCCAAGGGGATACCTTAAGAAGTACAAGGTCCCCAACTTGAAATTCCAAGGGCTTACGACGTTTATCAGCATAGCTCTTCTGACGAATTCTAGCCTTGAGAAGATTATCCTGAATGAGTTGGATTTTATCTGTGGTTTCCTGGATCAGTTTAGGTCCAGTGATCCGGGCTTCACCAACCTCAGTCCAACAGATAGGTGAACGACATTTACGGCCATAGAGTGCCTCGAAAGGAGCCATGTTAATGCTGGCATGATAACTGTTGTTGTATGAAAACTCGACCAAAGGAAGATGAGAATCCCATGCGCCACCAAAATCGATGACACATGCCCTGAGCATATCCTCAAGTGTCTGGATGGTCCGTTCAGTCTGACCATCTGTTTGAGGGTGATAAGCAGTACTCAGGTTCAACTTGGTACCCAAAGCGTCTTGTAAAGAATCCCAAAAGTGAGAGGTGAAACGACCATCACGATCAGAGATAATGTCCAAAGGTATACCATGACGACATACGATTTCACTACGTACATCTTTGCTAACCTTTCCACAAAATACTTCTCACGAATTGGTAAGAAATGGGCTGACTTGGTCAAACGATCGACGATTACCCAAATGCTGTCAAAACCTTTGGGTGTACGAGGGAGTTTAGTGATGGAGTCCATTGCTATGCTCTCCCATTTCCATACAGGAATTTCTGGTTGTTCGAGCATACCAGATGGTCGTTGATGTTCAGCCTTGACCTTTGAACAAGTGAGGCATTTTGCAACGAAAAGAGCAATATCTTTCTTCATACCAGGCCACCAATACGAATAACGAAGATCTTGGTACATCTTGTCAGCTCCAGGATGAATAGAATAACGAGACTTATGAGCCTCGTTCATAAGAATGGTACGAAGGTCATCACGGTCAGGAATCCAAAGTCGATTAAGTAAATAGAGTAGACCATCAGGTTTGGTTTCAAGTTGAGTCTCAGCACCACAAGACATTTCGTCGTACATGTTACCTTGGGTGACTGAAGTATGTTGAGCCTGGAGGATACGATCCTGAAGATCAGTACGAACTCTCGCGCAATGAAGTTTGATACGCTCTTTACGACTGAGTGCGTCAGCCACAACATTCGCTTTGCCAGGATGGTAGCGAATTTCGCAATCATAGTCGTTAAGTAACTCAACCCAACGCCGTTGCCTCATGTTAAGATTTTTCTGGTCGAAGACATGTTGGAGACTTTTGTGGTCCGTGAAAACCACACATTTGGTTCCATAAAGATAGTGTCTCCAAATCTTAAGAGCAAAGACGACAGCGCCCAATTCAAGATCATGGGTGGTATAATTCTTTTCGTGAGTCTTGAGTTGTCTAGACGCATAAGCAATAACCTTGCCTCGTTGCATGAGAACACAACCAAGACCTTGGTTTG
This sequence comes from Ambrosia x helenae, assembly GCA_030844895.1. Taxonomy (NCBI): domain Eukaryota; kingdom Viridiplantae; phylum Streptophyta; class Magnoliopsida; order Asterales; family Asteraceae; genus Ambrosia; species Ambrosia x helenae. The sequence goes on along the minus strand of CM061224.1, from coordinate 13,495,306 downwards.
ATGCATCACAATAGACCATGAAGTCATCATTACCATCAGGTAGAGACAGGATAGGAGCATCACAGAGTTTCAGCTTGAGAGTTTCAAATGCTTCCTCTTGCTTTGGTCCCCACTCATAGGGTTTACCCTTGTGAGTTAAGGCAGTGAGAGGAACAGCGATCTTAGAGAAGTTGGCAATGAATCGACGATAATAACCAGCCAAACCAAGGAAGGAACGGACTTCTGTTGGAGTTTTAGGAACACTCCAATTCTTCACAGCTTCGATCTTTGCAGGATCAACATGAATTCCGTTCATATCAATGACATGTCCCAAAAATTGAACTTCCTTAAGCCAAAATTCACATTTCGAGAACTTGGCATACAGTTGTTCCTTCTTTAGGAGACCCAAAATGGAGTGAATATGTTGTTCGTGATCGGATTTTGAGTAAATCAAAATGTCATCGATGAAGACGATCACGAATTTGTCGAGGTAGGGTCTACAAACCCGATTCATTAAATCCATAAACACTGCGGGAGCGTTGGTCAATCCAAATGGCATGACCATGAATTCGTAATGCCCATAACGTGTACGAAAGGCTGTCTTGGGAATATCTTCATCGTGGACTCTAAGCTGATGATAACCAGAACGAAGATCAATCTTCGAGAAGTGGGTTGCTCCTTGAAGTTGATCGAAAAGATCGTCAATCCTAGGCAAGGGATAACGATTCTTGATAGTGTTGGGTCTGCTGACCTGGAGAAGAACAGATGATTAGAAAGCCAAAATATGCTAACAGTTGATCCTTTCAATAAACAGTCTTTACAACTTACTTCTCCCAAAAGACTGCTGACTCTAACAACTGTTCTATCCAAACAACTGCTATGACAACTGCTGATACAAAGGACTGCTGAATAAACAACTGATGACGAACAACTGCTGACCAAAGGTCTGATGAAGAACAACTGCTGATTCAAGTACTGAAGACTAAAGCACTGCTGGAGCCAACAGCACTTAGGCTTCAGCAGAGGATACAAGACCATCAGAGTTTTCCTATAACAGTAGTTTACTATCAGTGCTTTCAATGTAACAGTAGTTTGTAATAGGCAGATGTTTTATGTTTGTTATTCTGTTAGAGGTCACTGTCTTAGGTGACGTCAGCTTAGGTCATCAGTGGTTTAGGTCTGTCTATAAATAGAACAGTGCTTGTACTGTTCTATTGCATCACACACACAAACATTCTCTCAGACAAACAATCACTGTGTGATCAGGCTGAGGGGGAGTATTTGTACGATTGTAATCTTTTAGATAAATGAAAGCATTCGATCTGAAAACATTTACTCTCTTGTTTTGATTAACAGTTTATTATTCCGCTGCACTTTCATTCTATATTCGTTTCACTTTTATCATATTTAGTTAAACATAATCAAAACAATCAAACTCAGATCCTAACAATTGGTATCAGAGCAGTGTCAATTAAATTCGATCTAACAAATCAATTTAATAATCAGCTCACAATTATTGATATCGTTTGTCTGTTGGATTGAAAACAGAGTAATAGTTTAATTTCGTTTCAACCGTTTTTAAACAGACTTTGTTTTTTGAAAAATCAGAGAATGGCTTCAATCAATCACGATCCACATAACACTGGCACGAACAATAAGCCACCGATGCTTGTCAGATCTGAATACAATATCTGGCAACGTCGGATGAGCCATGTTCTAGCTCAACAGAACACTGGGTGTTGGAAGTCGGTTATCTTCGGACCACATGTTCCGACTGTGCCGAGTACTGAAGATCCCAAGGTGTTTGAGCCAAAGAAACTTGAAAACTACTCCGACCAGGATTTTCAGAAAATTGAGTTAGATGCTAAGGCCTTTAGTATTGTGGCCATGGCTCTACCGAATGATATATATGCTGGGTTGTTACACTGTAACAGTGCAAAGGAGTTGTGGGATGCACTGAAAAAACAGTTTGGTGGGACTGAGGAGGTTATTGAAAACAATCGTGAAATACTTAACCAACAATATGAAACATTCAGTCATGTCAAAGGAGAGTCATTAACTCAACAGTTTGAGAGGTTTAATTGTTTAATTAGTGAACTAAAATTGGTTGGTCTTACTTACCCTCATTCAACCTTGAACCATAGGTTTTTAAGATCACTACCAGACAAATGGGACACTATTGCTATTGTGATGAGAAACTCAATTGGATTTAAAGACCTATCACTGACCCAGCTTCATGGTAAGCTCTTGACCTATGAGAGAGAGCTTAACCAGAAAAAGAAGCTCCAGGACTCTGGAAAAGTGTCTGATGACTATGTATTTGGGAATACAACACTTTTGGGTCATGATGAGGTGCCTGGAAACACTAAGGATCAGAGTTATGATCATTTCATTGACATAACTTCAGGTTTTAACTCAGGTTTTAACTCTGATTCTTATTCACCAAACTATGCTTTCACAGCAAGTGGTGGTGATATCCAGGCATCTGACAATATATCCTTTGAGTATGATGACTTGAAATACTTTGACCCTGATGATTTGGAAGAAATGGACATTATGCACCAATTGGCCCTTCTCAGTGTAAGAACTAACAATTTTTACAAGAAAACTGGGAGAAGGTTTCCAGGGTTAACAGGCAGATCTAAGGTTGGGTTGGATAAATCAAAGATAAAGTGTTACAAATGTCATAGACTTGGTCATTTTGCTAGGGAATGTAGGGGTCAACATGGTACACCTATGATCACCTATCCAAATCAAAGACCACAGACCAACACTTATCAGAATTCCTATAATACCCCTGGACCAAATGTGCAAAACACTGCTCATTTTGCACAGTCCTCAAACACTGTTCCTGTCCAGTATGTCCAAACCACTGTTACTCAGATCCACTATGTGCAAACATCTGTTGCTCAAGCACCTGTGCAAATGACTGTTGCTTCATCCTCTGCTCCTGCAGAGACCAGTCAACAGAGCTTCTTTACACAAGGCTTTGTTGATTGGAGCAGTCTACCTGATGAGTTAACAGATGAAAATTTTGCATTAGTTGCCAAAGATGAAAATGAACCAGAAAACTTTTGTTTCATGGCTATGGTTGATGAGGTTGAATCTGAGGAGGTGGTGACTGAATCTGATGTTGTGACTGATGATGTTGTTAATAAAGTTGTTACAGGTGAAAAACCTGAAGAAGATGTTGTGAATCTCTCAGATCCCTAGGGTGCATCTGATGACTGTGAGTGCAAGTGTGATTGTGCATTGATGGCTGCTGCTAAGGTATCTCCTCAAATTCTTAAAGAGTTGTGTTCTGACAAATGTGTAATTGCATTTGCTAACATCAAAGAGGTGAATGAAAACCTTAGAAAGAAAATTTTGGATGATGAAGTTAAATTTGAAAAACTTTCAAAAGAGTTAAAAACAAGTTTATCTGTAAAAGAGTCTGAAATAAGCAGCTTAAAACATGAAGCAACCATAACCAAAGACCAGCTCCAAACTATGATAGCAAAATATCAAAGTTGTAAAAGTGAGCTTGAGTCCACCCAAGTTGAATGTGAGAAGTGGGTGGAATCATGTAGAGGTTTTGAGATGCTACTCAACAAACAAACCAAAAGTCATGTGAAGTTTGGTTTTGGTTTTGAAACCACGGCTCCAGCTTTTGAAAACACTGACAAAAAGAGTCAAAAGTCTGTTGAGATAGTTCCAACAAACCTACAGGGTCAAGAGATTAAAATCACTGAACCAAATGGTAAGAAAATTGTTCTTGAAAAACCAGAAGGTTCCTCATCTTTTACTGAACTTGAAAAGTATGAATTTAAACCTACCTGGTTTGATGAGTGTGATACTCTTGAGAATTTTAAACCTGTTGATTTTAAAACACCTGATGGGAAGACAGCTCCTCAGGCAAAAGTCATTCCCCTGGAAAAAGTCATTCCCCTAAAAAATCTTCCAGCAGATGCTCAAACATCTGCTGAAAAGAAGGCTGAAAAAGGGAAGAAGAAAGAAAAGACTGTCAACTTGTTCTGTGATTTCCGTGAAAAGAAGAATCATGTCACTAAAAACTGTTTTCTTCTAAAAGCATATGACATTAACAAAGGAACAAGTGAATGTGATTCCAAAGCCACATGCTCAATATGTGGGAAAAAGAATCACAAGACCAAAGAGTGCTTGTATCTCAAAAATTTTGATGTAAAAATACAAGAATACAAAGCTAAAACTCTTGCAAACCCTGTGGTTAGTACTTCAAAAGGAAAGCCCAAACAGACTTTCACCCCTGTCCAAACACCTGTTACTAAAAGGCTTGAAACATCTGCTTCTAGAGATGTCCAAGTAACAGATGCTCCACCCACAAGCAAATACCCAAGAGGTTATGGACAACCACCATGTCATAGTCTGCCACATGTTTATGAGGAGCCAAAAAGACCCTCTAAACCAAGAGTGAACAGAAATCCATATGGGTATTATCATCTGTCAGGAAGTGATCAAACAACTGCTGCCCCAAGTGTTGACATTCAAGCACTGGCAAATGGTCAGCAGCAGTTGTTGAACTTAATTCAAAAACTAGTCCAAACCACTGATCACATTCCAAAGCTTGAGTCTGAAAGGTCTGAGGACCCATCCAAAGCCAAACTGGCTTTGGACACTCACCAAAACTAATCCATTACTGATGTGCAGGGAGCTTCTGCTTGTTTAGATAGTCTTTGGTATGTAGATAGTGGAGGCTCCAGGCACATGACAGGATGTAGAGCCCTTCTTCTGGACTTCTTGGCTCATGGAGGGGGTGATATATCCTTTGGTAATGATTCTAAAGGTAAAGTGTTGGGTTCAGGGACTGTACAAGCTGGAAAACTCAAGTTTGAAAATGTCAATCTTATTGATAATCTCAAGTTTAATCTTCTGAGTGTTTCACAAATGAGTGACAAAGGTTATGGCTCATTTTTCACAAAGAAAACTTGTAAGATTATTGGGCCAGAAGTGGTGAAAAAGATTGATACCATCATTGCTGAGAGCAAAGCACAACTTGTTGCTCATAGAAGTGGCAATGTGTATGTTGTTGATATGTTAAAGGACAATCCTTTGGCAAATGTCTGTCTGTTTTTGCTGCCTCCACTAAGGAGACAGAATTGTGGCATAGGAGATTGGGTCACACCAACCTTAACACTATCAACACACTCTCCAAACAAAGCCTTGTCAGAGGTTTACCATCAAAAGAATTTAAATGTGATGAGCATTGTGTTTCATGTTTAAAAGGGAAACAACATAAAAGCTCTTACAAATCCATTGATGAGTCCAAAACCAGTCAGTGTCTACAATTGTTGCACATGGACTTGTTTGGCCCTGTTAAAATCATGAGTCTAAGAAGAAAGAGATTTTGTCTTGTCATAGTTGATGATTTTTCTAGGTTTACATGGACTTACTTTTTACATTCTAAGGATGAGACTGCAGGTATATTGAAGGACTTTGTCACCAAAGTTGAAAAACAATATGACTTGCCTGTAAAAGTCTTCAGGAGTGACAATGGAACAGAGTTTAAGAATAAGGAGTTGGATGACTTCTGTGTGTCAAAAGGGATTGTGAGGCAGTACAGCATCCCAAGAACACCAGAACAAAATGGGGTGGTTGAGAGGAAAAATAGAACTCTTATAGAAGCTGCAAGAACCATGCTAGCAGATTCTGGTTTGCCACTGTCCTTTTGGGCAGAAGCTGTAAACACTGCTTGCTATGTTCAAAACAGAGTTTTGATCAACCCCAGACATCAAAAAACTGCTTATGAAATTTTGTTCAAAATTAAACCATTAATTTCATTTTTCAAAATCTTTGGCTGCCCATGTTTCATTTTAAATCTCAAAGATTCAATTTCAAAATTTGCAGCCAAAGTAGACTGTGGTTATTTTCTGGGATATTCTTCTACTGCTAAGGCCTATAAAGTGTTTAACACAAGGACCAAGACAATAGAAGAAACTCTGAATGTAAAGTTCAATGAACTTTCATCTCTAAAAATCCCTGCAAACCCTGCTGAACTATTTGATTTAGATAAATTCAAATTTGAAGATATCACTGTTAAAACTAACAATGCAGGTATTCCACAGTCTCCACAACAAGATTACAGAACATATGTTGTGATCCCCAGTCACTACAAAATCTATTCTGCCTTAGAGGAAGCAGCTGTTCAAAACAATTGTCAAAACTCTGCCACAGCTGTGTCAACCACTGTTGGCCAGTCTTATCCTCAAACCACTGCTTCACCCCTCACAATCACTGACCTATCATCTGTTGACAAAAGTCAATCATCTGTTGATAAAAGTCAATCATCTGTTGACAAAAGTCAGTCAAATTTCACACCACTTGGACCCATTCCTCCATTACCATTCCAAACATCTGATGGCACTACAGAAGTACCAACAGATGTTACATCAACAGAGTCACCAAACCTCTGTCCATCACCTCAAAATGCCATCATTCCATATCAGGGAGATCTTATTTACTTAAGAGCTCATCCACCAGACCAGATCATTGGCAACATCAGAGAGGGTGTGCTCACAAGAAGCCAATCCTCCAATATCTGTCTTTTTGCAGGTTTCCTTTCCCTCACACAACCTGTCAAGTACCAAGAGGCACTAAAAGACAACAGTTGGGTAGAAGCCATGCAAGAAGAACTCCTTCAATTTAAAAGACAACAAGTATGGGAGCTTGTACCACTACCTAAGGATGTTTGTCCTATAGGAACAAAGTGGGTCTTCAAAAACAAAACTGATGAAAGGGGTATTGTTGTCAAGAATAAAGCCAGGCTTGTGGTTCAAGGCTTCAGACAAGAAGAAGGAATAGATTATGATGAGACTTTTGCTCCTGTAGCAAGACTAGAAGCCATCAGACTCTTTTTAGCCTTTGCTGTCAACCACAACATAAAGGTGTATCAGATGGACATCAAATGTGCTTTCCTTTATGGCAAAATTCAGGAGGAGGTCTATGTATGTCAGCCACCTGGTTTTGAAGACACATTCCATCCTGACTATGTCTACAAGCTCAACAAAGCTTTGTATGGACTCAAACAAGCACCAAGGGCCTGGTATGAAACTCTTTCCACATTTCTCTTATCCATTGGTTTCACAAGAGGTAAAATAGACAAAACCTTATTTCTTAAATGGAAAGGGAAACATTTAATGATTGTTCAAATATATGTGGATGACATCATTTTTGGATCCACATGTAACCAAATGTGTGAAGAGTTCAGAAAACTCATGACAGCAGAGTTTGAGATGAGTGCCATGGGTGAGCTTCAGTGTTTCCTTGGTCTTCAAGTGAAACAACTGCAAAATGGCACATTCATTCACCAAAACAAATATGTAAAGAATTTATTAACCAGATTTGAGATGAATGATTGTAACCCATGTAGCACACCCATGAGTACAGTCAAGCTGCTCACTATTGATGACAAGGATGAACTGGTTGATCAAACACATTATAGATGCATGATTGGGTCTTTACTGTACTTAACTGCATCTAGGCCAGACATTATGTTTGCTACCTGTGTCTGTGCAAGATCCCAGGCTTCACCCAGAAAGTCAAACCTTATTGCTGTGAAAAGGATATTCAGATACCTCAAAGGTGCTCCCACACTTGGTATCTGGTATCCTGCTAATGGAAACATTGAGCTTTCAGGTTATTCAGATAGTGACTTTGCTGGCTGTCACACCACAAGAAAATCCACATCAGGAGGGTGCCGATTTCTAGGGAATGCCTTAGTCTCCTGGCAAAGCAAAAAGCAGGCAGCTGTTTCAACCTCAACAGCTGAAGCTGAATACATTGCTGCTGCAAGCTGTACAGCCCAACTCATGTGGCTTCAAAATCAACTACTGGATTTTGGGATAACTGCACTACAGACTCCACTCATGTTGGACAGTCAAGCTGCTGAAAATATCATCAAGAATCCAGTCTCTCATTCCACTACCAAACACATTGACATAAGACATCATTTTGTCAGAGACAGCTATGAAAAAGGTTTGATTTCTCTGCACCATGTTCCAACAGAGGATCAGTTGGCAGATGTGTTAACAAAAGCTTTAGACACATCTACCTTTACAAATCTGATTTCCAGAATTGGTATGTTAAACATGGATTAAACAAATAAATTTTTTTAATAAATCATAATAAAATGTTTCAGAAAATCAAAATTTATTCAAATAGCTGTTTGGTTGAAAAATCTGTTTATAACATCTGAACAGATAAAACAACCACTGTTTCATTCATATCCACTGTTGGTTGAAAAATCTGTTTCAAAACATCTGATCAGATAAAACAACTGTTAGTTAAAAAAATCTGTTTCAGAACATCTGTTCAGATAAACAACTGTTTCCTTATATATTTATACTATATCTAAAAAAAAAAAAAACAGTTGGTTCCATCAGCTGTTTGTATCAGTTGTTTGCCAAAAACAGCTGTTCTCCACCAGATGTTTCATCCATCAGATGATTGCCACGTCTGCTCATATAAGCAGAGGTTTGGCCACATCAGCGGTTTTCCTTGAGCCTATAAAAACCCTGTTTTACCACAACAGATGTTACACTGTCTCATTGTATTCAAAATACTGAAACCGCCTTCTTCATTCTCAAACCCTCAACTAATTTTCATTCATCTTCACCTTCGAAATCCATTACAATGGATCTTCAAGCCAAAGCCACCCACAATTGTCTCCCCTATCTGGTTAAACCAGATGACAACGTTTCATTCCATTCCACCATCGACATTCTTCTAAACTCCAAATACCTACCCATCTTAACCGCTGACGCCCCCATTTATCTCGATACTCTCCAAGAGTTCTGGTTGAATGCTGAGTTTTTACTCCAAGACAAAAAGCCTACTTCCATTATTTCCAAAATTGGAGAAACTAGTATCGTAATTACCCCTGAAATCATATCCACAACCTTCTCACTGAATGACCTGGCAGGTAAGGACTCCTTTACTAAAACAGAGCTTCACACTGAGTTCCAAGAAAGAGGGTATGATGGTCAGATGACTGGATCAACTCTTTTCAAAAAGTTTTTCCCACCAGTCATGAAATTTTTCTTCCATACCCTTCTTCTATGTGTCTCTTCTAAGTCCACATCCTTTAATGAAATCCCACTAAGGATGCAATATCTGGGTTATGCCATGTTGTCAAACTCTGACTTCAATCTTTCCCAGGGATTGTTCATGGACTTAGTATCAAATGTGAAAGCAATCAAGTCTGTGTCTAACAATGCTTTTCTTATTTACCCAAGAATTCTTAGTGTAATCTTACAAAAAGTCTTACCAGAAAAAGTTTTCAAAAAGGGTGAGGCAATGCAAATGAAAAGCTTAACTGATGAAACTTTCACTAGAATGCTGGGTGGAAGCACCCAAGAAAAACTGTCTAAAGTGTCAAAAGTTTCTAAAACACAAACAAAGAGGACAAAGACAACAACTGTTGTCAAAACCTCTGTTGTTGAGCCCACTGCTCCTGGTGATCATGGCACTACATCCAGTGCTGTGAAACCCACACCAGCCACTTCCAAAAAGAAACATCCATCCACAAAAACCACCACTCAACCACAAATGAGACTTCTGGATGATGAGGTACCAGAAGAAACCTCTGTTGCACCACAAAAGCAACCTGAAACCACTGTTGTTACTTCCTCACAACAGTTGGACATACCTCCACCTGACCAAACTCCTCATGAATCCTCCCAAAAGGATCATGTTGTAAGCCAAGGGGACACACATCATGATACATTTGAGTCACTTGGCCAAATGTTCACAAGCCCCTCTCCCAGGGCTAATTCTCTTGTTACTCCTCCACCCTCACCATCACATCATGTTCCACAAACCATGCAACCTCTGTTTGAGGCTATTGAAAAATCTCAGGAAGATCCCAGTTCCTCTCTTCCACCTATCACTGAGAGCATACTCCCGCAAGTGACTGGTCCTGAGAACATTCAATCTGCTATCCAACAAACAGAAGAGGAGGTTACACCACCTGAGTTCAATGCAACTCTAGGTGAGTTTTCAAGTGGAGCAGCCACTACTGATGTAGAGACCACTGTCTCACATCAGGACAGTGATTACATTGCTAAGACTCCCTTGAAGGCAACAACTGTTGAAGCCACTATAGTGTCTCCAAAAACAGTTGGAAGTCCCCAGTACCAAGAAAAAGGGGCATCTGATTCACCTATTAGGACTGAATCAGGTAGAACTACCACTGGTAGGGACTCAGATGATCCTATTAACTTAGGAGATGGGTCAAAATACCAAGAATTGACAGACAGAGTTTCTGCAATTGAAACCTCTGTAGCTGACATCAAATCTGATGTCAAGCTTATACTGAGCTCCATAGCAGACCTTTCCAAGAGTCAACCATCAACAGCTGATATAGCTAGTGAGCTATGGAAATCCGTTTCCCCCATCATCATAGCTCACAGAAAACTGGCTGATCAGACACATGAGACATATATGGTTGAGATCAGAAACATGGTGGATGCAAGGTACAAAGATACCCATGCAGATATTAAAGCCATCAAGGACCACCTGCTGAAGAGTACTGGCTCTGCCCCTACCACCATTCTCAGGGATGAAGATGATGATGCTTTCACGGCTGATGATGCCAAAAAGGGGGGAGAGTGGCAGAGATAGGCTACCAAAGCTAGATCCCTTTGGTTGTCCTCCTTCTCAAAAGGGCCAAGCCAAGTCTGCCAACAAACCAGAGTCTACTAAAACAGCTCCACAACAACAACAGCAAGCAACACCAACAGCACCACAACAAACCACTGACAAGAACAAAGCAGTAGATGACTCTGCAAACATAGAAGCTGAAAAGGCTGCTCAAGACAAACAGAAAAGAGCTGACACCTTGGAAGTTAAAGCAGAGTCACTAGTAAACCTCAAGAAGAAACAACAGCAGGAAACTGAAGATGTGGGATCCTCTAAAAGGATGAAAAGGCCTGCTAAGCATGTCAGAAAACCACCATCCAAGTTAAACACCTTGTTGACAAAACCACTGCTACTGAAACCACTGCCACCCAAAAACTGAAATCACCCAAAACACTGCTGCCCAAACCACTGTACCAAACCAACAAACACACCTGAACATACAACCACCAAACCTACATCACCAGCCAAATCCCAAACATCTGCTGGACCTACTAAAAGGCCAACAGATGTTAATCCAACCACTGCTACCAAATCACCATCCCCTAAAATCATGTACACAAGGAAGAGAAAATCAACCTTTGTTGTACATGATGAAAACATACACACATCACCAAACACCACCTCAACTGCACAATCCACTCCTCCTATAACAGCTATTCCAATCACATCATTCTCACCACACACATCCAAATTCAGATCCCATAGACCACCACCAACCATTACACCATTGGTTGTTCAGTATCCCCTTGAACTTGATCTACTCAAGGGGGAATTACAATCCTTCTACAATACTGAACAGCCATCAGACAGATCCTTCCCATCTCTCCCAAACTTCCCTGTTCCCCTCAACATTGATACATATCTGAAATACAAGGGTGAACAGGTGGATGCCATCATTAAGGAGAAATGCAAAGGGAAGGATGACAGGACTGCTCAGGGCATTCATTCAGCAGAGCTTAGCAAACTCAGAAGGATTGAGGATTTTGCTAAGACCCTGAGCAACTCTATGTCCTCCATGCCTCTCAGTGGTGACTTGGAAAAGGAGGTCAGAGATTCTCTTCTGGAACAGATCTTGGCAACCAAGCCTTACAAAGCAACCAAGAAGCAGTTTAATGGTTGGACCACACATGCATTAAGAGAAGAACTTCTCAGAATAGAAGAAATGGCCAAAGACCCCAAGGCTAAAGTCTCTACTCCTAATTTTGGCAAAGGCAGAGACCTAGTCAGAGCCTTAAAGTTTAAAAGGATGAGGCAAGAGATAGTAGCTGCTAACTATGGGGAAATGAGGTCTGTCTCTAGATGGTCTGAGCTAAGGTTGGTTGAGACATACAAGAGTCTGGAAGAAAACAGAAAGAAGGATCCCAGCCTACCAAGAAAACCTGTTTACACTGATGAGCCAATGATGAAGAGACCCCAACAGACTTTTACCTTGGACAGCTTACTTGATACCTCTGATCTATCAACTGCTACAAGAAGACAGTTCAAGAAACAGAAGGAAATGTCAGAAGAAGATCAGAGGAAGTTTGCTGATACATTCATCAAGGAAGGGCTCTTCAATCAAGTACATTTTTTCTCTGATCCTACAACAGAGAAACTCAGAGAACTCATTGGAAGACCTCCATCACCCAACTCATCCAGAATAAAAATTCATCTCAGCAAATCCACTGACTCAAAAATTCTAAAATGGAAAGTCAACAAAGACAACCATGAATTGACACTGCTCAGGTCAGATGGAAGGGTTCAGAAGATTAGCATGGATGATGCTTACAGTCTATGTGCAGAAGATCATCAAACATTGCTGAATCTGGAACTTGAAAGAGATGAAGAAGACTTGTTTGCTCTGAACTTTGAACTACAATTCAAAGGTCAAATCAGAGAAAGTCTGATGAGGAATAAAGATCAATAAATAAAGCTGAGTTTTGGCATCATCTGTTCTAGGGGAGATTGTTGGGTCTGCTGACCTGGAGAAGAACAGATGATTAGAAAGCCAAAATATGCTAACAGTTGATCCTTTCAATAAACAGTCTTTACAACTTACTTCTCCCAAAAGACTGCTGACTCTAACAACTGTTCTATCCAAACAACTGCTATGACAACTGCTGATACAAAGGACTGCTGAATAAACAACTGATGAAGAACAACTGCTGACCAAAGGTCTGATGAAGAACAACTGCTGATTCAAGTACTGAAGACTAAAGCACTGCTGGAGCCAACAACACTTAGGCTTCAGCAGAGGATACAAGACCATCAGAGTTTTCCTATAACAGTAGTTTACTATCAGTGCTTTCAATGTAACAGTAGTTTGTAATAGGCAGATGTTTTATGTTTGTTATTCTGTTAGAGGTCACTGTCTTAGGTGACGTCAGCTTAGGTCATCAGTGGTTTAGGTCTGTCTATAAATAGAACAGTGCTTGTACTGTTCTATTGCATCACACACACAAACATTCTCTCAGACAAACAATCACTGTATGATCAGGCTGAGGGGGAGTATTTGTACGATTGTAATCTTTTAGATAAATGAAAGCATTCGATCTGAAAACATTTACTCTCTTGTTTTGATTAACAGTTTATTATTCCGCTGCACTTTCATTCTATATTCGTTTCACTTTATCATATTTAGTTAAACATAATCAAAACAATCAAACTCAGATCCTAACAGATAGTGAGTTTTGTTGAGTTCACGATAGTCGATACACATCCTGAGAGATCCATCTTTCTTCTTAACGAACAAGACAGGGCTCCCCATGGAGAAGAACTGGGGCGAATAAAACCTTTATCAGAAAGTTCCTGTAGTTGACTGGCAAGTTCTTGCATCTCAAAGGCGCAAGACGATAAGGAGCTTTGGCGACATGATTGCACCAGGAACAAGATCAATCCTAAATTCCACTTGTCGAGCATGAGGCAAACCAGGTAAAAATCCTCTGGAAAAACTTCAGGATAGTCCCCGAATGATTGGGATGTCTTGGATACTTTTGCCTTTTTCCTTCTTTTCTATATCACGTTAGCTAAGAAAGCCGTATACCCCTTTTGTAAGTATTTTTGGGCAGTAGTACAAGACATGAGCTTAACTCGCCACAAGGCTTCTCACCATAGATCTTCAAAATCTCACCAGATTCGAGAGGAATGCGAATGACTTTCTCAAAGCATAGAATTTCAGCACGATGGGTTGACAACCAATCCATGCCTACTATGACATCAAAACTTCCAAGATGCATAGGGATGAGATCGATAGAGAAAGTATGTTCGTCGAGTTCAACACACAGTTACGAATAATAGAATCGATTCGAGATAGACTTCCCATTACTACCTCTACCACTAAAGGTTTCCTCTAGGTTTAGATTTGGGTAAGTTAAGTAAGGTTTCAAACTTTAGTGATACCAAATGACTTATCATCTCCCGAATCAAATAATATGGATGCATAGTGGTTATTACGAGAACGTACCATTCACCACCTCGTTGTTGTCACGGCGCTGGTTAGCATTGAGATTGTAGGCGCGACCTCGAGCACCTTAGTTCTGGTTGCGGTCTCTGGTTTTGGTTGTGGTTTTGGTTCCGGTTCTGGTATTTGGTTACGATTGGGGCAAGCATTGATAGTGATCTGGGCTGCCACACTCGTAGCACACTGACCACAAGCAGGCCTGTTGTTTTGTTGGTTGGGAGCTGGGGCATTTCTGGCTGGGTTTTTTTGGGCAGCAGGGCCCGTTAGCAGGAGGAGCTCGACAGATGTTCACAAGGTGACCATAACCATTGACAATTAGTGCAAAACGACATGGGAACCTGTGCTGGATGATGGTATTTGCAAGTGTTGCACAAGGGATGAGGTCCGGTGTATGGCTTCTTGGCTGGGTTTTGTGCTGCAGGTGCGGTGGTAGCAACCATGTAGTTCCTAGCCTTGGTGCTTCTTATTGCTTGAGGTCTCGGGCTTAACCCAAATAGCAGCTGAGGAGTGTCTTTTGCAGCAGTCTTTTTGGTATTCTTGCGGAAGAGAGTACCGTTCTTCACACATGATTATCGTGAAGTAGCCCGCCAGACGTTTGGCTTCCTCCAAGGTGGCAGGATTCCTTCCCCATACCGTGTCCTGGATTTGCATGGGTAGACCACCGATATACTTCTCGATGGCCACAGGCGGGGAGTGACTTTATGGGGCAACAACAAACTGAGCTCGTGAAAGCGGGTATTGTAAGCAAGGTTTTCCCCACTATCTTGAGCAAGGGTGTGGAACCACGTCTTCTAGGTTCTTAACCTCGTTGCGGGGACAGAACTCATCTTTCATAACCTCCTTGACTTGATCCCATGTCATAGCAAGTGCAACTTCAGCTCCACGGGTGCGCTTTTCCTCATTCCACCAAGTGAGTGCTCGTTTGTGAAGAACACTCATGGCGTAACGAACCTTAAAGTTATCCGGGACACTCACTGTTAATGAAGGTATTCTCAATACCCTCGAACCTTGTAGAAGTCCCGTAGCTCCTTCTTCCTCCACTAAACTTAGGGGGATTACAGGAATTAAAGTGCTTAAGAGTGCAGGCTGGGAACCATTCCCGTTCCCGTTGTGGTTTCCATTTCCGTTTCCGTTGCCGTTACCGTTTCCGTTCATCTGGATGACT